>JAIFKI010000021.1:4617500-5090000 GCA_025389145.1 Misgurnus mizolepis
TGTATATGACTTTTTGGTCTTACCCACTCAGTTAATCATTTATAATTTGATGACAGTGTTTCTGATAATGTTTTACAGTTCAATCTTTCTTAAATCTGCTGTCTATCAATGATATTTAATTGTCCTATAGTTATAGTCCGTACATTTTACGGCTGTTAACATAAGGTTTATGCTTGTGAATGTCATGGTAACAAATCTTTGAGAAAGACAGAAAACATACGTCTCAAATGTAATAAGCGCTTCATGTAATTTTATGCACAAACTTTGTTCAGGAGAAACTTTAAATTCACAAACACTGAGAATCCGAAGTTGTAACAGAGACTGAAGATGATTAAACAGCTCAATGTTGATGTGAGAATCACAGAGAGTTTGTTTATTGTCTCTTGACTCCTGCATACACCACATCATCCTTTACTGCAGATCTCTGTAAACATAAACACACAACACACGCACACAAACACATTGAAAGACAATTAAAGACAATGTATTGGGTCGTAGACATCAGTTTATATTTATTAGTCAGGCTTAGTTATAAGTGGGTTTGTTTCTCAATTTTCTCAACTTTGTCTCATTTTGGGTTTCAGAAAAGCATTTGAAGGCCACAGGTTGATTAAACAGTGACTTTATCAGTGTACAAAAACTGTGTGCATTCTGAATTGCTAAAACACTAAACCCAATTCTCTGAAGCAGGGTCCTCATTTATAAAGCATGCATACGCACAGATTTGATCGTAAAGTGTGCCTACGCAAGTCCATATTTATAAAAATTGTCTATAGAAAAGTGCTTAGCACCATGTCAGGGTCTGAGAAGACCTAAACACTATTGCTTGTCCGATTGCTGCAGGCTTTTGGAAAATAAGTCTTTCTTGCTGCTCGTAAAGGATTTAAATATTGACAGGTGCTTTTTTGACATTAATTAGGCATTGTTTAAATACGGAGATTTGAAACTGTTTGGCTGCACACAATTTGCAGAATATACGGCACGCTCATTTTATAAATCACGCGTACGCACTTTTGAGAAATGATTGTGAGATCAAATTTACAATGTTTTCTACATAGCGTTTTATAAATGTGGCCCCAAATTCATAATAATAATAATACATTTTATTTCTAGCGCACTTTTCTTAGACTCAAAGCGCTACAACATACAGAGAAAACATACAAAGGAATACACTAAAATAGTAACCTTCAATTACAAAAACAGTTCTAGAAATACAGTAAAATAAATACATTCAATTACAGTAAGCAGTTCTAAAAAGGTGTGTCTTTAAACACTTCTTAAAACAATCCAATGTTGGAGAGTCTCTAATTTCCGGTGGTAGAGCATTCCATAAACATGGTGCTGCGACCAAAAATGCTCAACCACCCATAGACTTTAATTTATATTGAGGCTGCTGGAGGATGCATGACCTGGAAGAGCGCAGAGAGCGAGCTGGAGTAAGAGCAGTGACCAAACTGCAAAGGTAAGCAGGGGTCGTTTTGTGAATAGCTTTATATGTTAGAACCAATTTTTTGAATTCTATATGTGCTTGTATCGGCAGCAAATGTAAATCAAAGAGTACTGGAGTAATATGTTGACGAGTAGTTGTATGTGTCAATAACCAAGCAGCTGAATTTTGTATATATTGTAATTTTTTGATGGACCGATTTGGGAGACCAAAGTAGAGCGCATTGCAATAATCGAGCCTCGACGTAATAAAGGCATAAATAAGCCTCTCTGCATCTGGCGATAGAAATGGTCGTAATCTAGCTATGTTTCTAAGATGGAAGAATGCGGTTGAAAATTTTCGGGGTTGAAAATAACGCTAAGATTGCGCCCTTGAGAAGACGGGTTAACAAAGTCATTGACAGTAATCAACTCAGTAATGTTAAGCTTGAGTTAAGATCTTGGTGTGCCAACAAAGAGAAGTTCTGTTTTTGGCTGGTTAAGCTTAAGACAATTATCATGCATCCAGGCTTTTATCTCATCCAAGCAGGTGCTAAGGGCTGTGACTGCAAGGTTTGGATTAGGGTGCATGCTGATATAGATCTGCGTATCGTCAGCATAACAATGAAACCCTTACCCAAACTTACGAATGATGTCACCCAGTGGCAGCATATAGATGCTAAATAAGATGGGACCAAGCACTGACCCCTGTGGGACACCCTGCTGGACTAGTGTTGGTAAAGATTTGTTTTCCCCCTAAGACACAAACTGAAATCGATTTGTGAGGTAAGATGTAAACCATTCAAACACAGTACCAGAGATAAATATACTTTATAAATATACTTTACAAAACACTAAACATGGGTGTCAGAAGTTCAACACAACCACAACACAGCAGTGACTACACAACTCAAAGTTGTTAAAACTTCTATTGTTTTTTACCAGGTGTACACAATATAAACCATCAAAAAGTGTGCAGATGGTATAGATATCTTGTTATACCAACAATGCATGGAAACAATCTGAGACAGAGAAGGAAGATGTGCCGAATGGGAAGGAAGAGTATGAGGAAGATGTGCTGGATGAATATGATGAAGAGGGGGTGGATGAGGAGTGCAGTAAGTTTATGTTCCCTTTTATGTGTGGCATGGTAATGCACATGAAAGGAATTAGAAAAAAAGCAATTTGTGAATTTTGATCCCCAGACAACGTTTCCCACTTTACCACAATAAAACGAAATACAATCAAAACAAGGTAACGAAACTCATAAAAAAGGCAATAATAACTAAAACAAAAGAAACAAAATAATGATCAAGACGATTTAGTAAAACGGAAAACAAGCATAAACGGACAACTGAAGTTAAGTTTATGTGCACCCCCAGAGCGACCAGAGAGAAAATACTTGTACTTTAACAGCAGTGGGCATAATAATCAATTCAGACCCTCATAATCACAGTCCCATAGTCGAATGACATGAAGACATACTCAATGCCGTCAAAACCCCACTTCGAGAGACATGCAGCAGCCTAATTAAATGCCAATATAGACCATGGTCACAGATTCGTGATCGTCCAACTACCAACTGTAGCAAATGAAACCCAGGCAAGGCAGCAGTGCAGTCATCTCAGACGATTAACATTCTGTCCCATTTAATTCAGTTACGGACACCGTCAAGGGGTAGGTAACGTGTCACCAAGAGGGATTCATCCCAGAGGTTACAAACACCACATACTCAATGATGAGAAACCCGATGGAACGACCATTATCCTTTCATTCAGTACAGTACTACACACAACTATACAACAAGTAAAACACATTTATTTTATGCGCTTGTGTATGTGCACAATAAAATAAAAATATATTAAATCTGAGATTTCAGGTAGTAATGTAAAAAGTCATAAATGATCTTACCGGTTTATGTGTTGTTCTTTTACAAAATGTTGGATCTGCATAAATGATTTCCGCTTCTCTGGTTTGAACTGTATCAGAACAATAAAAAAATTATTATTTGTTAATAATAGCTATTTTGTACAGCTATATTAGTACCAGTTGACATTTACCCTGTTGATTTGTGTTTCTGTGTTTTCTGTGGATCCGGAAAATCAGAACTACAGCTACAATTATCAGAGATCCAATAACAACGCCAGAGAAGATCAGAAGGATGGTGAGATCTGTAGTGAATAATAACAGACATTACCTTGTGTAGGGTGCATCCCTTCATTACATTATACAACCTCAAACTTAGAACTTGAATTAAACAAAACATATTAAGTGTAGTGCTCACTGGGCAAGGTTTTCAAGAATTCAGCTAAAGAAGGGTTACATCAGACGCTTGGTCATGTCTGACTGCCGTGGACATTGGAGAAAGTGTCAAATTCTACAATACATGATTTTTGTTACTGCAAGCCAACAAACAAGCTATCTGACATCTTGAAAAAGATGCAGACGGAAGAAATAATGCTTTAAAAAGACGCAAATCAGCTTTTGCATACACACCTGTACACACAACAGATTCTCTGTCACACCAAAGTATATTAAGATTTTTGAACCATCACGCAGACACACCCATAAACATGGGAGAAATAAAATCTTTAAAAAGTTGCAAATCCGCTTGTGCAAAACCTCTTTTTTTTGAAAGGCTGAAGCACACAGAGTAGACTGTCACTGCACACTCAATAAAAATCAGGCAGAGACCACCACTGAAACACATGTTAGCGTTTGTAAACAGAGGCTCTCCAAGTCAGACACACTTGTAAAGCAGACAACCTTGCAAGTAAGCTTACGATGGGCCTGTATGGTTATAGCCTAAGGGCCCCGCACAGGTTTGTTTACTGGCAAAACGTTGGCCCCTTAGCGCTGGCCCTGCATGGGCAGCCCTCACTTAGCCCCCAGGAAGCCCTCACATAGAGAAATCCCCAGAGTTAAATAAACACTGCTGGATTTATATATTGTCCCAATCTTACAGAGTGTTAAAAAGTAACAATGAAGCAGAATTAAAAGCGCTGTTATCCTCTCTCTCACCATCTCTGTCTGAAACCTAAAAATGCATTTTTACATCTTATTGGTAGAGTCATTTTCTTACTTTAGGTTGAGATTTTGTTTCATTTAAAGTCACCACTATTGTGATCAGTGTTTGATTTAGTTAAACTTGACTCGTGACTCTGACATTGTTCAATTGTTTGATTGCTATAACTTTGTGTGTTTAAGACATGTTTGTTATGGCAGCGTGTGATCCTTTGGTGGTGGTCAGTTCAGTAAATTAAGTCTAAATATCATCATATAAAAACGTATGTATTAAATTATTGTTTGAGCACTTATCAGAAGGATCTTTCTCTGACAATGTGATGCTATAGTATGAGATCCAGCTCTCTCTTAGCAGTTTGTCTTTCTGAAACATTTTGAAACACTGACACTCAAAATTAACTGCTCCACAATGTAGACACACAAATATCAAGAATCAGAGTATGAATCACAATGATGGTGACAATAAAATGAAAAGCTTCATGCTGCAATGCATGCTGGGTATCAACAAATTACAAATCTCATCCAGGACTCCCAGAATGCACTGCGGCATGAATAAATAATGACCTTTATTTACCATTTTCTTTTGTCACCATTGTTGAGATTCATACTCTGATTCTTGATGTCTGTGCATCTACATCGTTTAGCGGTTAATGTTTATGTGCAAACTATCAAAATCCTTCAGAATAATAAACTGCTATGAGAGTTCTGGACCTTACACTGTAGTATTTCATTATTAATAGAAAACGATGCTTCTGATGAGGGGGGAAAACTATATTAATAAATCTGTTCATTAAATGATTATGTTTGATGTTTATATATCAACCATCAATATTCAATTACTATTGCCTTTTCTTTGCTATAACATGCGTTTTAAACACACCTAGATATAGCAACCAGAAAACACTAACAAGCCAATGGTCAAGAGTCAAAGTCCAATTAAAACAACCACTGATCACAATAATGGTGACTTTAAATGAAACAGCCAACATCTTAACATAAGTTAAGAAAATGACTCTACAAGTAAGATGTGAAATGCAATTTTAGGTTTCAGACAGAGATGTTGAGAAAGAGGATAACAGAGCTTTTAATTCTGCTTCATTGTTACTTTTTAACACTCTGTAAGATGGGACAATATATACATCCAGCAGTGTTCATTTAACTCTGGGGATTTTTCTGTATGAGGGCTTCCTGGGGGCTAAGTGAGGGCTTCCCGCGCAGGGCCAGCGCTAAAGGGCCAACGTTTTACCAATGAGCAAACCTGCGTGGGGCCCTTAGACTAGCCCTAAGTGGGCCCATAAAGGGCCATCGTAGGCTTACTTGCAGGGAACTGCTCTGCTCAAAAGGAAAAAGCTACTGATTCAGCGCACCTGCTGCCAGCTGATGCAAACATTGCATGCCAATATTCATTGGCTCTTTCTAGATACAGACAAAGCAGATTATCTCTAAGCAAATTCCCATTTCGTTGATTATCCTAGGATGTCGAACTGACTGGCTAAAAGGGAACCACTGCTGTATCTAAACCTGTTGGTTCAGCTCATTGAATAATCACTATTAATCACACCTGTTTTATCTGAACACATCTGACAGAGTTGAGTGATGTTGAGATGTTGAGTTTGGTTTGTGATGGTATTGTTCACCACACATCTGTATGTGTTTGTATCCTGATATTCAACCTCCAGAGGTAGAGAGAGTCTGATGTTGAGATCAGACACACTGATGCTGGACAATAAACTGTTTCCTTTGTACCAGGACAGACTCACATCTCTCACATTCAACACTGAACACAACACCACACATTTTGAGCTTGATGATGATATAGAGTATTGTGTACAGTCTCTGCTGATATCAGGATCAGGCAGATGAGCTGAAAAATATTTGAAAACAGAAGTCAAAATCATATCATTATAAAGCAAGAAACACTTTTGCAAGTAATTATGTCAAACTCTAAAATATATAAAGAGAGTACAAACAGTAAATCTTTACTCACCATAGACAGTAACATTGAATCTGTCTGAAAATGTCTGCTCGCCACTGATGATTATTTGATAAAGTCCAGTGTGTTGAGTTGTGATGTTTGTGATGATGAGATCTCCAGTCTGATCATTCACCTGCAGTCTGTCTCTGAATCTCCCATCAAGAACATCATCATTTATTTTGACTTTATTGGCGTCTCTATTAAATGTAACTATAAGAGACTCATTAGTTACAATAAAACTCCACAGTATCACTTCAGCTCTCTGTATGTCAGTAATATTATTGTGTAGAGTAACAGAATCTCCCTCCATCACTGACACTGACTTCACTTCATCACCAAATACACCTGAAGAACACAAACAAATTCTCTGTCACACCAAAATTCATCAATTATTTTCAAATGATGTTTATTTGATCTTTTCCATCTTTAACAAAAGCACAAAGACAAACTTGAGACAAACAAAGAGATTTGGAAATATGAGCTTTAGAAGAACTATAGGAAGTGACAAAAAAGATTTAAAGAGCAAAAAAGAGATCTCTAAATTAATAAAAAATCTTTAAATATTTTAATCATCAGGTTTGGTTTCATAAATATTCATTTATGTATCAAGACAAAAGATTTATGACATTTGTATTCCGATTCAGATGAGTCCTAAACAGGGGCCGACTGGGACCAAAAAGTGGCCCTGGACTTTATCACCCAAAGCGGCCCACCACACCCTTCTTGCACACCACTGCACATTGGCCCAGCTACTTTAAATGCTACTTTCTTACTAAAAGACTTTTAAGGAAATTAAATTTATTATAAAATAATGCCTTTTAACTATCTGCCAATGACATCCTACCAACCATGACGTTAAACCTGAGGCTTTGACTCTCTGTTCTGTTTTTGTGTCAGAATTAAAGTTAATTAGACTTTTACCCAAATAACAACAAATCTTATAGACAAAAAACCTTTTATCTTCAAATATAAAGTAATGAAGCTTCTTTTTTTTAAATTTGAATCCATAAAAATTCAACAGAGGATAAAATGAATATTTAGATTATCTAAGTTTATAGACATTCAAGATTTCAGGGGGTGTATTACAAAATTTCTTTCTTAGGTCTTAACTTACACTGTTTTCTCTTCCTTTCTATTTCTTTTATTTTTAACTGTTTTAGTGTAAAGCACTTTTGATCAACTTTAGTTGTGTTAAATCTGTACTATATAAATAAACTTTGACTTGACTTGACTTGAAAAAAATGAATCATTCTATTTACTCAATTTTTTAAAGTGGTTGCAATCAATTTATTTAACCCCTTATGTGGCGCAAATACCTTTAGAGCGGGGAGGCGGGGGGGTGAAATTATGATATACATCTTCAAATTAATACAACTCTGGCATTTTTTGGTCTAGAAACCTAATCTTGGTCTTGTATTAAAGAAGACACTTTGGGGGTTTTCACAAAGGTGAAAGGAGGTGAACATATTAAATAATTAAATTGTTATAGCAGTTTACATTTGTTTTAATAAATAAATAAAAAATTCCATAACATAATATTTTTATAAAAAAAATTATAAAAATGTAAATGTTTCAAAAAAGTAATAATGCAAACATGAAGCCATAAGTCTCAAGTAGTTCTGATCCAAATTTGAAGTTAAAATCACAAAAAATGAGGTGTGTGTCACACTTTTAGTGGTTTTGCCAACAACGGCCACTAGGTGTCAACGGTTTGCAGCATACACTTGTCACAAATTGTTCAATTACTATCACTGCATTATTATTACTGCAAAAATGTTTTGAAATATGCAAACTACATTCTTAGAGCTTTCCAACAATATATAGTTTGTCAACATTTTTGAAGATTTATAATATGATATTAGAATTATGAATATATAAAATTAATATGCATTCCTATGGGGGGTGGGGTCATGTAACTAAAAACTGTCACTACATTATTTCTATCATCAAATGACCTTGAAATATGAAAACTACATTCTGAGAGCTTTCCAGTGATATATAGTTTGTCATGATTGTTTAGGTTTAGAACAGGGTATTAGTGCTATACATATGCAAAAACTAATTGAGTCCAACTGTGGCAGTGTGACATTTAAGAAACTGAGTCTCACTACATCATTATTTTCCCAAAATGGTGATGTAATATGAAAACTACACTCTTAGAGCTTTCCAGTGATATATAGTTTGTCATGATTGTTTAGGTTTGGAACAGGGTATTAGTGTTACAAATATATAACAACAACGTGGGCCCACCTGTATACCCGTGGCATTTTAGAAAATAGCTCTCACTATGTCAGTCCATCACAAAATAGTGATAATAAATGAAATATACACTCTTAGAGCTTTCAAATATAGTTTGTCATGATTCGATAAGAATTCACATGCAAAACACTGAAGTAAATGTTGACGTCAAGCTGACAGGACAGTGACATTTATCAGGATTATAAATGTTTTGAGGCGCACTCTCTTTAAAATTGAATCAATTACTCTCCCTACATAATTTATTTTATAAAACACTGTTGATGTATGTATTCTAGAGGCTTAGACCTTTCCAACAATATATAGTTTGTTGTGATATACATCAAATTTATATGGAAAATATTGACGTAAACTTAGGTGTCCCGTGAGCGGGACAGCGCCACTTAAGGAGAAGCTACATTTAAACAAAAGTTTTTTATTTTATAACTTTTTTTGTTTAAATGTAGCTTAAATACATTGATTGAAACCATTTTAACTTAAAAAATTGAGTAAATTGAATGAATAATTTTTTTCAGTGTAAGATATAATATGTTAAATTAGGATTTTTGCAAATTCATATTACAGAGGCAAATCTTAAGTTGATTTAGGATTTAGATCTTATCTCACCAAATCTTATCTCATCAACTCTCAGGTCTGTTAAGAAGCAACCAACAATGCCTGAGCGGCTGCTGTACAGTAAACAAAATAATTGTCCTTTATATTTCAATGAGGCGGAGAAATATATATTTTTAAATTCATTGTAATCATAGTCTGTTTTTTATTATTGTTGTAGTGTCAATGGGCTGCACATCAACTGTAAGTTACCATTACAATTAAACATTTATCAAATAAATGCGACTTGCAAAAATTAGAAAACAATTTTTCTTTAATATAAGTGCTAGGATACTGTATTTCAACATTTGATTGAGACATGAGAAGAAATAGATGCTGAGTCAGTATACTGTATTCATCATGATCCCATCAAGATTTTTTTTTTTTAATAATGAAGGATGTTTCTGAAATATCCATTTCCTATCAGCAGTTAAGATAAGATAATGCACTTAGGAAATTTTATTCTGTAATAGATTTAGTCTTAAATGTGGTCCTAACTGAAATGACCACAGTTAACAACTAGTTAAGATTTGAAAGTTACAATCTTTCTGTAATACACCCCCTGAATAATACACGTTTTGTTTTTATATGAGAATCAAATGATTCTCAAATAAATCTTCAGTGCATCTTCAGACTAAAATAAATAATTAAAAAACATTTATAACTTACCGACCAGAGAAGTGAAGCAGAAAGAGAGAAAAACAAACACGAGAAACATTTTCTTCAACAGTTCAGATGTCTGAAATAACAACACAACAACAATCTGACAGTGTTGTGATCTCCAGTAAAGTTGTATAGAGATTAACACAACATCGGTTTGTGAGGTGCGAGGTGAGCATGCGTGTTGACTTCCAGGTTTAATGCAGGGCTGGTTTTCAATATAAGGATCTGTTTGAATGTCAATGGGTTTGAAATGTCTCTGTAAGTAACATGGTCTCATGCCTACAATAGTTTACAGTATGTATTGATATGTAGTCATATGAAAGCAATAATAAAAATTAGTTTGCTTATTAACCAAACAAGACTTAATAAAATATATTTATGCATTTAACAACAGCAGTGTGGATTTCTGTATACTTTTCACAAGTTTATCTTACAAAGACTGAAAAATTGTTTGAATATCACCCCAGTTCTCAGGTTCTTTTAGTGTTGAATTAGCATGTATATAATAAACTATATAAATAAATTTGTCTTGTGTTTTGCGGATAGAGATCAGTAAAACATTTTTTAAGGGTGGGGTTTAAGGGAGCTTGTGGTGGAATTCATCTGATGACAGTTAGCGAGACGACTGGTTTAACATCATAAACAATATTAACAGAGTTTTCTGTACCTGACTTTACATCACAACACTGTCAGATCAGTCTAGTTTTGTTATTTCAGACATCTGAACTGTTGAAGAAAATGTTTCTCATGTTTGTTTTTCTATCTTTCTGCTTCACTTCTCTGTTTGGTAAGTTATAAAAGATGCACTTGATTTAATTTTCAAATAAATTATTCTGGGGGCGTATTACAGAAAGATCATAACTTTAAAATCTTTTTTCTTACAGCTGTTTATACAGAGTTATGTTTTGTTTTAGTCTGAAGATGCACTGAAAACACTTACAATAATGTTGTATTATTAAATTGATTAACTTGAACAAATAACGAGCAATACAGTTTTCAGCCTTTATCATTTTTTTGTAGTGTTAGTTAATGTCAATACAGTTTTTCATGTTAGGTTATCATGCATTAATTTTAAAATGTATACAGTAAAACGTTAAATTAGTAAATGCAGAAATTACCATAATGTAAGATTAATAAATGCTGTAGAAATATTGTTCATTGACAGTTCATATTAGCTATAATTGTTAACAAATTGTAAAGTGATACAGATGCACTTGATTTAATTCTCATGTAAAAACTCAGAAATTATCATGAAATCCAGTTTGGATGTCTATGATCTTACATAATCTACAGTATGTCACAAAAGTGAGGACACCCCTTACATGTCAGCAAATTTTTTTGTATATCTTCTCAAGGGACAATACTATAGAAATTAAATTTGGATGTGGCCTGTTTTTGAAGTCAGCTTCTGCACCTAACACAGAGCACAAGGACTTGACTTCTTTGATCAACCCCTGCGTGTCCTGTGTTGAGTGAAAACAGTCTTGGAAAAACTCTATGACCCAGGCCACTGAACTATAACTCAGTTTCAAGATGTTACTAATCTTCTTGTTACTACTCATTTTTGAGACTTACTGTAAATATTCATAAAATATAATTTTTTTAATACTCTGTTATGAGTTAATAAAAAAATAATAATAAAAAAATGAGTTTTATAGTTAAAACAAGCAGCTTTGTTTATATTTGACAGGTAGAATTTAGAAAAGATTAATTTGGTCAGTTTCTGTCAGTAAACATGTACATTTGTGCCCAAGAATATTGGAACCCTTGGTAAATACGACCAAATAAGGCTGTGAAATTTCATCTGCATTGTTAATCCTTTTGATCTTTTATTTAAACATTCACAGAAATGTATCCTTTCATTGGATAATAAGAATTTATAATGGGGGGAAATATCATTATGATATGAATGTTTTTCTCTAATACACATTGGACACAATTATAGACCCTTTTACAGCTCACATGATCAAATAGCCTGTGCACGCATTTCGGCAACAGAAGTGGTGTTATTCCCCTGTTAGCAACTGTTTCTGAGCATCAAAATGTCTGGTTGTTGGTCGTTTAGTTAATATAATATACGTATATATGTATCTGGCAACTTTATATTTGGGCTCCTGCTAACGTCTTCTATCCACTCCACTATAGTACATGGATCTGGTAGCTGTGTTGAAAAAGTTCATAAGTCAACTTTTTTAAATACTTTCTCTATCTGTGTTGCTTCACTGCTGATTCTTGCCATACTTCCGTCGCCAAGATGCGCGCGAATACGCTGCCACGTCATCATTGTGTACAAACAGTAAAAGGGTTTATAGGCACCCTTTTATTAAAAACTTTTGAAACCTCCATTTGCCAGTTTAACAGGTCTAAATTTTCTCCTATAATGCCTGATGAGGAAAGAGATCAGAGACTATTCCTTCATCCAGAATCACTCCAGACCCTTTAGATTCCTCTTCATCAGTTCACTTTTTCTTGATGAGCAAAATGACCCAAGAAAATAAGTCTAGTTTTTAGACCAAAAATATCAAATTTAAGTGATTTTGTGCATAAAACAAGCAAAAAAATCTGCCAAAGGGGTAAGCAAAAATCTTGATTCTTTTTCTTAAACACTAAATTCAAGAAATATTCAAGAAAAATTAGCTTACCCCATTGGCAGATTTTTTTGCTTGTTTTATGCAGAAAATCACTTAAATTTGACTTATTTTCTTGGGTCGTTTTGCTCATCAAGAAAAAGCATCTTAATTTAAGAATTTTTTGATATTTTTACTGAAAACAAGACAAAAATACTAAGAATTGTTTTCTTGAAAATCATTTTTTGCAGTGCAGAGACTCAACAATTTTCTGCAATTCTCCAGCTGTGACCCTATGAGAGTCTTTAGCTACTCAAACTCTCCTTCTCAACGTACATTAGGACGATATAGGCACACATCCTTTTCCATGCAGTTTTGTAACATTTTCTGTTGGTTGGATATTCTTAATTATTGCCCTGATGACAAAAATGGGAATTTTCACTGCTCTAGCTCTTTTCTTAAAGCCACTTCACCAATTTGTGAAGATCAATTATCTTTTGCTGCACATTAGAAATATATTCTTTGTTTTTTCTCATTGTGATGGATGATTAGGGGAATTTGGGCTCCTCTTTATATTTCTGTAAAACAGAAAGCCAGAGCTGAATGATTTTATGTTTATAATCATGCTGGAGTGCTCAAAATTGTGAATATGAATGGGAATATACTTTAAAGATATTTTACTCTTAAGAATTTCTAGGGGTGTCAATAATTGTGTCCAACGAGTATTTGAGAAAAACATCCATTTCATAATGATATTTCCCCTCCGTTTTAAATTCTTATTATCCAATAAAAGGATACATTTCATTTTAAATCAAAAAGATTAACAATGCAGATGAATTTTTACAGCCTTATTTGATCATATTTACCAAGGGTGCCAATATTCTTGGACAGGACTGTAAGTGTAAATTCAAAGATTTTTTTCTTTTTAATGCTGTTAAAGCTTTTGTAATTTTTTGTAGTTCATTTTGTGTATCTTTGTAGTTTGGGTCCTTATTTTTCATATTTTGTAGGCTACTGTTTTCACAGAGTAAGAATTTCATTGTATTGTGCAACAGAGTGTATCCTGTGCATATGATAATATCACTCTTGAATCTTGATAAAATGTAATCACAAAAGCACTTTAAGTCACTTTAGATAAAAGTTTCTGTAAAATAATCAGATGTAATGTAGATGTAAAAGAAAACGTCCTCCAAAGCTCACATTTCCAAATTTGTTAAAGAAAGTTTTTAAATAAAGTTTGATCTTTTCATTAATTTTGGTTTGACAATCTGTTTTTGTGTGTTTCAGGTGTGTTTGGTGATGAAGTGAAGTCAGTGATGGAGGGAGATTCTCTTACTCTACACGCTGATATTACTGACATACAGAGAATTGATGTGATGCTGTGGATGTTTGTTGTAACTAATGAGTCTCTTTTAGTTAAAGTTAATAGAGATGCCAATACAGTCAAAATAAATGCTGATGTTCTTGATGGGAGATTCAAAGGCAGAGTGCAGGTGAATAATCAGACTGGAGATCTCACCATCACAAACATCACAACTCAACACACTGGACTTTATCAAATAATCATCAGTGGCGAGCAGACATTTTCAGACAGATTCAATGTTACTGTCTATGGTGAGTAAAGATTTACTGTTTGTCCTCTCTTTGTATATTTTAGTATAAAATTGATAGTTTAGGTGTTTAATTATGATTGGTGATTGTAGTAAATGATTTTAGTGATTTCATGACATCAATATCATTGCATCACTTCGTCTGTCTGTTGTTTGTCAGTCATTCTGTTTTTGACAAACTACACTGCTTTGTTGAATATGTTAATCAATATCTTTACATTGTTCTTGCTGTGTGCTTTAATGAATCATTGTCAAGGTATGAAAAACCATATAATACAATATAAGAAATCAGTAATCTCTGTGAAGCTGTTCTGTGTCATGCTTAACAACATCTCTTAATTGTTTTATATTCACTGTAAACCTCAAACCCCTTATTACGGCTTATTGCTTTAGTTGAGATATTAACTATCTTACAGTAATTCATATCTACACTCTTAGAACGAATGTGTTAAAACAACATATTTTGTGTTACTTTTAACACAACTTGTGTTTTATTTTAACGCAAAATCAACACAAAATGACACATAATGTGTTAAAATTACACACATCCTTTCCAAGAGTGTATAGTGTCTCTTTATATTGATGAAATCTTTTGATTTTTGTTTCTGTTCTTAAATGTTCTCCAGCTCGTCTGCCCATTCCTGTCATCACCACACAAAACTCTTCATCATCAGAAACATCATCATGTGTCTTTGTGTGTTCAGTGTTGAATATGACAGATGTGAGTCTGTCCTGGTACAAAAGAAACAGTTTATTGTCCAGCATCAGTGTGTCTGATCTCAACATCATCAGCAGCATCTCTCTTCATCTGGAGTGTCTGGATGAATCTTACAGCTGTGTGGTCAACAATCCCATCAGTAATCAAACTCAACATCTCAAAACTACTGATGTTTGTCAGCCATGTTCAGGTACGGTATGAGTTTTTTATGAGTTAATTTGTCCCCATATTATGCCTTATTAAAATATTACGAACTGAGACTAATGTAAATAATGTCATATGTTTTAATGTGATAAGTTAAATAATGTATTTCTTTCATTAATGTAATTTAAAAAATGTGCTTGTCACAGTAATAACAAAAGAGAAACCTTAATGGTCTGAAGGTTGAAAGGCGGAGTTTTGAAAGGGTCTGCCTGCGGAAGTGCAGTGTCAGTGTTACACATTCTTTTATGTGTTTTTATTATCTGTTGTATTGTGTTGCAGAGATACAGTGTTTATTTCACCTGCAGTCATGTTGTGGATTAATAATGACAGACAGATTCATGTTTTGTTGTGATAAGGTTGAGTAGTCACTATAGTTGCAGATTTGGCCAAGATGATCAGGACCAGATTTTTTTCTTTTCACATGAAACGCTGGTAAATCATGTTCTTGTTAATTTGATTTCCTCAGATTGTGTTTGCTGTTGTTATGGTCCTGAAGCTGTGATCCGATTCGTTGTCTCTGCCCTAGTGGGTGTGGCTACTGTTGCTGTTCTGATTTATGACATTTACAGCAACTCTGATGGAGATAAGCAGAAGAAAAGATCACAGACACCATCAGACCATCACTGAGAAATTGTAGATTTTAATAAACATCATTTTTAGACTAATTTTCCACTATCTTTGACTTTTCACTGTAATATATTTTAATATATTGCATATGTTGTCAGGGTTTGTAGCAACCAATAATGTAATGCTGCACATAACGTAATAAGTATCATCATCTTCATCTGCCATTACCTTCATCTGCCATTACCCTCATCAACTCCATTGTATAAGTTCTCCTGATTTCCCCTTTGTCCGGTTTTGTTTATTGTCGACTGTGGTTGTTTCTGTGTTTATAGTAAATAAATGTTCTTTTTATCTGATTCTCCTGGTTCCCTCGTCTCCTTCCAGCACAAAGCATGATAGAATACCTGACCCAAAAAAGGATTCTCCAGAGGCCTTAACACTAGCACTACCGGAATTCTATAACTACTAGAACTGCCAATAGCGGTCATTTTGACTGTTCATACCAGACAGCAGTGCATGTCATTTTTGTCATGTTATATTTACTTCAAAGCTTCTATGGTCATGTTTTATGAAAAATGTGGGGTAATTTAAGCATAAATAATATAATATATTCGTGATATTATTGTGTAAGAGCGACTAGACCTCCCACAAAAGTGCATGCCGCAATTTGCTTTCCGCAATTTGCATCCGGCAAGCTGGAAATCAAAGTTTTTCATCGCAGTTAAAATGTTGTTTTTGAAAGTCTAAATGTCAACAAATATAAAATAAAGCAGAATATTTCGTTAGATAAAAACATATTGTGAATTTTGGAAATGATTACATCTGTCTTTATTCAATACATTTTGACTTTTGGAGTTTACAATGCTTTAGCATTATCGGAAATAATTGACACACGAATCGGAAACAATTTTATGCAGCCTCTAATGAAATCTAGAATGAATAAATAGTTCTGTTATATTAGGACAGATAATAAACATTTTGACCGAACTGTCAAGAGACCAAGAGACATCGCTCTCTGCTCCTCCATCAGACTCTGCATCATCAATGTTCTCAAGCAAGGATAAAACCTCAGTGACAGTCATTTTCTTTCTTGTTGCCATTTTGACGGTAAAACTAAGTTTTAGCTTAGCAAAAGCATACAAAACTGCCAGAGAAAGGTTGCTAGGCAACAGCTACGCACATCTTTAACGATGGGAAAGAGCGCTGAGGAGATAAAACGCCTGTAATATGTGCGGTCAAATTGACCGCTATGGCCATTAGAGGTAGAAATACTCAGAACTCGTTTGTGTTTTGTAATTTCAATAAAATAACAATGTTAAAATAAAATTTACATTAATTTAAGAAAAGTCATGAAACTGTAGTTATATGGGTTTTATTTCAACAAAGTTATTACATTGCAAATCTTTAAAACGGTCAAAATGACTGCCTTGGTAGTTCTAGTGTTAAGGCTCCTCTTTCTAAAACAGAATGGACGGCCTCTGGAGAACTAAACTGAGGAGTTTGTGGAACTGATACACAAGGTGAGCTGGGATGACACTAAGCTGAATAAATGCTTTTGGATGAGAATAGATGATCCTTGGCTTCACCTCACTATACACGAGATGGTTTGTTTGCCCCTTATGGATTTTCTACATTTTGTCCAGTTCTCTGGCTCTAATTTTGAAACAATGTTGTCAAGGACTTAATTAGTAATCATCCAACCCAAAACCTGTCCAGTGCCCCAGCTCACCCTAAGACTGTCCCTGTGTCTTCAACCTCTCCTGATCGTCACGAGTGCCGCGCTCACTCTCTGGATTTTGCAGATGTTACATAATCACCAGGTTCCCAACGCACTCTCCCACAATGATCACAATCACCAGACTACTGAAACCTGTCCCTCAATACCACTCCTCACTATATATGCAGAACTTAACCTTTGTCTGGTCTTGTTTAAACATATCACTCTCATGTGTGTTTGTTTCTACTCACCTGACTATACTTACCTGTTATCACCATTCATACTCTTTAAGTGCGATTTATAGTCGTGTGTAGGTTCGGGCGTAGACTATCCGTAGCCTGTGCATAGCTCTGCATAGCCTGACACGCACCTCGCAAAAATTTTAACAGCACGTCAGATCTACGCGGACCGCAAGCGCTGTAATTGGTCCACCAGAACCCCTCCCGTCAGGTAAAAAAACTGCATCATAGGTATTTCCATTTGTGACGGTGAAAACAAAGACGAGCCAAGTTGAGGAGTGATTTAACTCAAACTGCATCAAAAGTCGCTGTTTATTTACTTCCATCATTGCTGGTCTTCTCAAATTATACACAACAACTTGCTGTTTCTTCTTTGTTTGTGGGTTAACTTGCCAAGTATAAATGAAAACCGACGTGGAACCTAGGCCGTCGCTGCTACGCCGTAGGACCTACGCACGACTATAACGAGCCCTTTAGTATTCATCATTACTGCCTCCTATCATCTGCTGTTGTGTTTTTACCTGCTCATCTGTTAATAAACACTTACCTGTTTTAAAGATCTGTCTCCTCTGGTCTGTGTACCATCAGAAGACCAGACCCAAAACTGAACAATGAGCACTTCTCCCATAGATTCCTTTCAGGAGCTGGTCGACCGTCTCTGTGATGTTTTCTTTCACACTCCCACTACAGCAGTCACTGCACCGACTCAGGATACCATTGTCGCAGGTCCCATGGCTATCCCGGTACCCTATCCTGGATGGCGGAGGAATGTTAAGGCTCTTTACTTCAATGCTCTCTGCAACCTAACCGTTTCTCCACAGATCAAGGAAAAATTGCATTTATCCTTTCGATTCTCACCGGAAAGGCATTGTGATGGGCAGAATCGATCTGGCATCAGGGCGAACCTTTCATGCAATCTACCTTCAAATTCATGGAATACTTTCAAGAAATCTTTGGTGTTCCTTCAGGTGATTCCACAATTGTGACTCTTTGTATCATCTGAATGGGATCTCTATGAAAAGTCCGTCACAAAAATGGAATTATCTCTGCTTTTTGCTCAAAATGTGGTGTTTATGCAGAAACCTACCCATATTCAAAAGCTGATTACAAAAGAACCACTGAAGGTAGGATGAAACGTTTTTTTTTTTTTTTTGAAAGCAGAGGGTCTGTTCTTTCATTTGATATATTGTATGTTTATATATTTAAAGAAGAACATTTTCTGGAAGGCATTAAACTTTTGTGAAAATCATGAAAAACGCTGGCGCTGGCTGGCAACTTTTTTTAAAAACGCTGGCGGTGAAAGAGTTAAAGGGTTGCCTATACCTCTATGAAAAGTGCGCAAAACTCTCTTTCAACATGCATTCTGCTACTTTGGCATCCCAGAAGACATTGTGTCGGACCGAGGTCCTCAATTAATTTCCTGTGTATGGAAATAGTTAAAATAATTATTTATAATATTTTTGTTCCTAATGATTTTAATGACATAATTTTACTAACATTTAAGATGGACAATAATCATACAGTAGCCTATGATCAATCAAATCTATATTAAACAATTAAAATACTGTATTAAACAATGTATATTATTAATGAATTTATACAGTATGTAAGTGAAATATTCAGCTGGAAGATTTAAAAACCAGTGACTAAAGGCAATGAATTGGTGCCATCTGCTGGAATGAAGGAAAATCATATATAAACACGTTTGTATTTTTATCTCACTTTGAAATATTTTTTTTATGTTCATTACTGCCCAAGCATGGGGTATCTGTTGAAGTGGACTTCGATAACAGGGATCTCAAGTTTTATAAAAAGTTTGGAGTGAGATTATAGGGGGGCAAAAGGTATTTGCAGCAACGGCCCCTTGGCCCCACCCAAATCTCTCAAGTTTTTGCTAGCAGTTCAATTTGACATATTAGGAGAGGCACACAATCCACGTTGCTTGAGGTCCAGTGTAAAGTTTCCACAGTCAGTGATGGATTGGGGTGCCATGTCATCTGCTGGTGTTGGTCCACCTTGTTTTCTGAGGTCCAAGGTCAACGCAGCCATATACCAGGAAGTTTTAGAGCACTGCTGCTGACCAACTTTATGGAGATGCACATTTAATTTTCCAACAGGACTTGGCACCTGCACACATTGCCAAAGCTACTAGTACCTGCTTTAAGATCCATGGTATCCCTGTTCTTAATTGGCCAGCAAACTCGCCTGACCTTAACCCCATAGAAAATCTATGGCATATTTTGAAGAGAAGGTGAGATACGCCAAACCTGACAATGCAGAAGAGCTGAAGGCCACCATCAGAGCAACCTGGGCTTTCATAACACCTGAGCAGTGCCACAGACTGATGGACTTCATGCCACACCACATTGCTGCAGTAATTCAGGCAAAAGGAGCCTCAACTAGTGCTGTACATGGTCATACTTTTCATGTTCATGCTTTTCAGTTGGCCCAGATTTTTAAAAATCCTTTCTTTGGATTGGTCTTTAGTAATATTCTTAAATAATTTTCTGAGATACTGAATTTGGGATGTTCCTAGTTCCGGTGGCGTGCACAGACCTCCTCAGGCCAGGGCAGGGCTGACGGACTAAAAAGGGCATATTTTTTACGTCAAATAAAAATTAAATGTATTTATTTCTTTGGTGTTTTTTATTCTTTCTTTCCTTGGCATTACATAAAAAACAATGTAACAAATGAATAACACATCAAAACTAAAATAGGAAAGTTCAAGTTAGGAAAATATCATTCAATCAAGTTCATTTTGACTTCATGTTCATGTTGTAAACGTTATATATTTATTATATATATATGACAGTGTTAGTAATTGTCACGGCCTGAGCGGACCACGAACTATGTGAGTCACGCCCACACTAAAGTTCCGCCTCGAGGAGGTCCCCAAAGCACCCCAATGACCAGACAAACGAAAGATAAGTAAAATAACAAAACTTTATTTAATTTAATTTAAAAGAATCAATGGAACAGGGAAGGGAATCTAAAAATATCCTCTCGCCCTCAGTGGGAATACTACGGGCCTGGGACGTTGGAGGGGAGAGGTCAGTTCTGTAGGGCCAAGGAATCACAGGGCAAGGGTCGAGCGGAGCTCCTTCGTCCTCGACCCACCTCCTGTGTAGACAGTCTCCTCACGGCCCGCTTCGTCCTCCTGAGGGCAGAATAAAACACAGGGTGAGTGCTATGGTAAACTGGGCTAACTCGACGTCTTCGCCGCTGAGTCCTTTCTCTTTTTCTCTATTTCAGGTTTCTCGGGCCGAGCTGGATTTGTGTCACTTCCCTCACCACACGGTAAGCATTTTCTCTTCCAGGTATCGTTAGGTGTTCGGGCGTGCGAGGTAAGTTTACTCTGGCTCACTGTATGGTAAGTATATTCCTTCAACAGGTATCTCCGGCCTTCAAGACGTGCTGGGTAAGTTTAGCTTCAGCTCGCTACCCAGTAAGTATGTTCTTTCGACAAATATCTCTGGGCGTTCAAGACGTGCTGGGTAAGTTTAGCTTTAGCTCGATGCACAGTATGTTCTTCCGACAAATATCTCTGGGCATTCAAGACGTGCTGGGTAAGTTTAGCTTTAGCTCGCTGCACAGCAAGTATGTTCTTCCGACAAATATCTCTGGGCATTCAAGACATGCTGGGTAAGTTTAGTTTTAGCTCGCTGCACAGTAAGTATGTTCTGCTGATAAATATCTTCTGGGCATTCAAGACGTGCTGGGTAAGTTTAGCTTTAGCTCGCTGCACAGTAAGTAGGTTCTTCCGACAAATATCTCTGGGCATTCAAGACATGCTGGGTAAGTTTAGCTTTAGCTCTCTGCACAGTAAGTATATTCTTCCGACAAATATCTCTGGGCATTCAAGACGGGCTGGGTAAGTTTAGCTTTAGCTCGCTGCACAGTAAGTAGGTTCTTCCGACAAATATCTCTGGGCATTCAAGACGGGCTGGGTAAGTTTTAGCTTTAGTTCGTTGCACAGTAAGTATGGCACTGGAGGAAGTGGAGAAAAAGGGGTATACGTACCCATCACCAACGGAGCCGGGCACGGGAGCGGGGGTTCCTCCTGTTACTGCGGCCGGCGCGGCGGCGCCTCGTTATCCGTGAAGTCCCGCTAACGGGATCCACACGTCCTCTTCGCTTTCTCCTAGGGCAGGCGAAGATCTAGACGGGATAGCAGTTGTTTCCGGTGCTCTAGCCACACACAGCGTATCCACAGCTCCTGGGCCCCCGGCCCTCCTCTTGGCGGCTCCTTTGCCGATGGTTCTCAAGCAGTCTACCACGTTCCTCTCAGTGCCTTCCTTACCGCGTCCGTGGGTCCCTACAGGACTTATCCTGGCGTGTGTAAGGTGGGCTGGGTATTCGTCGGCGCAGCGGCTGCCGATGGTACTCACAGGAAGCTTTGTTTCCCTGAGGGGGAGCACAGACAATAAGGCACGGCACCACACTGCAAACTTAGTGTACTCACGTCAACCGATCACTCTTCACACTGCACGTCACGCACTCCAGTGAATAATTAGGGTCTGTGCTCCTCTCTAGGCGAGACCAGCTCTTGGACAAGGAAAGCAGCCTTTGATGCCGCGCTGACGAGGCCCCAACCAACTAAGGATTTCGATGCCTGCTGCCTGTAGACACGCTTGGTCCCCGGCTCACCCACTGACTTCACACTGGGTGGGGCCGCTAAAGAGATGAAAACACACACTCCTTTAATATTTTCAGATTCCTCCTACAACAACGTATACAATACTCACAACGTGGTGATTTCAATCCAACGCCCTTGATCCCCGGCTCGCCCACCAACTTCCACCAGGTGGGGCCGCTAGAAGGCAAAGCACACACTCCTTTAATATTTTAGACTTCTTGGACAACCAGGTGTACAGTTACTCACGGCTCTGTGGTTTCTATCCAACTCGCTCGACGTTCGGCTCACTCACTGACGTCCACTTGGTGGGGCCGCTAAGAAGGTAAAGCACACACTCCTTTAACACTTTAGATTTTCCAAACAACAATGGGTACAGTTACTCACGGCTCTGTGGTTTCCCTCCAGCTCACTCGATGTCCAGCTCTCCCACTGACTTCCACTAAATGGGGCCGCTAAGAAGGTAAAGCACACACTCCTTTAATATTATAACCTTCTCAAACAACGGTGTTTACAGTACTCACGACTATGTCGCGTTCTTCCTCTGTTTCTCTTCTCTTCTAGGCGTCCTCAGCTTCACACGGCTCCGTGGAGACAGCTTGCCCAAGCCTCCGTAGACACAACAACAATCCGATCGTTCATAATGTTCTTTTTACTCTGCTGCTCACCCTTCGTTGATCCTCACTGTGTCTCTCTCTTTCTGTGCAGATCTCCAGCAATCGCCCAATATCACCTTCCCTGCAGTCCCAGCTTAATCCAACGGAGGTGGCCCAGCGTCTGCCCAACGCACTCGACAAACTCAATAATAACACGACCCATGCCTCTTCTAACTCCCCTTTTTATGCTCGTCTTCCCAGCATATCTCGACCAATCGCCATCCGCCACGTCATCGGCACAGCTGTGGCCCATTGCGGTGATTTCGGGGATCCCCGGGAAACCCGGAAGCGCTGATGTTACTACAAACAGGTCCGGGCGGAACCACTGCACTCTCATTTGGTTCCGCCCTACTGAAGTCACTCCGTGACATAATTATGAAATCGGTAAGTTAACCGATCTATTCACACAGTGCTTTAATTCCTTATTGAATGATACATCGGTGTCGCCACCCGAGTGTATCAATAATATATTATAATCATTATAAAATTATATTCCTATATAAATACCACAACATTTAGTGAATACCCTCCTCCACATTGTCCAAGCCCTGTCCACAGGCCCGGATTAAGAGGATTTTGGGCCCTGGGGCTATAGCAACACCATTTTATCTGATTGCCAAGCCAGTCTTCTACCGCAATATATATGTTTTATTGTTATTAATTAATGTATTTAATTAATGTTTTTCTTTATCATTATTTATTATTATTATTATTATTGCACACTAAATAGTGCAGGCTATTTAACACAGTAACCCTCTACCGCACAGATTTTGGGAACATTTTATTGATAAAAAATTTGCACCCCATGTAGTGCATTTACAGATATGAAATTAAAAAACATAAACATTTACACTGCATTTACAATTACATAAATGCTATGATTGTTATTTTAGAAGAGTTTATTGAAGAGCTGATACCTCTTTCAAAGTTTCCACAGATTTCCATTGTCCATTATTTAAAAGTTACCCTAGCTTCACAATGCCATGTCTTTGTAAACATGCACGCACGCTTACAGATGACAAAAGTCTTGTCTGAATCATTGGGTTGAAAAACAGGCTTTCTTCTCATATCCAACTCCCAGATTCACCAAGCTCTCTGTCCGCTTTACAGTTTTTCTCCATTGGTTTGGCTCATTTCTTGAAACAGAAATTACATTCTCAAAACTCTAAGATAATTTGGCAAAACAGTCTTACAGTTCAGCTTTACACTATAGTTTACTTGCAAAAGCTCATATATTTCCCAAAACTGTTCACTCATGCTTCAAAACTACACTGTAACAAATTTCTGTAGTTTTCACAGCATTATTACTGTAAAATGAGCAAATGCTTACTGTAGAACTTGTATACAGCAAGTTGCTGTAGATCTGCAAAGCATCATGGTCTTTTTTCAATGGCGGGTAAATTCTACAGTAAAAATATTTTTTCTGTGAATCACAATACAGCAATTTCTAGAGGATTTTTTTCTTCAGCCAAGGAAAGCTACGAAATTCCACACTTTCATCAGAATTTTTACTTCAGAAAGGTAAATTTGCTAATTTAATTTCAAAGTTTACTCTTGTAAAGTCACCTGTTTGTTCAACTTTAAGAGTGCACTGAGAGAGAGGAGTAATGAGCGGCACACTTCCTAGTAAACCCGTGTCGTGTGTGCATTTTGCAATTTTATTACCACAAATATATATTTCTGCATGATTTCGATATATTTTCTAGTCTGGCAACATTTTATAACGTCATTAGTTTAGAGAAGGATAATAATTTAATAATAATAGTAATTGGCCGTGTTTCAATGCGAAGGCTGCAGCCTCCGGAGGTCGCATTTCTCGGCTGCATACGTCATCAAAACTGTCTTGTTTCAGAATATTAACAATTATAAAGTTGACTGTTATTCTAAGTTAATAGTAAATTGTTTAATATGCTTATGACTTGCGAATCTAATGGTCAGTTAACTTAAATAACCCAGGGTTGATCCCAGCTAACAAAAAAAGGTCCCCTGGACGTCCCCTAAATGTCCTCTGCGAACGTCCCCTGGACGTTATCGTGTAGGGTCCCCTGTTACGTCGAGCGGACGTCCGCGAAGACGTCCTCCGGACTTTCACAAGGACGTTTGCAGGACGGTCAGCGGACTTTCGGGACTTTTAGGGGACGTTTGCCTAAAGTCCTCAGCACATCGTTTTATTTAATTACAACCAATGAAATCAGACACGCTAAACATTGTTTACCACAAAGTTCTTTTATTTGAATTGAACAGGTGTAATTTTCCTGTGCTCCGTGTTTGTGTGTGCGTGCGCGAGCGAGCTCCCGTGCGCGTGCCTGATCTCCCGTACGCGTCAGTCAAACGCGCTTCAGCTCCGTGTGTGTGCGTGTCTCTGGCTGTCTGCTGGACTCCCATGTCAAATATTTCCGTTGTCTTCTAACCTAAAACAACGAAATGAACACATTTAAAAGATAAGTAGTTATTATTTATTGGGGTGGTTTCCCAGACAAGGATTAGCTTAAACCAGGACTATGCCTCAGTTTAATTATGAAATATAACTAGTTTTAACAAACATGCCTTACTAAAAACATTACTTGTGTGCATTATGATGTTAAACAAAGGGCACTGATGTATTTAAGATTTCCCTGTCTGGGAAACCGCCCCGATATGTTTAAAATGTCTTGCAAAATATCTGTAGCAAACATTTAAAAGATAAGGGAGACAGAATTCTGTGCTAAAACTAGAAAGCATGCACAACTCACTTTTACCTAGTATTTCATGCTTATGGCATTATTGTTGCTGTTACAGTTCACTCAAAGTAAAGGTGGACATACAGTACTGTGCAAAAGTCCCTCTAAAACAATCCTGCTACACCAGCCTGACCAGCGGAAACCATACTGGGAGAATTCATATTCATATTGATTTGCATTTACACATAAAATGGGTAACAAACATTACTGTGCAAAAGTCTAAGGCCACCATCATTAGCTTTGTTGTTTTAGCAAAGTTTTAATGTCCATCCATATTTATTTTTCACTCTTTTTTTAAGATACAAACAGAAAATACAGGAAAAATTTACACACAATTAAAAACAAAACAATTTTCAGAAGTAAATGTCTTTTTCAGGCATCAGTCAGTATTTAGTGTGACCTCTCTTGGCACGAAACACATCTTCAGGACTTCATTCTCCTCAAAAAAGCCTTAAGTCATTTGATGATTAGAATTAGAATTTCATTTTATTTAGGTTTAAGAGATCCTGCAGTTGCCTGCTATTGCTCAAGTTTAAGGGGAGTTTACCCTAAATACTTGACACCTCAGCTTATACTTTATACTGTTTTTAATACCACATACACATTTCCTGTATTTGCTGGTTGTATTCTAATAAAGACACTGAGAAATAATTATATATGATCACTACACAATTGCAAAAACAACTAATCTAATGGTAGCATGCTTCTACCCTGACCAGCTACAAAATGAACATACACATCTCAGAGAGAGCATAGGTCACACAGAGTATAAAAATAGTTTACTATGACATAAAATAATGTAAGTTGTCTTATACATTGATCTTTGATATTATTGTAGGTTTTTGTGTTAAAGGCATCTAGAAGTATACTATGTAGAGTATATGATACTATATGTATCCAAAGCATCAAACATTATTTTTGTTTTAAAAATAGACTATTAATTGCTATTAATGTTTATGTGCTATTAACATTTACAATGTACATTCTTATTTACAACATTACAATTTACATACAATATATATACAAAAATAATTTTGAGATGTTTGGGATTCACACAGACTCACTATAATTCATTGTTAGTTGCAAGTGTGAAACTGAGCTGCTGAAATTCGCCCTGTGTAGCTGAAGCATCCTCCTATTTCCCATCTCCCAAACTGCCTCCCCTTTGAAGAAACAGATAACGAATCTACAAACAAAAACAATCCGTAATAAACATGGGTAAAACGTCAGCAGTGACTAGTAATGTTGCATGTGTTATGGCACATACCATCTTTTGAAAGTCAGCTTGGTTTGCTCATTGTCTGCTGCATTTTTCCAACCACTGCTGTGGTGTTGTCCTGTATTTGGTCTACTTTCAGAATGATTCTCCACTCCAGGATTTCTTCCAAGAATGAGTTTTGAAACATTAATAACATTACTAACTACACCAGTAAACTAAATGAACAATAAGTCTGTGTGGAAGAAAATGCCTATCAATATCAATAATTTAAGATAAAAAATAACAAAATACTGTACCTTGATTCATTATTGGAAGAAATTGACTGATGTGCTGCATTTGTGATAAAAAACAATTAATTAGATTTAAAAATTAATGATGTAAGTATTGTAGTAACTGTTGTAAAATGTTGAATGCTCTATCATTTGTAAGTCACTCAAGGCATATGCTAAATTAATAAATATAAATCAAGTAATCATCATTATACTACAAATACTGTACATGGCATTAAAATGTACTCACAATAAGGTGCCTCAGGCAACATCAAAACATCTTTTTGCTTTTTCTTACTGGTTGCTCCTCATCTATAAAAGAATGATAATATGAAAGTAAATCATAGTTCCCTTATAGTTTCACCTGGCTTCTCAGCTGAAAAACTACTAATTGCTGTTAATAATGATTCATTTTCTTCACTTTCAAACTGGAAATCTTATCCTCAGGTCTAGAAACAACAAGACAAAAAAGTAGTATTTGATATTATTAAGAAACTTACACAATGATTCCCACTGTTTAAAATTATGTAACAATGAATGCAGTGACAATGATATCACCTTCAATAATGATTTCACTTTCAGATAATTTACTGTCCCATTTAAAGAAAATAATAGACGACATGCATTTGTTTTGATCATTACAACTCTTGGTCAATATACATTACTGTGCAAAAGTCTTGGGACACTATCACCAGCTTTGTTGTTTTAGCAAAGTTTTAATGTCCATCCATATTTATTTTTCACTCTTTTTATTAAGATACCAACTGTAAATACAGGAAAAATGTACACAAAATTAAAAACAAATCCATTTTCAGAACTAAATGTCTTCTTCAGACATCAGTCAGTATTTAGTGTGACCTCTCTTGGCACTAAACACATCTTGAGCTTTTTTGAGGAGACTGAAGTCCTGAAGTCATTCGATTAGAATTAGAAATTAGGATTTAATTTCATTTAGGTTTAAGAGATCCTGCAGTTGCCTGCTATTGCTCAAGTGGAAGGAGAGTTTACCCTAAACACTTGACACCTCAGCTTATACGTTTACCGGTATATTGTTTTTAATACTACATACACATTTCCTGTATTTTCTGGTTGTATTCTAATAAAGAGACTGAGAAATAATTATATATGATCACTATACAATTGCAAAAATAACAAATCTAATGGTAGCATGGTGGCCTAAGACATTTGCACAGTACCTCACATAAACATTGTATATTTGGATTGCCAGTATTTGTTAAGGTTAAAAAGAAGTTTGGTATTACTTTGCATACTTTACCTGTGTGAGAAAATGGGCTACTCTGACTGCTTGTATTGTCCACAGCTGTTTGTCCAGAATGGCACATTATTTATTTTGGTCTCAATACCCTTCAGATGGAAACAAGCATGTTTGATTATTTTTTATATGTAGCTGACCTTCATGTTTATCATTTGTATTTTATAAAACATTAACCAAATCTTACCACATTCTTTCACTCTAACCACAAGGATGGTGCTACCTCAGCCTTATTTTGTTCTGTAAAATGGAGCAAAACAGCACAGGATACCTGTAAGTAAAGTCCATATAAATCTGTAAGTTCAGCTTGCAGTACACAAAGGCAATGTACACAGTTAGCCATCTCAAACCTTAGGCTGAAATTGTTTTCCAGTGTTTTTCCCTTTTTCCTGGAAACATGTACGTTGTTTAATCTTAGTTTTTCTCAAACCAGTATCAATATTACAGAATAAGATAAGCTGATCTGCTGAACTTACCTTTTTGGAGGACATGTTTAGATGTTTAAAGGCTGAGAAAACAAAATAAAGAAAGTTAATATATATACACACACATCAAAATATATTAAATGTTAAAATGTTACCCAGATGTACCTCCAACCCTCCCAGAGCTTTTATGTATTATTATAAGAGATTTGATTCAATTTAAGATTTTTATTTAATAGGCTTTATGCCCAGCTGCACTACTTCCTGAACTTCAGCCAGCCCATTGTTTCCTGTCTGCCATTATTGGACAAACTGATAAATCCAGGTCTGTCTGATTATTGTTGTTGTGACTACTGAGGTCAGGCACACCTGGATTAATCAGTTTGACCAATAATGGCAGACAGGAAACAAGGAGCTGGCTGAAGTTCAGGAAGTAGTGCAGCTGGGTATAAAGCCTATTGCTACCATTAAAAAGGTTTAACCATATACCACCAAATAAAGGTTTAAAAATAAAGTCTAAACAATATATTTATAGGCTACATACATTCAGGCTGGTCCATTATGCTACACATTTTAAAAATAATTGAACCACATCTACAAACTTATTTTGGTGATTTAGCCCACAAGTTACTTAAACTGGCATGCCCATTGTTTTTACAATGAATTAAATGGCTTTTTTTACTGCGTTTGCCACAGTATTCAATCCTACACGTTATTTTACTACAGTACAGTAGGCGGCGGTATACTGTAGTGTGCAGTTCGTGTCCGCAACTCCGCATCGTCATACGCGCCAGTATTGCTGGAAGACTGCAGGAACAGAACCCCCTGGAAAGGTAAGGTAGGAGTTTTAATTTAAACCTTAAAATGTGGGTTATCATCACGACAGTTACTTTTTGCTTTGCCATTATTGAAGAATCAATTCGGCAGAATCTCGCGCACGCTCAACTTGTAGGCCGTTTCTCAAACGGAAGGCTACATCCTCCGGAGGTCGAATATGCAGGCTGCATACGTCATCAAGCCTGGTTTATTTCAGTTAAATAAACATTACATTCGCAAGTCATAAGCATATTACAACAATTTACGATTAACTGAGAATAATAGTTAACTTTATAATTGTTAATATTCTTAAATATGACAGTCTTGATGACGTAAAAGGTATACAGCCTAAGTTACAAATGCTACTTCCAGTGGTTAGCCTTCGGATTGAGGCGCAGTTACTTATATTAATACTACTTTAAAACCATATACATTTACTCTAACACTTAAACAAAGTAAGCGAGTAACTTAAATATGGCTACAAACCTTGAATGAGTTATCAAACTGCGCTCTTGAACCAATATAAATACTGTATATGGTAACGATGATAACGAAATCTTACTCTGTAACGAAAACTTGACGAAATTACTTACTTATCTAACAATTAACTTCAAAATAAACGGGATGTGTATAAAAAATGACGAAATTTAAAGGAGCTTTTGCTTATTCCCTTCACCGAGACCGTTGTGTCAGTTGAAGTTTGACGTGTGATGCCTCGTGCCAGATAATTCAAAATGTTCTCGCACGCAGTCAGGAGGCTTATTTGACTTCATGCGGCGCCGCAAGACTGACAGCCGGATGACGTCAGAGTACCGCGAGAAGGATTTAAGAAATCAAATTTCGTCTCGCTCTCGCGATACTTTGACGTCATCTGGCTGTCATCTTTCCTTTTACAACACAAGTTGTTTCTATCTATTAGACACAACAATGGAATTAATAATATCAGTGATTTTTTTGTTTGTCTTAATCTTAATTGCTGTGTGTTGTACAACTTGACAATTCATAAAAGTATAACAAGTATTTGTTTGTTTTTTGTAGATGAGTTCCTTATTAAAGAAAGGCTTGATGCTGTTTACTCCACACTCTTAGGCTGACTTTGTATTATTTGTCTGTGAAGACAGTTCACAGTTTCTGAATCCCATCAAGAATGAAGACCTGGAGGCCACCATATTGAGATGTGAGTCAAAATATATACTTTTATAACCATATATGACATTTCAATGTAGTGACATTTAAGTTTTCCTGGCTAAAATAATTGAATTTGGTAATATTTGTTAATAAGATTATTAATGAGTTATATTTGTATAATTAACTTGTATAGCAAGTTATATAGTTATATTTGTTGGAACAAATAAGGATATTGTTAATAACAAGCTAAGATCTTGAGTTTTTTGGCTATGGTTTTAAAGGATGTTTAAGAAGGGGAAAGAAAGAATAGGTAGTTTAATTTCATTTACATGCATAGTTCAGGGGGAAATTGTTCATAGGAAGCATTCAAACACAACCTAACATCTGATGCTTTTTACTGTCTCATGCTTTTCTGTGTTCCAGGGTCCAATGTCATGATATGGCGCTTTTCCAATGTAGGGTACAACTTGGCTCGGCACGATGCAGCTCAGCTCGCTTTCGTTGCTTTTCCAGTACAGTTTAGTGTCGCTTCAGAGTGGGTGAGATTATAGGCAGGGGTGCACATAACTGGTGCGTATGCTCAAATAGAAACAATTCTAGTGTACCAACGTTGCTGGAATTTTGTTACATAGTTAGCTAATTTACTTTGACATAAGAGATTTCTTCGTGCATCAGTGGTAAGATAATTAATGTGTGTTGTTAGCAGTGATCCGCATCTCAATGCTTCAGACAGCTTGCTAGTACAAGTATACATTTATATGAGTTAGGCTAGTAGTTATTTATAAAGATTAGATAAGTAAAAAACAATAACCAGGGTTATTTTATGTACATCATTGTCTACCATGTTTAAACAAAAGCGATATGGCGAAGAGAGTAGTCAGGAGAAAAGTGATGATGTCAGCATGTAGGATGTCTGTGCTATGAATAGTGTGAGTACCAAGTAACATCTCCAGGTACTTCTTTGAGAACCAGGACAAAAAAAGTTATGTGCACCCCTGATTATAGCCTTATTGTTAAAGTTGCGTCCTCTCTACTGCCGTAACATCATCGTAAATGTGATACAAACACACACACACACACAACATGGAGCAACAGAGCATATTAATGGAATGCAGCCACAAAATCAAAATTGACAGCCACAAGTAGATTTTCCACTACCTCTCTCACATGACAGGTTCTATACAAACACCCGTGTCATCAGTACCTGTACTCCGCTGACAGAACATTTACGCCTATACTTTTGGTGCGTTTTGAATGCGGAGCCATGCGCAAAGTTACAAAACTGCCATCCAGACATGGGCGCGGTGGTGTGCTCTGCATTTTTGTAACTTTGCACATGGCTTCGCATCCGAAACCCATTACCCCTTCCCCAAAAGTGAGCTGTGCTGAACTGGGTCATACTATGCAATGGAAAAGCGCCAAAAGTGTCCTACTTCCTGGCTTGAATGATTTAGGTAAGCAAATTTATCTGATACACCAAAACCTAAAACGTTTTAATTCTTTCTTGCAGTGTTAACACGGCATTTTGATCTTGATATTTATTCACATTTAATGAGATATGGAGATTTTTATCTTTTACAGATGAAGACATACATTTAAGTGAGCCGTTTTTATGTCCATACACTGCGGGCCAGCATACATGAAAGTCACCATCATGTTTCTACAGTAGCCCTAAATGGACAAACTGTTCTACAGAGCGTGTTTCGTCCATACGTTGTCTCAAGGGCTCAATATAGCAAACATGCATGTAGACCGCTGATAGGCAGTATCCACGCATGTAACCACAGAAGCAGCTTGGTCAGTTTAACTCACAAATGAAGAAACAGCAGATTGTTGCGTATGTTTTGAGAAGACCAGCAGCAGTGGCGGCCGGTGACTTCTTTTTTTGAGGGCGCTCGATGCAAAGTTCATCACAACATGTATGTAGCTTGTCATGTGTGTGGTTCCTTTTTTCAAAATATGTGTTCTGCGCTATGAGAGATCCTGTAAGTGCCTGCTGCAGATGCGTCTAAAGGGTTTATGATAAAAGAGACGCTCGCTTTTGCCAGATACTCGCATAATCCCATGTGTAATCAGAGTTTAGTGTTAAGGGAGTGTCTTGTGTGTATTTTGTGAACGTGAGCGTCTCTTTTATCATAAACCGTTTTGACGCATGTGCAGCAGGCACTTATTTTGACAAAATATGTGATGCACATAGGATCTCTCGACACGCAGGACACATATTTTGGAAAAGGGGAGCACACACATGATACTCCGAACACTTATTTTGAATTAGCGCCCCTCGAATGAGGAGTCACGAGCGCCACTGACAAGCAGTGATCGAAGTAAATAAACAGCGACTCGTTGCAGCAGTTTGAGTTAAGTCATTCCTCAACTTGGCCTATTTTTGTTCTCACCGTCGCAAATGGAAATGGCTATGACGCAGTTTTTTACCTGATGGGAGGGGTTCTAGTGAACCAATAACAGCGCTTGTGGTCCACGTAGAACTGACACGCTGTTAAAAATCAGGCTACGCTCAGGCTATGGATAACCTACGGTGTAGACCTTACGCACAACTATAACATGGGCTTCAGAGTGACAATGACATTTTTGTCCTGTGGCAGCTACCATAGAATCACATTGCGCTTCGAAATTTAGGTTGATTGCTATTCGCAATTTCACTGCTAGATGCCACAACAAAATATAATACACCTGTAACAGATATAACTTTGAAATATGGTTTACCAAATGCTGAAATTAACATGAACTAAGATTAATAAATATTGTAGAAGTATTGTTTATTGTTAGTTCATGGTGGCAAATGCTAACAAATACAAGCTTATTGTAAAGTGTTATCTTTGCAATTTAATACTAAACTTAAAAATGTGTAATTTCAGAGGGGTTGAAGGTTAAAATGTTTTGAGCTCATTTGTTGACAGTAAACAATATAATAATATTGGGCTTGTTTTTGAAGCTGCGGTTGCTTTTTTGTCTCACGAGAGCTGGCAACACTAAAGACATTTTAGTAAGAAACCGTATAGAAAAAAGAAAAATAATAGAAAAAAAGGAAAATTATGAAATTACAAAGTACACCTTATTTTGCAGTCTAATCAACACTTTCTGACAGTTTAAATGATGGGTGTAGAATTTGAGATATAGTTCAAGTTTATATGAGGATGTATGTCTTACCTGTATCTTTTTTCAATTGTTCTTTTCCAGAATTTTCAGCGTTGGACTTGTGTTCCGCGTGTTTGGCCTCTTTAACACTTGCTGTTTGAAAGTCATTGCTTGCAACAGATTGAGTGAATGTCATTCTGCATTTCTGTTTGCATTGCTTTGCTTGCATTTGAATCCTTTGCAATAATAAAAGTTTTACATTTGAGCTGTAGTTGTAGATTCAAGTTTGTTTTTCCTTGATATAATGTATTTGTATAGATTTTTGCTGTGTGACAATTATATATCATGCAGTGCTTCATATATGAGAAAGACAACGCTTGAACCACACAACACCGTATCATATTAATCAGAATAAACAAGTACTTGCACTTCATTTATATTTAATTGGGTGATGTGTAACTTCACAATGGTGGATTCTTTAACTATTACATGAATATGTGCATTGTGATTTCGATTTATTGACAATAGTTATGTCTTAGGAATAGTATGGAAAATCATTAACTAAAAAAGACATGGTGCCAGATCTTTTTATTCACGTTAAATGTAAAATTATTGTAAAATTGTAAGTTGCTTTAATGGGATCTATGTAATAAAATCAGTAAAGGGTTGATATAAAGGCCATGTTTTAGCATACTAGTTTAAAAATTAAGAAAAAAATAATAATTATAAAATAATATTAGATACTATAAGCTACGATTTTCATTAGTAAAGTAATAGCAAAAACAGCATTTTTACTTTGATGTCTGCATGAAAGGGTAACCCTGCCTTATGGTTAAATGTGTAGTATGGGTTTATATTAAAACTGAGTGGTTTCACGTCCCCGGAAGGTCCGCCTGTGAACGTTGTCTAGCGGACCATATGCTAACGTCCTCGGAAGGTCCGCCAGCGAACGTTATTTAGCGGACCATATGCGGACGTCCCCGGAAGGTCCGCCAGCGAACGTTATTTAGCGGATCATATGCGGACGTCCCCGGAAGGTCCGCCAGCGAACGTTACAATGCGGACCTTATGCGGACCTAAGAGGACGTTCGCAACGTCCGGAGGACGTCCCCTGTTTGCTGGGATGACGTATGGACCCTGCATATGCGAGTGCGACGACCTCCGCAGGCTGAAACCAGTCTCTCGAGCTGAAAGAAAACGCAGCTGAGGAGATATGAGGTAAGACTTATCCGGCAACATTACATTTATAACGTCTTTAATTTAATTATAGCGTTAGCATTGTGAACCAAAATTAATTTAAAAGTGTGTATTTTTGTATTTATTGGCGCGATATTCGTTTAAATCTCTCGTTTTTTTCTCTTTCTCGCTTACGTTGCTGCCTGAGGAAACGGACATAAAGTTAAGCGGGCCGATTCGAAAGAAAACACAGTAACACACATTTTTCATAATTTCACGATTTTTCTGAACTTCATTGGAGGTCAAACTGCAGAAACTATAACGTTAGATTGTTAATAGCCTAATTTGAAGTGTTATACCCGACTTTGGGGAGCATATTGTATAAATATTTGTCTTATCTGGCGACATTACATTTATAACGTCTTTTTTATTTGATTAAAGAGTACCTAACATTAGCATTGCTGAATTCAAAATAGTTTGAAATTGTGTATATATATTATAGTATTATAATATGCTCGCACTGTATTAAGATATTTCGAGATCTTACTCGTTCTTTTATTCACCTCTTTTTTTTCCTTTCAGACTGCAGACAAGAGCCATCGACCATCGTTCCAGGTACATAAGTTACATGAACTGGCATGCATGATGATTTTCAAATGCAAGCAATGTTGTTTATTCTATGATTTATATATATATTAATATATCAAACATGTTAAAGTGCACAGAAACCATGCAACAGGAAGAAGCTGTTTTTCTCTTGGTTGATGCAAGTTATTTTTGTACAGTATTGACACACTTTTTCTCTTATGAATATTGTACTTGTGATTTCTAATCGTTTTTATTTGTTTGTTTATTTTGTGTTACAGGAAACTTCCACCTAAACAGATGCTGAGGCCCAGATTTCCCTGCCAAGCACTCCAAGGCTCATCATGCTCGGTAAGATCCCAGCACTCGACATACACAATAGATGTCAATTTTAAGGGTTACTTCATCTATAAAGCATATTTGTATCGAGTCACTGTGTGGTGTGAACAAAGTTTTATGTCATCTTGCACATACATTCCAAAAATCTCTAGTGGTTATTGATCTAATAGGTAGTTATGTAGGGCTAGTGTTTTCAATAAATTTTGCTTATGTAAAATAGTAAACCATATCAGATTGAATACTGTGCAATGGCAACTTTTATTTAATATTTTTTAGGAGAGTCCATTCTGGGGGCAAAAAATGGATGCTTTCCATCGAGGGCAGAGTTCTCCTCCAATTGAGTGACCGTTGTGATTTCACTTCTGCTCTAGCCATGTATGATGCAGCCACTACATTGGAATTTATCCAGAGGTAAGCACTTTTATATATAGTGTTTTTTATATAGTTTTGACTAGGAATGGGAACAAATATTTGAGTAGTCATTCTTTAACCAACTACCCGATAAGTAAAATACTTTTTAAAGTGTTTATTTTTGTTTATCAACTGTTGTGCTATTGTTAAACATCAAACGTTTAATTTAACTCACCATGCAAATGGTAGAAAAGCAGCACAGCTAGTCTAATGCAGTGGCGGCCGGTGACTTCTTTTTTCGAGGGCGCACGATGCAAAGTTTGTCACAACATGTATGTAGCCCGTCATGTGTGTGGTTCGTCATTTCAAAATATGTGTTTGGCGCGTCGAGTGAAACAATACTTTTCCATTCACAAATCAACAAATATTTACCATAAATTTCACTGTTGTATCACTAACTGTAAACATGGGATTGTGGCAGAAATGTGGGATATTTATGTATAATTTTATAATAGTATTAAAGGCGGAGTGCACAATGTTTGAAAGCCATTGTTGATATTTGAAATCACCTAAACAAACACGCCCCTACCCCAATAGAATCTGGACCTTCTTTTAAAAGACCCGCCTCACACATACGCAACCCAGCAAGGATGTCGGTTAGTAGACATGCTCCTTACTGCTGATTGGCTTTAAGTGTGTTTTGGTAGTCGGCCCGTCTCCTTTTCCAAAGCGTTTTTCAAACATTATGCACTCCGCCTTTAATGTAGACAGTTATTAAATAATAAATATTAGATTTTACTCCACAAACCACCAACAGAGCATATAAAAAATAAAAATTTTTATTTAAAGGTGCAGTGTGTAAATTTTAGCGGCATCTAGTGGTGAAGTTGTGAATTGCAACCAACTGCTCAGTCCACTGCTCACCTCTTGCTTTTGAAACACATAGAGAAGCTACGGTAGCTGCCACCCGACAAACATGTCATAGTTGGAGACAACTTAGTAAAAAAGTTTGCCGTTAAGGGCTTCTGTAGAAACATGGCTGCACAAAATGGCGGCTTCCATGTAAGGGGACCCTCTGTGTATGTAGTTAAAACGTCTCATTCTAAGGCAATAAACACATAACGGTTCATTATGAAAGGTCTTTATACACCCCTGATAATTAAGTTTTGTATATTATTTTGCATTTCTGTCAAGAGATCCTTCTTGAAATTACACACCGCACCTTTAAAACACTGTGAAGTAAACTTTTATGTATATGTCATCAACCCATCTGTCTTGCTTATAAACTTTTACATTAATAGTCAATTTCTTTCACTACAGGGTAGAGTCCAGCCCAGGAAGTCAACTAGTTCAGGTCCAGTTTTAAAAGAATAATAGTTCTGAAAAAAAAAAACGTCTTGGAGAAAAACAATATTCAGGTTTGAAATCCTGCTGTAAATGTAAATCATTTAATTTTTATGCATTTGTAATTTACCAGAAACATTTTAATACATATTGATTGTTTTGTGTGTTCAGAAAAGTGTTTTTGTATGAAGTGTTGAAATTAAATGAAATATTCACAGAAAAATGTTAACATATTAAAAAAAATGTATGTGTTCAAAATAGTTTTGAGATGTTCACAGAAAAAATTTAACATGTTGAAAAAAATGTATGCTATGCTATTTTTAATTTATGAATTTTTGTAATTTAAAGTGAGAAAATAAATGGCATTTTTGTGACAAACAGTGTCTTCATTTTACAGTACACAAAATAAATGCAGTAATCCCTATTACAGTAGTAGTTATGAAATACAGTACTGTGATTTTTACTGTAAAAGAGTTCACAGTAATTTTAATTTTACTGCAGTTACATTTACAGTAAGAATACTGTGAAATGAAATACAGCAACTTACTAGCTAATTGCTGCCAGCAAGTTACTGTATTTTTCACAGTATTCTTTTTACAGTGTAAATTCCTTCCCCATATAAAGCGTCAGTGCCACAAAAATGGCAAATATCCTTCTCAACTGCTTTGGCTCATTTCTTGAAACAGACGGACGTTCTCAACAGTCTTGGTGCTTTTGTCAAAATAAAGTGGATGGTTCAGCACAACAACATGGTTCACCTGCAAAAGCTCATACCTCTCACAAAACAGTTCACTCATGTGTCAAAACTAAATATCCTTCTCATTTTACAGTTTTTCTCAATTGCTTTGGCTCAATTCTCAAATGAAAATTTTATTTTCCAAAACAATAAGATCAGATCTCTAAACAATTAGCTTATTGTTCACATCAGATTGGAATTTCTTATTGATTTGAGCAAATTGCAAATGCTTTGGCACATGTGTGCAAACAATAAGTACAATCGTCTGCAGTTTGCCCAACAACTAATTGCATATGGCTTGTTGATCAAAACTGATGAGTCAATTCTCACTTAAACTGTCAAACTCTTCACAACTTCTCAATCATTTGTCATCGTGTACGCCATCACATTCAAAACGATCCATTCACTTATCAAAAACTACTAAACATGCATGTACATTCCATAAATATCTGACATTGATATTGTTTGTAATGTCTGCTTCATTGGAGATTTTTTCCCTGGTGCATGGCAATGGAAAACATAAGATGTGATGTGGATGAAAATCTTCGGCCTGACCAACAAGAGCGACAGGATGTCCAACAAGAGCGACAGGATGTCCAACAAGAATAATTAGTTTATCATTGAGGTTATTTTGTAGTTATTTTCTATTATTTTTTTTTTGTAACATAGGAAATATGAAATGTACAGCAATTGGACAAGCAAGATTTCAGTTTATGTAAATGTAATACACATACAAAAATAAATGAAGTGAATAAATAGAAATGTTCATTTACTTTTTTCTATGTACTGTTGACTCTTCTCAATTATTACGATTTTTTTATGAAACATTATTTTCTATGGTGGACTTTCATGGTGAAAAAACAACTAAACATTTTGACCAGTGTTGCTCACACGATGACAAAAATACTTTATATTTTGGTGCCCTTGGCCAAATTACTGACAAGATAACTAGGTTTTGAAGCATGAATTAAATGTTTTGGGTGTGTAACTTCATTTTGCAGACATGCAATTAAGTTCTGAAGTTCCAGCAAACAGTTGTGATATTTGCACTCACAGTTTAGAGAATAATAAGACTGTTGCGAAAAATGTGCCAAAGCAATTGAGAAAAACTGTAACAGTCAGTGCCCCCAAAATGCATCGTCCCTTTGGCATTGTGTAAGCACTGCAAGTCGAAATGTTTAGATGTTTTGTCACTATGGCAGGGGACCATTGAAATATCTCTTATGTCCACCTTTCAGTATTAGCCCTTTATTGACAATGGTTACTGTACTGTTTTTTGTCTACAGAATACAATTGTGTATAAAACTGAAAAAAAAAATGATTTTAGGGAAGAGAAGCCTCCAAGGTTTGACACCACACATTGCACTCACACTGCCAAGGAAATTGTAACGACTTTTATTCACACACAAAGTAACTTCTATACACCAGACCAAAATAAAATATATAAAGCATAATATACTCTAATATAAACACAAAAAACAATGAAAATTATATGCAGCCTGCTGTAAATAATGCGGGAGTTTCAGAACTAATATTTCTTCACTGGTCGCTGTCCTCACCCTTCCTCTACTGGCCACCATCCTCACCCTCCTGACCATCCACACGCTGCTGTCTGTCTGGCCACAGATTCTCATCCACATCACAGTGTATTATTCTCCCTTGCGATGCAACGAGGGAACAAAACGGCGTGCCTGTCGAAACCATCCCCTACACTGATCTCCTGTAATATCCTAACACGCAGCGTTCATCATGGACCCGGGACCTTTGACTTTGAGCCCTATGCTCATATATCTCCACCTCCTAGAGGAGAAAAACTCAATAGGATTGAGGAAAGGAGAGTAAGGTGGTAGTAACACCATGACCATCCTTGGATGAGTAGTGAACCAGTCCCTGATTAGCAGGCCACTGTAGAAATTCACATTGTCCCATACAATGACATATTGTGGTAGGTGAGGCCCGACGAGACCTTTCTCATTTTGAGGGATCAAATCAAAATGAAGGCGGTCCAAGAAGATGAGGAGCATCTGTGTATAGTATGGGCCAAGACTGGGGATGTGAGTGGCCACACCATTCTCAGATATGGCATCAAACATAGTAATATTGCCCCCTCACTGGCCTCGGACATCCACCGTGGCCCGGTGGGCAATAATTTTATGGCCACGTCTTCGGCCCTTGGCCAGGTTGAAGCCAGCTTCATCCACAAACACGAGGATGTGAGGGGCCTCGTTTCCTTCAAATGCCATTATTCTCTACAAAAGCGTAAACTCCTTCTTTGTTAGTCAAGTTTTAGTTTTACCTGACTGTCAATTGCTGTAAGAAATTTATCAAATGTTCAAAGCATTCATATATGTTATTCATGGTATTATGTTCTTGACTAATTATGCCAGTTGAACAGACTATTGTGCATGTGATGACTTATACAATGAAATGACGCTGACACATTTTGGGGTGAACAACCATTAGACTGAGAATCAACCAATCAGTTTAGATCAACAAGATCTATTCACTTGGAAATTGTGCTAAATGTAGGCTACCTGTACTTAATCAGTTGCAAAGATGTACTGAGCTATTGAGACATGTACTTAGATATTTGCAATGTGATGAAATGAATGAGAAATTCAATTCTGTTGTGAACACTTGCCAAGTGGTTTGGAGGTTTGTCCATGTTGTTTTGAGAATGTAATTTCTGTTTCAAGAAATGAGCCAAACCAATGGAGAAAAACTGTAAAAACAGTTCTCCAATAGTACAAAATTGACCGGTAAAAAGGTGTAATCTCAGACAAATTCACTTTATTCTGTTCCATTAAAAACAAATGTCTATCCAATGACCACCAGCTTTTTGTAGGATCATTATTGCAGTCTCAGTCCAAGTTAAGTTCTTATTGTACAGGAATTGCTGTGCTGCTTGTGCTAAAAGCACAGATCCTACTCCGTACATCCACCAGACCTTGACCTCCCTCGGAAACAGGAAGATAGAGTGCAGCGGCTCTAATCCAGTGTTCTCCATTCCAAAAAAAACCTCCACAAATGTTCTCTGTACATTACCCGTGTGTCTCATGCAGTGCAGAGTTTGATCTCCTCTTGTTGTGTTTGTGAGCGCTTTTAATTTGAAATGCAAGTGATAGTTTGATTGTAGATCGCGTATAGCGCAGACAATTCCGCGCAAATTGAGAGAGAGAGAGAAAGAGAGAGAGAGAGAGAGAGATTGATTGATAAAGTTCATTTATTAACAATTCAACATTTCAGAATATTAAAATTTCTACACTCCAGAAAAAAATTAAAAAAATAAAACCAATTTTTCATCAACATCAACATCACAAAGAACATTGGCAATAGGGAATGTGGAGTTGACGTCACGCCGTGTGGCATTATGAGTAATCCGCCATATTTGCAGGATCGCCTCCTATCCCGCTGTATTTGAAGTTAATGTGTTGGAGGTTATTTTGTATTTTCTGTCGAGATTTTAATAAACTTCGATATGTTTGGTCAGTACTGCTCGATCAAGAACTGCCACAGCAGGTCACACGATCGTTCAGGGAGGAAACTGAACAATGGAATACGTTTTTCAGCTTTTATTTGGGGGGAAGCCGGTGGAGGAGCTGACGAAAAGACGCCGGATCGCGTGGTTTACCTGCCGCAACCAGGAGAAAAACTTTTACTTTTCAAAAAAAATCCCTGCATAAGCGAGAGTGTGTTTGCTGCATTTTCAGTCATTCAGTAATTTGTGATTTATAAAAGCAGAACCACTTAAATTGTCTTGTTTTAATGCTAACACTGTCAAACTTACTTGTAAATGTAAATTATGTAACGTTATTTATTCATTTCTGATCAACCTCACCACATGATTTATAAAAATAAATCTTTAGACAATTTTGACGATTATAACAAATATTTTTTATTAAATGCAATTGCTCAAACCCACTACTTGTGACTCTTTAAAATGATATAACGTTAGCTAAATATTTAGCATTTTGTTTGTTTTAATAACTTGGCCAAGAACAGAAGTGCCATCTTATGAACATGTGTTGATTTATTGCACAGAAATCAACGGATATTTTCTTTTATAGAATCATTAAGATACTTAGGTATTAATACATTGTAAGTAAATGGCATATTTCTTTTAGCTGGTTTGCCAACCGTCATAAAACTCCGAAAGAAGAAGGTCATCTTACTATGAGCTTGAAGTGATTTTATAGCTCTTAACCTCCTGCAAAGTGTATGCACTCAATCCAAAAACAAGGTAATAATAACAGATATGTGAGCGGAGGTAGTGCGTCTGGATCCGTAATCCAGTCATGGGCTGCTAAATCATATGGATCTGTTGTTTATTTGTCCAAATAAAGTTTTTTGGCAGTAGCACTTAGTTTCTCCCGATAGGGTCCCTTTTCTTTCAAACTCCTCAATTTCTTCGGTTCTTCTTCAAGTTTACCTTGTTTTAGCTTAACACACCCACAATTAAATGGCATAGCGGTCGGCGGTGCTTCTAAACATGGCGCCCACGTCCCATAATGCAACACTGCGGTGACGTAAATTAACATTCCCTATAGCCCATTTGTCAACAAAGGCTTGCAAGTTATTTACCAATTTATAGTAGGCATACTCTATTTTAAGCCGAGCTGTTAATAAGCCTACAAAAATATCATAAACCTCTTTTGACCCTTTGTTTTGAATTATATTCTTCCTTGAAAGCCATATAGAAAGTTTAGCCACTCCAAAGACAAAATTCATGAAAATGTGTTTTTGTTTCTTATTAACAGAATACTTACGTCCAAAAATAAACAAAGGAAAAGAAAAACATTCTTCCCAAAGCAAACACCATTGTTCCAATAAATTGAACAAAGATCCCAACCTGTAGCAACCACAAAACAAATGAATCAAAGTTTCATTTTGTGAGCAAAATGGACAATCAATACTCTGATTAGGATTTATGTGGGCTACATGTTTATTAGTAGCAATAGCCCCATGTATTATTCTCCATTGGAGATCACCAGTTCTTTTATCAATTGGCGGTTTATACAAAGATCTCCAGCAGCCTTTTACAGACTGTTCAGGGCCAAAAAAATCAACCCACCTTGATGATTTCATTTCTTCCAGTGGTTTCATATGGAGTAACTTAACACATAAAATATATGTATTTTTTTTGTCCAACTCTTCAAAAACACTCAACTGTACATTAGAAATGGAAAGAAAACTATTTTCTAAACCAAAGCATTCTTCGACAGTTGAGGAAATATCAAGCACTGGGAAAATATAATCACAACCATCCTCCCACTGACAAAGTATATCATAGTCATAAGCAAAATGCTTTAGTGTCTGCGGTAGTGATTCATAGACTTCATCAACAAGTTTTTTAATCAATCTTTCAGATCTTATACCGTAAAACTTCAAATAATAGCCGAGTCCCAAATAGACGCCTCTCTCTTTTAGACGCCTGGTGTGACGACAGGTTTGGGTAAATAAACGCCTGTCTCAAATAAAGGCCTGGTCTGTTTTTTAGTTTCGGGCTGTATTTAATCTTCTTAAACCCGTCAGATCATCTGTTTAAGCCAGTATGGTGCAGATTGCACACGCTAAAGTTTTGCTTACCAGTAGATGTCACGTGACAGACGCAGTTATTCCATTACTCATCACTATGAAAATACTAAACAAGGTTCGTCGTCAGGTTGCAAGTGATGATGACAGTAGCGAAGTGGCAATCGGGAGAGTCGGGACTTTTCCGCCACACATTGTATTTCTCACGCGGAAACACTATTTATCATATTTAATATGCTACAGCGCCCAAAATGTATCTGACCGCACTGCTCTCTCTATCAAACCGTCTCCCCTGGAGTTCTAGTCGAGCGAGCCCATCCAAAAAAAAGAAAGAGGCTACACAATAGCCAATCAGAAAATAGCACTGTTGTATCTGGGTAAGATTTCACACAACAACCAATTAAAAAGCATATCCTTGTTTGCTTTATTTATGCTGCCAATAATTTAAGACTGTTATACTTACACAAACTCATTTGTTAAACACATTCAAATTATAAATAAAACGTAATATGTGGTAACCTCCTGCTGTCATGCTGGAACAATTAAATTAAAAGCCTGTCTCTTATAGACGCCTGTCTCTTTTAGACGCCTGGTGTGACGATAGGTTTGGGAAAATAAAAGCCCGGGCTATTATTTGAAGTTTTACGGTATTAGCCAAATGCCCCAATTCTGCAATAGATGAGTGCATAGCTTTAAAATTGAGAGAGAGAAAGAGAGAGAGAGAGAGAGAGAGAGAGAGAGAGAGAGAGAGAGAGAGAGAGAGAGAGAGAGAGAGAGAGAGAGAGAGAGAGAGAGAGAGAGAGAGAGAGAGAGAGAGAGAGAGAGAGAGAGAGAGAGAGAGAGAGGCAGAGAAAGAGAGAGAGAGAGAGAGAGAGAGAGAGAGAAAGAGAGAGAGAGAGAGAGAGAGAGAGAGAGAGAGAGAGAGAGAGAGAGAGAGAGAGAGAGAGAGAGAGAGAGAGAGAGAGAGAAAGAGAGAGAGAGAGAGAGAGAGAGAGAGAGAGAGAGAGAGAGAGAGAGAGAGAGAGAGAGAGAGAGAGAGAGATACAGAGAGAGAGAGAGAGAGAGAGAGAGAGAGAGAGAGAGAGAGAGAGAGAGAGAGAGAGAGAGAGAGAGAGAGAAAGAGAGAGAGAGAGAGACTATTCTATGCCATCAAAGGCAAATTTAAACAAACAGACATTCCTGCTACAGTTTGGTGTAAAATATTTGATAGTGTAATAATGCCCATAGCTCTGTATGGTTGTGAGGTCTGGGGTCCAACAGATTACTCCAAATGGGACAAACATCCAATGGAATCCCTGCATGCTGAATTCTGTAGAAATATTTTAAGAGTTCAGAGAAGAACACCAACCAATGCATGCAGGGCTGAATTAGGCAGATATCCCCTAATAATACACATCCAAAAACGCTCCCTTAAATTCTGGTCACACTTAAACTCAAGTCCCCCGAACACACTTCAATATGAAGCCCTTAAAACCCAAGAGAAGAGACCTAAAACCAGTCCCGAATCCTCACTAAATACAGACTCAGTGATCACAGTCTGGCAATAGAGAAAGGCCGACATAGACAAACATGGCTCCCAAAAGAAGAGCGAATCTGTGTCCATTGTGACAGTGGTGAGATCGAGACAGAGACACATTTTCTCCTTTAGGCCTACTGTGGTAAATATAAAGAGCTTAGAGAAAAACACTTTGACAAAATCTCAAAGCTCATACCAGAGTTTCATAGCTCTTCAGATTCAGATCAAATGAAGATGTTACTGGGGGAAGACAGACACCCATCAGCTGCTGCTAAATTCATTTATCAGTTACACACCATCAGAAATAATCCACAGCCCTGATCTTGTACAGTACTTTTATTTTACCTCTCATGTGCCTCCATAAATGTACATTTGTATACTTCATATGTTTATATATGGACATTCGTGTCGTGTCCTATAATGCGCGAGGGCTGCGTGTTGGCCACAGTGAAACTGATAAATCACGCCGTATTGTTGTGGACAAATTGATGGAGAGATGTGACATTTTGTGTGTGCAGGAGACGTTCCTAGCTAAACAAGAACTTGAAGGGCTAAATACTATGCATAATGGTTTTTATGGTGTGGGTGAATCAACAACAGACCTAAGTGCTAAAGTTGTTCGGGGAAGAATTTCAGGTGGGGTAGCCACGATGTGGAATAAAAAATATGACCAGTTGGTTCAGGTTATAAGATTGGGAGTTGACTGGGTTATTGGGATTGAGCTGTGTCTTAATGATAAAAAGATAATAATTTTAAATGTATATATGCCGTATGAATGTATACAGAATGAGGATGAGTACCTCAGTAGATTGGCATTTATTATTTCTTTTATTCAGGACAATCCTTCTGCTTGTATTTATGTTTTAGGTGATATGAATGCTGATGCAATGGATGACAATTCCTTATTTGGCAATCATTTTTTGCAGTTTTGCTCAGACAGTGGGTTGGTTTTATCTAGTAAGGTATTATTGCCAAAAGATAGTTTTACCTATATTAGCGAGGCCTGGCATTCTACTTCATGGCTAGACCACTGCCTCTGTACAGCTGATGCACATGAATCCATTAGTATGATTAAGAATGATTATGAACTGGCTACTACGGACCATATACACCTTTTTATAGTGGTAAACACAGGTAGTTTGCCAGTGGTGTTGCCTGTGGACAATGCTGCTTATGTAGGGAAGATAAATTGGTCAAAACTTTCTAAGAAAGATCTGAATGAATATGTCAAACGGACTGATGCTTTGTTAGGTAGTATAATGGTCCCAAAAGATGCCTTATTATGTAGGGATATGAATTGTAAGAATATACAACATTGTAAGGATTTAAGTTTCCTGTATGATACAATTGTGGATTCTATTGTCACTTCAAGTCAGGCTCTAAATAAATCTGGGACAAAAGTAGGCAATGCTAAGCCTGGCTGGAAGGATCATGTAGAAGAGCTCCATTTGGAGGCCCGAAATGCTTTTTTGAAATGGGCTGAGTCAGGTAAGAGTAGGCATGGCCCCTTATTTGAGAATAAGAAACGCACTAATGCTAAATTTAAAGGTGCACTTCGATACATTAAACGGAATGAAAATACTATGAGGGCTGATTCACTGGCATGGAAGCTGCAAAGAAATAATTTTAATGACTTCTGGAAAGAAATAAAAGCTATCAACAATTGCAAAGCTTCTCTTCCAGCTAATATAGATGGTGTGAGTGGTTCTTATGAAATTTCACAGTTATGGCGGAAACATTATTGTGAACTGTTAAACTGTGTTAAAAGTAATGTGCTTACAGTGGATAATGTGGAGTATAATGATGATGTTGTGATAACTACAGCTGAACTTAATGAAGCAATGTTAAAATTAAAAGATAACAAGGCCTGTGGCCTAGATAACATTACAGCGGAACATCTCAAACTTGCCAGTAAGAAACTGAGTCCTCTGTTGGCAATGTGCTATTCTGGTTTTTTTGTTCATGGAGAGTTACCTGGTTCTATGCTCTCGGTTGTGCTAGTACCTGTTATTAAAGATAAAGTGGGGAAGCTGAACAACTCAGATAATTACAGGCCAATAGCTTTGGCCAGTGTTATGTCTAAAGTGATGGAGACAGTTATCTTGAGTAGACTTGAAAGGTATGTCCATAATACTGATAACCAATTTGGTTTTAAAAGAAAGCATGGCACTGACTTATGTATCTTTGCACTAAAGGAGATTTTAGATATGTATAATAGACAGAATTCAACAATGTTCTTGTGTTTTATTGATGCTTCTAAAGCATTTGATCGTGTTAATCATGAGAAATTGTTTTTAAAAATGTGTAATAATGGGGTACCTGGTTTTTTAATCAGAATTTTGGTATATTGGTACTCCCATCAGACAATGAGTGTGAGATGGGGGACCATAACAACTGATGAATTTAAAGTGACTAATGGTGTTCGCCAGGGTGGAATCTTGTCACCTTTTCTATTTAATATGTATATGAATGACTTGTCTGTAAGCCTGAATGCATGTGGTACAGGTTGTAGAGTTGGTGATACATTAATCAATCATCTTATGTATGCTGATGACTTGGTCATTTTTAGCCCATATAGTGCTGGTTTACAACAGCTTTTAAGAATATGCACACAATATGGTGTTGATTTTGATATAAAATATAATGCAAAGAAGAGTAAAATTATGATCATTAGAAGTAGAGAGGATAGACAGTTGATATTTCCTGACTTTTATCTGTCTGGCAATGCACTTGGGGAGTGCACAGATATAACATACTTGGGTCATATTATTGTAAATGATCTGTCGGATGATAAAGACATATATAGGCAGCGCAGGAAGCTGTATGTACAAGCAAACATGCTGTGTCGCAAGTTCAGTATGTGCTCTGTACCTGTGAAGGTTTCACTTTTTAAAGCGTATTGTACACCTCTGTATACTGCTCATTTGTGGTGTCGATATAAGCAAGGCAGCATCAGACAACTTACAGTGGCTTATAATGACAGCATGAGGATGCTATTGAGAGCTCCAAGAAGCTCCAGTGCTAGTCATATGTTTGTCAATGTCGGGGTACCTACCTGTCCTGCACTTCTACGTAATCTGATGTATGGTTTTATGTGTAGGGTATCTGAGATCGAGAATGATGTTATTGCTGTTTTGACTAACCCTGTACTTAGTACTGTCAGATTTTCGTCCAGACTCTGGAGACATTGGCGAACATGTCTGTATAGTAGATAATGTATGTTGTGGAAGGGTATGTTTTTGTATTGTATTATCGGAATGCTTTTGTATATGTATATATTGTTATTTTGTATTTTTACTGTATATGGACCCTCCTGGGTCTGAAATAAAGATCTCTCTCTATATTTCAAAGTCAACTTTATATTGTAAATATCCTCTGATTCTATTTTCTTTTATTTTGCAGTAGTACTTCATCCATCACCCAGCACCTTAGCTTAATTGCATCTTAATGTTTGTTAATATTGTGTTATTGTGTGTTTCTTGTTTTATGTATAATGCTTTGGCAATATTGTAAGTGACACAATCATGCCAATAAAGTTCTTTAAATTGAAATTGAAAATTGAGAGAGACAGAGCGAGAAAGAGAGAGAGAGAGAGAGAGAGAGAGAGAGAGAGAGAGAGAGAGAGAGAGAGAGAGAGAGAGAGAGAGAGAGAGAGAGAGAGAGAGAGGCGAAACAAATAAATCAATGTATTTGAAAACCAAGTTGTCGAAACCATGCTTTTTTGTGGTTACCATGGTTTAACTACAGTAACCATGTTTTTTTGGTTTTAACCATGGTTAATTTTCGTAAGGGAATTAAAATGGAATTACTCTAAATTTTCTGATAATCTACTTTTTGGTACCTAGCAGTAATGCCTGGTCAAAAACTTGTCATCGCGATATCTTGATGCTAATGGCTAATCGAAGCTGCGTTAGTGGTGTAGCAAGCTAGGTACTTTTTACAAAATAGAAGCATACAAAATATTTTTAAAATAAAAGCTTACAAAAATAATATAATTAATGAACTAATATTCATGTTGCAAACACGTGAGCAGCACGTAATGACACACGTAATCGCCTAAAAACCCAATTAATTGCCTTACACAACAAAAACACATTTCAATTTTATGTTATTGATTACTAAGTTATCTGAACGTGAAACATATTTTTTTAAACCTCAGGATTAAAAAAAATGACATTACGTTATTACGGTGAGTGCAACTGGTGTTTGTGTTAAGCTATTTTACCCGATAGCTGTATGCTAAGCTGGTACGTCACGTTAAGCTAATTAAAAAAAATCTAAGAACGAGATTTGGTAGATCTCACCACCTAGAGCATCAGTTATATACTACTATATTAAACGGATAATTTAAAATAGACCAATTGTAATTTTAACAACATTCTAACGATATAAATCATCACGAAATTTTGAAGGAATAAGGCGCTACAAAGGCTACCCATGAGGAGTTTTTTCAGCCAATGGAATAACGCGGGGTCCTAGGGGGGCAGAATTGCTCGGGGGGACTGGCCCTGCGTTCCAGTTCGTTTTTTATGAACTTCCCTCGCTAACTTCCCTCAGTCTCGTTCACTCGGATGTACGTCATTGCTTACGTTGTACGAGTGCCCACTACTGCTAGAACACTTGAAGTGGGTTCAAATGGATCGCCCTAAGCCCTTGATCACATGGAAAGTGGAGACCGCCCCCTCCATGTGCAAAGCGCGAGTTGCTGAAGTGACGTCACAATCGTGTTGGATTGTGGGATATGAAGCTGCATGAAGTGTACATATGAAGCAGACTCGCTCCCTCGGTCAAAATCGAGGGAGCGAGGGTCTGTCCATACAAACTTCCCTCGTCCACTTGACGAAGTGGAACGCACTTCAAAATGGCGACAGGGATTCCCCCGAGGGGAAGTGCTTAGGGAAGTTCGCGAGTGTGTGTCTAAAACTGGAGTGGAACGCACCCTGGATTGCTCCCGATATGGCGCTGACATCTTGGGTCTTGAGTCTGCGCAATTGCGATTTCGGGACCAGTCATGCGCAGTAGTGAGCAGGAAGGGAAGCCGCAAAGTCAAAACCCCGCCCTCGCTCTCATAGAATGCGCATATCACACGATATCACAGCTGTCAATCATGACGTGGCACCACGTTTTTATATCATTAAATAACTAACTAAACACAAACCTATTTTAAAAACAAACATTTGAATTTACATCAGCGTGATAAAAACTACAGTAAATGACAGAAACCAGCTTCGGAAAAAAGATAATTGAAGTGTAATAAATTTTTTTCGTTGGTCTCAAGTCCCATTTAATAACATGGGGAGGCGGGGTTTATGGCCTATACTGGGACCAGTCACTGGGGGGCGATCGAGACGTTTTGGCTTCACTTTTCAGGGCTTGTGCGGCACGCTTGGATAGGCCTACAACGGGTGAGGAGGCTAGAAGGGAGTTGGAAAACCAATTCGGACAACAAAACATGACAATAGAGTATTCATTGGGGAAATCATCTTATAAAAGTTTAGACTACGTAATTACATTCCTAAAAACTACTGGATTAATTGACAGACTATATTTTATATATTTTTTTAAATTTATTTTTATTTAATTTAATCTGTTGCTCACACTCCAGTCCAGTATGTGGCGGTAATGCACATTTAAGCTGGTTTGCCAACCGTCAATACAACCAAATCAAAGTATAAGGGAAAATGGCAAAGTGAATGGGATAATGCTATTTCTGGTAGAAAATATTACAGTATCCAAAAGTTTGTGGGCGGAGCAAGACCAACTAATAGATCTACTCATGAAGAAAACATTATCTCTAGGATGAGGTTTGGACACACTGGTTTGGCTAGTACTTTAATTCTTTTAAAAAAGCATGCTGATGGAAAGTGTAGTGTTTGTGATGTTGATGAGACTGTAGAACATGTTATAGAACATTGTATTAAGTTTAACCAGGAGAGACAGCAATTAATTCAAGAGATGGAGATAGAGAGTGAACATTTAAAAACAAAAGTAATTCTTCAGAAAAGATCAAGTGAAGTTTGTTTTAGGTATTTGTTTAATTTTTTGGAAGAAACGGGTCTGATTAGGAGAATATAGAGTAGGTCTATATATATTAGGTTTTTTTTTAAGCTAGTGTTAAACATATCCAGACTCACACTCCATTTCGGTAGGTGGCGGTAATGCTTCCAAAAGTTTTTTGCCATCCGCCATAAAAAGGAAAGAAGAAGAAGAAGAAGTCAATACAACCGAAGAAGAAGAACGGGTGATGAGGCCATTGTTTCAGATGTTTTATTGCACGTTCTAAATATTAGTCTTTTAGAGTCGTAGAAATAATCCGAAAAATCACAAGTTAATTTTATCATTACTGTCTGTATGTAGGTTTAGTTTGGTGTTTGCCGCTCTTTGTTTGTCGGTCAGTGAGGTTATGGGTGTGACGGATGGAACACTCAAGGATCAAGAATTAAACCCATGAAAAATCTCAATGATTTCAACTTTATTAACTCCACACCCACAGCAACATGAAAACGACCTCTTTGCTCTTCGTTATCTCGTTATTTGTTAACGGTAAGTTAATGTATCAACATTTCTGCAACGCTTTCGCTTTCACTTCATACACGAAAATATTTTGCCAGTAGCAATAAACTCAACTGCGACTTTTGATTGGACCCATTATTCAATGATATCAATGATCTACATCTAACTACATCTATATTTATATAATGCCTAACCACCCAGCATCATGAAGTGCTTTAATGCGGACATTTTGTTTTTCAGAAAATTCTCAAATTTCCACCATTTTGAACAGGAGTGGTCTTTTACTGACAGTTTCTGTATCTCTCTCAGTAATTGTTTTTGTTTGTATCTGCAGGTGTGTTTGGTGAAGAAGTGTCAGTGATGGAGGGAGATTCAGTTACTCTACACACTGATATTACTGAAACAGAGGCAGATGATCTGATAGTAGTATGGACAGTTGGGGATAAAAAAACACGTATAGCTAACATCAATAGAGAAGCCAAAAAAACATTTATTTATAATGATGTTCTTGATGGGAGATTCAGAAACAGACTGAAACTGGATAATCAGACTGGAGATCTCACCATCACAAACATCAGAACTGAAGACTCTGGAGTTTATGAAGTACAGATCACTGTCGGAATTAAGAATATCCGAAAGAGTTTCAATGTTCAAGGTGAGTAATGCAGATATTTTAATAAGTAGGGTTTAGTGGGGCACAAATTAACGTGGGGTTAATTGTTACACTGTAGTTTACATATTTTTACAGGGCCGAGCTATCTGTGCTTTTGGTTTTTTTCTCTTACTGTCAGATGCTCCTGTAAATGTGTGAAAAGTTTTGATGTGTTTTGGATAAGATATTGAACAAAGAGTGTTTTGGAGGCATGAAAGTAAATTTCTTTATTTTATGTTTTTTTTGTTTTTCGATTTCTGAGTTGGATGTGTAAGTCACCAAATCCAACCTTATATTATTTTAATCATTGTCTTGTTACCTAAAACTCCCAGTAATTGATAGCTGGGACAAAAAAAAAACATTTTTACACTGCAGTGTTAGTTGTCACACAGTGTTAAACCTTAGGTATACAATGATAATGAAATGAAAACAATGTAAATACTATTCATCAAAATGATAACTGTTAATACAATAACAGGGGAAATAACTCGCTATCATTATGTGTTTTTTTTCTCAATTATGCAGCCCTTTCAAAAAAATCTATTATATGTATTGATGCATATAACAAGGATGGTTAGATGAAGGATCATGAATGCATATTCATCTATTATAGGCAGACATATAAACAATGTCCGCCTTTAGTTTATAGACGATTTCAGCAGTAACAACATAAACAAGTGGCTTTCATGGTCAACACGTAACTTCCAGTAAACTCCGCTAAGAATAAATAACAACAAAGTTCTTTAAACATAGTTTATTTATATAACAAGCAAAATAAACAACACCTAGATTACAGGAAACCAAAACATTTGTTATTTTTGATGAGGTATTTGTTTAAGAGTTCAGTTAAGCAACTAGTCAGACCTTTAAAAAAACTGAAACCGGAAATAAAGTTAGGACCAGACGCGAATCACGTCACCTCACGTGCTTCTGATGAAACTGTCGATAGACAGAATTTAATTTAATTATTTTTGTTTAAAGGAATACAAAGGAACACGCCGACTTTTGGGGATTTTAACTTATTCATCGTATCCTCAAGAGTTTGATACGTCCATACATGCCCTTTTCATCTCCATGCCCCCCGTAACTCTGTCTGACTAACGCACCCACCGCTAGCTTAGCTTAGCACAAAGACTGGAAGTAAATGGCTCCGGCTAGCATACTGCTCCCATTAAGTCACAAAATAATTCCAACAGTTTCCTATTTATGTGTTGTGATTTGTATAGTCACAGTGTGTACAAATAACAAGGTCACAGCCTTCTTTTAACCGTATAAATACTGGGAACTATACTCTCAGAAGGAGAGGCACTGCTACTTGGGCGGAGTGATTTGCTCACAGTACCTGAGAAGCCCCGTGGTGAGGAGCAGAGAGTTCTCTCAGAGTTGCGCTAAAACACTCGCACAAGTAGCAGTGCTTTGCCTCCTGAGAATAAAGTTCCCAGTATGTATTCATGGGTACCAAAGACATCACTTCCGCCATGGCCGCCTCCACATTTGTGTCCGTCTTGGCAGTGAACACAGCACATCTAATTCACTAAATGGTCACATTTATTAGTTTAAGTGCGGGCTTACCAGAGAGAAAAATGTTGAATGTACAATCTGGAGTTGGATGTCAGCTGCCAGTCAGTTCCTCCAGTTGTTTGCGATCGCGGAAGAATTTTTGGGGGTCCTGCATTATTTGTCATATTCTGTATTAATATTTCCAGAAATGAAATTAAAATAAATAAAAGTAATATGTCATTATAAATCGAGTAGAGAACTTGGTGAATATTTTTGGCTTTAATTTACTAATGCGAATGAACAATCCCTCTTAGCACGCTGTATCCCGTTACCGTAACAGCCCTGCACCCCACAGTTAACAGTGAATCACATCTAAAGAGTACACACAAAACCATTATCTCTACTATATTTCTAAGTTTAATGGTAAGTTATAATACCCCTGTGAGAAACTTTTTTACTCTTTTGATACTTTTGAAAAGGTCCAAACATGGTTTTAAGATTTCTAGAGGAAATACATTTTAAACATCTTTTTTAATCTTCCTTTTATTTAATTATACTTTATTCTCGCCATGAATATAGCCTTAGTAGCTGGTATGGCGTTTAAAAGAAAAGATAAGTAAGAAAGAAAGTTATAATGCATTATTATCGTGACGATTTACACGTAAAAAGTCCCCGTGAAACCTGCTTGGCGCACCTGCTATCTCGTATGCAAGAATCTGGGGAAACAACATCATAATGCATTGAAATTTTCTTGTTTTGTAGTCCTTATAATAAGTTGCTGGGACACAAAGAAAATCTGCTGTCCATAACATCTCAGCAGAAACAAATGTGCACATGCAGAAATGTGATCTTTCAGGCTTTGATGGTCACATACTCATAATTAAATGTCCATTGATGTATATAAATGTATATAAAAAGGTTATTTGTAAAGTGAAAAGTTTAGGGAAAAGTGGATAAGGATGTATCCATTACTTTAGGTTTTTATAAGTGACAGCTGTAATATGTTAATCAAAAAACAATTTGCAACTTAATGTTATATTTATTTGTCCGTATTATAATTTTTTTGCATTTGTTTCTGTGTACTTATTTTCTCACTTTCTGTTTACTTGATTATTGAATTACTTGAGAACTTTTTACTATTCATTTAATATAAGGCAAGCATTTATGTTATCCTTAGTGGTCACTTCAGATTGAAGGCAATCTTTTATATCGCCAATCTAACTCCTTTGGAATAGAATCAAATTGTAGTTCGGAGTTCCTCTGACGACTGTTGTTACAACAGCACAACATATCCCGGGCATATTGTAATCTTGTTGTGAACCTCCTGGAAGTGTTTTATGTATCTTCCTCTGGTAGTTGTGGCTGCTGTGACCATAGAATAAAGCAGGGCGCACAGCTGTGACCAGACACAAAAACGGCGGTGACAAAACACAGTGACATCACATGGTCCAGATGTATACGGTTAAAAGATGGGTGTCTCTCATATGACCTTGTTATTTGTACACGCTGTGACTATACAAATCACAACATATAAATAGGAAAATGTTTGTATTATTATTGGGAGCAGTATGCTAGCTGGAGCCATTTACTTCCAGTCTTTGTGTTAAGCTAGGCTAGCGGTGGGTGCGTCAGACAGAGTAATAGCACTGAGATGAGAAAGGTATGTATGGACTTCTCTAACTCTAGGGGATACAGTGAATAAACTGAAATCCCCAAAAGTCGTTTAAACAAAATTATTTAGCAGGTGTTACAACAAACCCTATATTTGTTACAATAAACCCCAAAGTGTAATTGTACGATAACTGTAGGTTCCACAAACAAACGTTAAAGCTTTTTTGATCATATTCACTGAACCCGACACTATGCTCTGATAGAAAAACATAAATTTGACACTAGGCGATTCAGTAGAAAAAACTATACGATTTATTAAAAAAGGGAAGCGGTTGGTGGTCACTGATCAGGCATCGGCTGGGCATCAAGATGATGGGAGGCCAGTAGATCAGTGTTGTGATGAGCTGCACCTTTAAGTGATTGTTATTAAGATGCGAAGAGATTTTCAACCAGCATAACGATAATGTGTCTTGACAAAATCACATACCCTGAATTTAACTGTCTGGAAAAACAGAATGATTTCAGGAACTTTCTTTCTTTCTGCAGGTATGTCTGGGAATAAAGTGAAGTCAGTGTCAGTGATGGAGGGAGATTCTGTTACTCTACACACTGATGATCCTGATATTAAGAAATATGATCTGATACTGTGGAGGTTTGGAGATCAAGAGACTCTCATAGCTAGACTCAATAAAGCAGACAATACAACTTTAATATATGCTGATGTTCTTGATGGGAGATTCAGAGACAGACTGCAGTTAAATGATCAGACTGGAGATCTCACCATCACCAACATCAGAATGGATCAGCCCCAAGTTTATGAAGTAGATCTTAGGAGCAGCAGCAGTTATACCATACATCAGTTATTCAGAGTTGCTGGCAGTGGTGAGTAAATCAAATATTTCAATATAATAAAGATCTTATTCAGATTATTACTCTGTAAGCAATTCAAATGTAAATTTTGTTCTGGATGAAATTGTTAATGCTAAGACACCATTGCTGCATCTGAAACTGCATACTGTGGCAGTAGGCTATGTACTGAATTTGTTGAAGTAGCTACTGATTTATTTTTAAAACAGTAGGTTCTTCTGTATAGTCTGTAGGTTCAGTATGAATACACTCCAGGCATACTACATCTGACATATTTTCATTGTTATGTGATCCATCATAGGTGTTTAACATATAATATAATCACAAAACAACCATATTTTACTTAGGTCTTGTTAACCAAGTGCAGTTTAGTAATACATTTCTTGATACCCATGTCACTTACACCTCAAAGAGCCACTTGATTCATAGTTTTTCAGTATTTTTAATTAACTTTTTAAATTTGGTTTAAAACTTTGTATGTTTTTAATTATCGAATAATCTTTAATCATATTTCATAAATCACATATGATAAACTCTAAATATCACATCAATGTAACGGCAGCAGTATGATATCATGCACAAGTTCAGTTTAAAATGTCTTATTTTAGTATTTGTTGAAAGAACCCCCAACAGCTCAATAGGAGATCTGTGTTTAGTAACTTTTCTTGTGTGTTTGGTGTTGATACAGGTGAGGTGAACTCAGTGTCAGTGATGGAAGGATATTCTGTCACTCTGTCCATTGATGTTCCTGACATTAAAACCTATGATCTGATAGAGTGGATGTTTGGAGATAAAAACACACGGATAGCTGAAATAAATAATGAAGATGCACGGTCCGCTACATTTACTGTTCTTAATGGAAAATTCAGTGACAGACTTAAGCTGAATAGTCATACTGGATCTCTCACCATCAATGATGTCAAAACTGATGACTCTGGACAGTATGCTGTAAAGATGAGCAGCAAAAGACGATCCATTCACAGGACATTAAGTGTTGATGTCAGTGGTGAGTAACTTTTGTCTTTAAAGTGATAGTTGACCCAAAAATGAAAATAATGTCATTAATGACTCGTCCTCATGTCGTTCCAAACTCCTAAGACCCACGTTCATCTTGGGAACACAGTTTAAGATGTATTAGATTTAGTCCGAGAGCTTTCTGACCCTCCATTGAAAATCTATGCACCGTATGAGCTCAAGTGCATTAGCTGTTAGTAGATCACCTGCACCTGCATCAGCTCTGTTTATTTAAGACCCAGAACTAATTTGCTCGGCTCTTATTACATTGCTCATTGTGCCTGTTTTATTTAATTTCCGCCTTTTTAGTAAATAACCAGCAGATATTACCACTACCATTGGACCTTTTTTTGGAATTGCGCTTAGTATCTTCAAAAGAGGGTTCATCCAAAATGGCAAATTCTGTCATATATTCATTCTTATGATGCTTCAAACCAGAATGACTTCTTGCATGTACTGTAGTTAAAAAGAGACATTTTTGTTTATTTCTTAAAATAACAGTTATTGATGACTGAGGTTGATGGTCATTAACACTCTGACAAACATTTCCTGTTGTGTTCCGTGTAAGATTGCAAAAACATGAGGTGTAAATAATGACAGAATTAACATTGTTCAGTAAACTGTACTTTCTAAATAAATAAACCAAAACTTTTAAAAAATGTATTTATTAAAAATTATTGATGTGAATAACTAGGATACAGACATGTATGGATGAAGACTCATGTTATCACACTGATTTAAGGGCCGGGTATACTTTTTTCCGCGTCCGGCTCGCGCGCGCACGCGTCCGCGCAGCTTTCCGGGTATAGTCCCCGCGGCTACACGCGGATGGCCGCGTTCGACACTATACGCAATACAAATGATTTCTTATTCAAATTATTAGTCTAACAAGCTATCAGGGCAGCACTGATTTGGCGACATTTACAGTACATTAAAACATTAGGATAGGTAAAGAAAAGTAACTGACCCACCACTGCAAACACAGTTTAGAACAAACAAGAAGACAACAAAGAACAGGAATCAAACAAACATGCTCCACAGCTTTCTGTTCTTGGAAGAAGTAAAAGTTAAAGAAGAAAAACGATAGTGTGTGTGCAAATGCTGTCTATTTCCTTTGTATAATTGTTTATAGTGGAGTGTCCTGTCTAAATATTTTCACGCGCATGCGCTGTCGTACGCGGACTGTACGCGCGGTCTCAAATTTTGGGCTGCACGCGGACGGTCCGCGCGGCCGTCCGCGGACCCTCCTGATGACGAAAATGACGTCATGCGGACGGCGCGCATACGCGGACGTCCCGAGTATACTTTCGGCTTTATAGAGCAGATCACCTTAATGAGGGCATACTGAAATCTCATGACCACCCAAATACTACTAGCTAGGGGTGTAACGATTAATCGTCCAAATGCGCGTTTTCTCAATGAATGAATTTGAATGAATTACGGTGATATCCCGGCACATCTAAATGCCAGGGGGTGCTCTCATGCAGAAACTCCCTTTGTGCCACAGAAGAAGCAGCATTACAAATGCTATTCCAGGAAATGCTGTTCTTCAAATTGTTTCAGGTATTTTCATGATAATAAATAATATTTTGAATGATTTTTATTTATCAAGTGTTGCTTTTCTAAATGCACGTTATAAACGACTCTGACTCATAATGATTTTTGATTGATAAGGACTTGCTACTGACCAAATGCCGTAGTAAACACACAAGCTGTGCATGAAACACACATTTGCAGTCTTGTGATTCAGAATCGATTTCAGACAGGCATTTTTAATGGGACACATGATTAATCGTTATAGCTCTACTACTCAATTTTTTCAAATATGAAATCATTCATACATAGCACATTTCTACAATAGCATCTGTAACTGAAAATCTTTGATTTATGAAACCAAACTAAATGTACATAACTGTATACAACCAGATACAACTGCTATATAGTAGCTCAACATATATTGAGTCCACCTTTAGTTTATTACTTGGGGAAAATCTTGTCTTTCAAGTCACCATTTAGATTTATTGTATGAAAATAATCAGCTTAGGCATTAATTAAAGTATGTTGTGCTTCACAGAAGAAAGTCATATGGGTTTTATATAACATGAAGGGAAGTGAAGAAGTAATTTTTTGTTTTTGGTGAAGTATTTCTTACAAGTACAAGATCTTCTATGTTAGAAAACTGTAATACTTTATATAGTCAAGATAAGAATAAAAGTGTGATACTTTGCAGCTGTGTTACTTTGTCTTAAGTTATCACATGACATCAACACATCCGGTGAACATAACAGTCATTCGGTCATTACAGCTGATGTTATAGGTTTTTCATGATTCACTTTATAATAGAATCAGATTGACATTTATTCTGCTTTAATCAAATTTGCTGTTGGTTTCTAATGTTTGTTTATGATCAGATTAACAGATTGAGTTACAGTAATATTGTGTGTTTGTTATCATTACAGAACGAGGTGTGTCTCCAGGTGCTGTAGCAGGAATATCTGTTTTCTTCATCCTGCTTGCTGCTGTTGCTGCTGCTGGTGGTGTGATTTACTATCGCCGTAAGATCGCTGAATTATTGGGTAAGAATCATCTACAGCTGATACAGCAGTAGAAATATAATGATCTTTATTCTGATATAATACAGATTAAATTTAAAGGTGTAAACTTCTTTGTTCATATTCAGGTTAGAGCCCTGCACAGGCCTCAAATCTAGGCCATGGCCCGAGATGCTTAGGGTTTATTCACATTATGTGAACTGTCCTGTGCCCGAGTACGTTTGACCCAAAATTTAGTTATGCTAGTGTAATCGCTCCATAATGTACCAGGGTGCGGTGTGCTTAATCCGATTGCAACTGGTACAGTATGGAGCGATCACACTAGCCAAAGAAACATGCTTTGCAGTCATGGTACGGTACAGTTTATATACTGTAATGTGGGTACACCCATGATGTGAGCGCATCTATTATGAGGGCTGCACAATATACCGAAAATGTATTGTCATTATATATACCATGTCCATATGGCAGAAAGTTGCGATAACTTTTATTTTAATTTATTTTACTCGTCTATCATTTGTGTGTTGCATGCTTAGATTGTCCAAATTAGACCAATCAGAAGGTGTTTCCCACACATTAATATGGGTGGGCCGCCCAGCTAAACTTGCATCAAATTTTGTCTTTTTCTGTCAGTGATAATGACATTCTTTGATAATTAAATTTTGCGTGCAAGCATGTCGTGTCTCTCCCAATGAGTTCAGTATGTGTTTGCATGCTCTCTGTTTCTTGATAGTGTTATGTGAAGCAAGCTCAATGTCACATTATATCCTTCCATGTTTGTATGCATTAGAGCAGTGGTTCTCAAAGTAAGCTCTCACCCTGAGAGGAATCAGTGAATTTAATGTAAATTCACAAGTTTGCCAGCCTATTAAGTGCACTGGAACGGCAGTCAAACCTGTGTATATTCTTATACCCAGTTAGGGTGGCCATTCGTGCCAGTTTCGCCGGACACGTCCCGAAAACATGTTCAGGACGTGTACGGCGGAATTGGCCCGAATGGCCACCCTATACCCAGTATAAGTCTTAACATAAAATGGTAAATGAACTTGGTTTGCTGTCCTGTTTAAAACTTAATTTAATGTTAAAACTAGGGATGTCAGCATTAATGCATGCGATTAATTACTTAATCATTAACGTGTTAAAATCAGTCAGTCAGACCACCAGCATTGGGCTGGGGTTTGATCCGCAGGCACAAGCTTGTTATTCTTAATTTTGCATATTATTTTTCATATTAACAAGTAAGTTCTTCTCTTCACTCACCCTACTGATTTAATCAGAAAATATATTTAAGTACAGCTTTGTAACATTTAAGTACAGTGCAGTTTTTATTGAACTTTTTTGCACATTTTAATTTAATCATTAATCTTATTTAAAAGTTTTTATTTACTTGTAAGCACAGTGCAGTGTTAATGTTCAAACTCTGTAATGGTTGGCTGACAATAATAAATATTTGTATAAGGAATAAAAATAAGAAATATTCTTATTAGGAATAAAACTTTGTTTTTGAACTGTACATAGCTCTGAATATTTAGGCATACTACACTTCTGGATTTTAACGTTGGTCATTATGGTGGTACTTGGAGAGCCAAATATTGGTACTTGTTGTAAAAAGTTTGAGAACCACTGCATTAGAGGCCTTCACGAAGGACACAGGACCCATATGGTTCCATGTCTATATTTTAAATGGTCAGTCAGGTCCGGGTCGGTCCCAGTTTAATTACTTTGATCTGATCTGGCTCTTGATTGAAAGTCACAACCTCTTTGCTCAGACAAACAGAGATGGTAGCAAATAAGCAATGCTAATGTCAAGCCCATTGCACTGAACGAGCAATTATAGCTAAAAAAACGCAAAGCTGTAATGTTAAAGTCACCCATCACCGGGATAGCAATGAAACTTTTGAATCTGAAATAATGAGTGGATTAAGCTTTTTTTAATCTGCAAGAGAGAAATAGAAAGAGAGGCACTTTTACTGCTTCTGCATAAACCTATCACATTTATAATCTCTAGACCTATTTATAATTTATAGACCTACATTTTCTATCATTAATATACCATACATATTACTGTATAGAGTTTGATAGTCTCACAATGTTAATAAATCCCTTTAAATGGGTCATATTCACAAGTATAGCAGTAAACTAACAGTAAAGTGCAGTCTGCTTCATTCATGCCAAAGAGAAGGCAAAGAGAGTTTGGGGTTGTTGGATTTAGGGGCTGGCGATAAACTGGTTGATATTAAAATCTGGTAGAGATTTTGGACTGTTGTCTCTATCGAGGTTACGTGCCCACATAACATTGCTGTGCACGTGTTCACAAAAGCGTAACGTTGTACAGGTATTTAAGCACGCGTTGAAACACAAACAACAGTGCTAAATGTGCACCCTGTTTCTGTGTAAGAGGATTACACTCCACTGCCCATTAAGCTTGTGAGCATTTTTCCGCTTTATTGGCCTTAAATACACATATGTGTCTTATTTTATCACTGTTTATCTTAAGTGAACTTGAGTTTTGTTTGTTTTTTGTCTTTTTTATGCTTGTATACATAAAAATTATATGGCCTTAAAGATTTTAATAACATAAAAACCTTATTAACTCTTTCACCGCCAGCGTTTTTTTTTTTAAAAGTTGCCAGCCAGCGCCAGCGTTTTTCATGATTTTTCAAAAGTTTAATGCCTTCCAGAAAATGTTCTTCTTTAAATATATAAACATACAATATACCAAATGAAATAACAGACCCTCTGCTGTCAAACAAAAAAAAACTGTTTCATCCTACTTTCATTAGTATTTTTGTAATCAGCTTTTAATATGAGTCGGTTTCTGCAAAAACACCACATTTTGAGCAAAAAGCAGAGATGATTAAATTTTTGTGACGGACTTTTCATAGAGATCCCATTCAGAGCGATCTTTAAAACGGACACGGACATGCAGCCGCTTGCCATAGGGCAATACTTCTGGGTTTAAAAAGTTGTGGAAGGGCATTGGCAAGGAAAGCGTTTTCTCTTGATTGACGAGATAGCTCGTCAATGGCGGTGAAAGAGTTAAAAGAAAAAGAAAACTCTACCGTGATGCATATCATTATCATGATATAAATTGAACCCTATTGTGATATAAGATTTTGGTCATATCGTCCACCCCTAATTGGATTTATGAAATTAATATAAATGTTCAATAAATCAAAGTATTGGGTTATGGTGACACATTACAAGTGGTTTGTCACATGTATAGTAGACTTTTTTTGTCTGTGGGTAATGATTGACTGTTTCATTGGCTACCCACCACAAGTATATTTCAGGGGCCGTATTCACAAAGAATTTTAAGGCTAAAAGTAGCTCCTAACTGGCGAATTTAGGAGCAACTCCTAAAAATACTGGGTGTGTCACTCCTAAATTTAGGACTCCTAATTTTTTTTACTAAGAGTAATTCACAAAGCATTTTAGCCCTAAAAGTAGCACCTAAGTCTGGGACAGCTTAAAAGAAGTCGAGAGGACTCCTAACTCACTAAGACCTATTCACAAAGGATCTTAAAATGTCTTAGGTGGTGATCCTCCTTAACATGGACGGTTTCACCAACTCAAAAGCATTGCACATACTTAAAAGCACACTTTAATGTAAGCATATTGTTTACAACATTTGTTTCATAATTCATTACATTCATGGCAAGCAGGAAGTTTTTTAGAATTACATAAAACAATAATGAAATTAAATATTTAATATTATAGGCATACCTGTTGCCATGCTAGTCTGTTTAAAGGCTGCAATCTCAACCCTCTACTGCGATTGTAATGCATACCACCGCCTCTCGCAGTCGTCCGGGGTCCGCGACACAAGCGGGAATGCTGCATTGATCTGCAACAAATCCTCTCCCATCAGTAATGCGTGGGTTGATCCGAAATGAGCGGATGCCTGAGGTCACCCGCGGATTTTTTTGCGGTCCGACTTGCGGGCGGGTTAGTTGAAAACGTTGGTCGGGTGCCGGTTGTTTTGTACATTGACCCGCGCATCATTGTCTCGCATGTCTCACGCTTAGTTTTGCTTGATATATCAGTGCCGAATTTCCCTTTTATGGCGTTTATTTTTTCCAGCACCAATTGGGACAGCAGCCGTAACTGATCCTGCATCCAGTTGGGCTTTCTTTTCCGTTTTGGCGAGTTCATAATCCACCGTCATTTATTTATTACATTAAGATTCTTCAATATGGGCAACATTTCCTTGCTTTAAGTAGGCTAGTCTATTTAAGCTAATAGGATGTCAATTAATCAAGCAAGTGTTAATGTAATGTCGTTTTTTTATTAGGCAATTGGCGGTTTTCATTTGGGTATTAGGCTACCTTGATTTAATTTAATTTCATTCACGACTTTTCTTTAATATATGCATTTCGATGGCATTACTATTATTATTTTGTGTAGGACACAATTTAAAAAATGATTTGGTGCGTCTGTGTTATATTACGCATGACAGCCCTGTCATCTAACAACCAATCACCGTTGTCATTGCGAGGCAGCTCGTGCATGAGAATTGACGTCATCCGTAGCAACGAAGACTCACTCTTAGTTTAGGAGTTATCATTTTTCCTTACTAAAAGTAGGTCTGAAAGGCGTTGTGAATAACTTTTAAGAGAAAACTCATAGCTAAAATCTTTTAGTGCGATTTAGGAGTACTCATAGTGATAAGATAAAATTCTTTGTGAATACGGCCCCAGATCTTTAGGAAATACTGCTTACTGTTATACTATTGGCTAGACCACGGGCGCAAAGGTCAACATAGCGGCTACAAGCAGAGAACGGAAAATAAACTTGGCAGGAGTAGAGACGAGCGAGGAAAACTACAGTACAACTGAAAAAGTTTTTTTTTTAACCTGAATTAGATTTAATTACATCAGAAGAATGTGTACTGTATTACAGTACCTGTCGATTTCAGTATCTTAATTACATATCTAAATTACTAAAAAAAGCAAATAGAAATAGCATTTTACTAGGAAGACATATTGAAAGACATATCGTTATTGCAACATCTAACAGTAAAATCAGTAGTATATTTTCTTAATATCACAGTGTTTCCCACAGGATTTTGAGATACTGTGGCGGTGATGACGTCACACGCTGATTAGCATATATGTGACGTCATTGCGTCGTGTTTTACTCTTTTATCCGTCACATTATATTGCATTTTAACACAACTGAATGCTATTTTTACATAGTTTCTGTTCTGTTGTCTATAAAATAGTGACTAAACAGGACCCAGTAACGACCCACGACTCAGTAACTCTTTGTTTAATCCAATCAGCTCTTTCTTTAACTGCTGCTAAAAACGCGACATTGTCTGAAAAAAATCATCATACGTTTACATTGAGGCTGTACTGTTGTTGCTCTTCTCATCAGTGTTGTTGTGTTATGAGCGCTTTTTTATTTGAAATACGAGTGGTAGTTTTATTGTATATCGCGTATAGCGCAAACAATTTGTTGCAAATTCAGAAATATGAGAGAATACACGGTTGCTGTTACTACAGAACACGTGCATGGGCATGCCGCGGTAGGGAGAGAGCTCCGACACAGACTCGCATCAGAACGGGTATGTGTGGGAAACACTACTGCTAACCTTTTGTTAAGTTACTCTCATGATGAACTTAATCAGCCACCGACTTCTCTGTCAGTAACATCCGTGACTGTTGACGTTTACGCGAAAAAGAGAAAGTACACGGAGGAACACAGAGTTAAATACTTTTCTGAGAGAGGCGCAGGCGCGTAGCAAAGAGAGGGGAGGGGGCCGGAGGCGCGCGCTGTTGAGGAGCTGCACACAACGAGAGAGGGAGGATGGAGGCGCGCTGAGGGCTCGCTGCAATGAATTAAGCCATTATAAATAGTAAAATTAAAATGTTAATGGGTATCATGAAAATCTATTTGTGGCGGTCAGTGTTGATTCTGTGGCGGCCCGCCACAGATAAATGAATATATGGGAAACACTGTATCATGCAGCCCTACCCATGATGTGAGCGCACACAGTTAAACCCTAGCCCCGACCTTGTCTGACAACTTATTAGACTTGAATGCTGTATTCTGATTGATTCTAGAAATGTTCCATGGGTGTTGATTATTTTTCTGTAAAACACACACATAACCTGTCAAATTTATTAAAATAACCACTAGAGCAGGGGTGTAAAATCCATTTAAGCTGAGGGCCGGATCGGAAAAAAATGTCCCCTTATGAGGGCCAAACATTATCATGGTGACATTACCCACAAACTAAGATACAACTAGGCCACAAACTGCTCATAAGTAAAGAATTTAATTTACTTAACCCTTGTGCATCCTTGAGGACATTTTTGTCCTTTTCAGTTTTGTTTTTTTGATAACTTTGCCTGCGTTAATGCTAACTGATAAAATTTGCCACAGGTGTACATTTTTATTGGAATTTTAATATTTCACCTTCATTTCTTTAAAAAAATCTATTTTCTACTAGGTACACAAAATACTTCCTCTCAGGACCTTTTGGACAAAAATGTCCCCATTGAAACCCATTAAAACTGCAATTTTTTAATCCTGGTGCCATTCAACTATAAAATTATGCAATCTTTGTTAACAGGCTTTCATTCTGTTGGCAAGGCTTCAAAATTTAAATTTTTACTATTTTTTTACCAGATGGTGCCATTTTTTTAGGTTTGGCATATAAAGCAAATTATCGCTTTATTGTTGTTTTCTGCTTATGCATATTATAGAGCAGGGGTTTTCAAACTTTTTGTGTGTGTGGACCACTATTTGTAATCAAGAATTTTCGAGGACCACCTCATAATACTTATTATAAAATATGTCTACACAAAGTCCTGAATTAATCTGCACATCTAAATAGTCTTACTAGCACTAAAACTATAACTGGTCATCACATCAGTACAACAGGTTTCTTAACCTTATATCAGTATTATTTATATACATATTCTTAGTGTTGGGAAAGTTCACTTTCTACATTAACTAGTTTAGCTCACAGTTCACAAATTTTAAAATGAACTAGTTCAGTTCATAGTTCATATTTGAAAATGTTAAACTAGGTCACAGTTCCAAAAATGAACTAATTTATAGTTATTTTTTTCCCATATTATTGTTTTTAAATTATTGCCATTATAGCCCATATGGAACCACCACAGACAGCAATTATTTGATCAGTTTTAACACTGAAGCTATGCGTCAGATTTCATCTTCATGTCCAACTTTAAATCCTTATCCAACCAGGGTTTACATTAGCATTGACTGTCTTTTAATTTTTGTATTTGCTTAAACATACCTTGAAAGGCTAGCTGGGAGGGGGTCGCACCCCGGGCGAGAAGCGCTGCGAGGCATTGCGTGTATGACAACTCGCAGGTATTGCACACCACACGTGCACGTTAAATAGCGTGAGCTTAGTCAAAGTCTATTTCAAGATCCGGAATATGCGTTAGCAGCCTATGTTAATCGTTAACGATTTAGGACAAATATGATGTTATTTAATGTTAAACTATTTGAGTTGCGCGGCAGGAATTTCAGCAGCGTCTGTGTTGTTGTGATGACGCATGCAGCGTGACTGGTGAACACTGAGCGGTGTTGCCAGATTGGGTGTTTTTTCCACTACACATTAAGGCCTGTTTACAGTGTGTTTTAGTCGGGTTTTCGCCTGGAAGAATATACAAATCTGGCACCCTATTGAACGACGTTAAACTGAGAGAGCGTGCCGTTCACAGGCACCAGAATGAATGAGTTCACAGTAACGTTTATTAGGCAGCAGTACACGTTCGCCCAAAATATGAACGAGTTTGTATATTAAAATATACATATTCTTATTTTGCCTTTTCACGGACCACCTGCAGTACCCTCACGGACCACTAGTGGTCCGCGGACCACAGTTTGGGAATGGCCGCACTAGAGCAATGTTTGTGGTAACCATGGTATGAGAGGAATAATTGACTCAGGTCCTTTGAACTATTTGAAAAAATGCACACCTGCGGTGTAACTTCACTTCAGGTTGTGCCGCATTACCATCTTAGTTGTGTATTATTTTTTAATATTTTGAAGTGAATGGCACATGACTGGAGATAACCTCTTCACTCCTGTTTACTTGCAGTTTTTATTTTCTGATTATTCACACATAGCCCAATGCAGAGTACAAATGATAAACTAACATATACTATCCTGTTTTAATTTATTTACGGTAAATTACAAACATGTTCTTATGCACACATTTCATTATTCTGTACTGTGATGAAGACAGAAATATTATGACAGTGTTTGTAGCGGTTATATACACTGCTGTCTTGTTATTTGAGCTGTTTCTGGATGAAGGCAGACTGCTCACAGCTAGGGCTGTGACAGTTGTCATAACCACCGCACAACCGCGATTGTGTGCACGTCACAAACTATAAAAAAATATGAAGTACAATGTAGACCAGTGGTCACCAATCCTGCTCCTGGAGGGCCGGTGTCTCTGCAGAGTTTAGCTCCAACCCTAATCAAACACACCTGAAGAACCTTAATTAGCTGGTTCAGGTGTGTTTTATTAGGGTTGGAGCTAAACTCTGCAGAGACACTGGCCCTCCAGGACCAGTATTGGTGACCACTGATGACCACAGACTAGCAAGATGACTTCAAGTTTGTTTGAACGCAAATGTCCAGCGGACAGCAGAGTTTGTGCGCTATTTGCAAGGAGAGGCAAATTATATCGGTGATGACCTGCTGGATTTGGGGTGGAACAATGAGACAAGATATTGGTCGTTTCTCAATCCGAAAGCTGCAGCCTCCAGAGGTCGCATTTATAAACTGCATGTCATCGAAGACTGTCTTATTTTAGAATATTAATAATTATAAAGTTGACTATTATTCTTTGTTAATGGTTAATTGTTGTAATATGCTTATGACTTGCAAATGTAATGATTAGTTTACTGAAATAAACCAGACTTGTTGTATGCAGCCTGCATATGCAAACTCCGGAGGCTACAGCCTTCGGATTGAGAAATGGCCGTTCTCTCTTGGTCACTCAGTGTTGCGAAAAAGTATCAATATGCGCTACCCCACCAGAACGTGTTTTCAAAAATGTTCCTCACTTGTTGTTTTTACGGATCGGCATGGCTCGACCACCCACCGAAATGGTCAAGCACATATGCTCATCTGCTTCACATTTCACATCTAAAACCACACGAAAAACGTGACTGCGCCGCTTTCCTCCTTTTCAAAGTAACCTAAGCATTGCTTGACATTGTGACGAGCACCCACCGGCGAAAAAAGAAACCCCGGTGTCTATGAACACACAAGTTTGTTAGAAACATATATCTGATTCTCGTTTACATTTTTATATTTCAAAATATATTTATGCATTATATATAAGCCTTAAAGCCTATATGCATCAATGCGCACGTGCACATACACGCATGCATGCGTGCACATGCACACACACACATATTATAACCACCACAGTGAATTAATGCATTACCATCGCGGTGGTAAAATACTGCGAGTTGTGTTGACAGAGTTCAGAGAAAACTTCTTAATGTCAAGTTTAAACTTTTGCCTAAGGTGCGGGACAAAACACACATGCATTTCAGTTAGTGCGGTATAGATGTGATAAAAAAGTGTTCACATGGACGCATCCTGCTATTAAAAATGGCGTACGGCACCTCTTTTAATACGATAATACTTACAGCAATTATGAGCTTAATCACATTATTTTTACTGTAGGTATTGTGTTTACATGAGGTAAAGTATAATCACAGTATTGCCAAAATCCCATTTTAATTGCATTGTTGCATGTAAACGTGGTCACTGATGACATCACCAGTTCCACGTTAAATGAGATATATTGATGAAATAACAGATGACCAAACACACGACCAAACCTCCCAAGTGTGTGCACTGTTAGTAGAGTTATGATATTTCATGCACATAATAGATGTTATACTTGTAGTTAGATTTATATACTGATAGAGAATCTGAAAGGTTGAGTTAATAAACAGAAATTCATTTATGAGAATATGAGCTGATGTTTATAATCAGTAAATAAGACACTTAATAGATGAAAATCACCTGAATTGATTTCATTTCTGTCTTTCTGTCTGCTGCTGTTACAGGTGAAACAAAAATACTAGAAGTGGATGAGGGAGAATCTGTTGATCTGAAGACTGAAGTTAAAGACATAAAGAGAGATGATCTGATAGAGTGGAGATTTGGAGAAACTCTCATAGCTAAAATCAATCCTGCCAACAATATCTTCAGTACATATGATGATTATTATGGTCTATTCAAAGATAAACTGAAGCTGAATCATCAGACTGGAGATCTCACCATCAGTGACTTCAGAGAGAAACACGCTGGAGTTTATAAACTGAAGATCACCAGAGGAGGAAAAACATCATACAAGAGATTCAGTGTGTTTGTCAGAGGTGAGTAACTCAAATCTTTCAGTGTAATAATGATTTTATTATCATCTGTACAACTAATTCAATGTTTCTTTAAATATTTTAACTATAATACTTAGCAATTATGTTAATTCTAAATGACAACTTTATTGTCAGTTGACAATCAATTCAGATAAACATTTTAACTACATTGCTTTAAAATCTATAACAAACAAGGCCTAGAGAACTAGTAAATTAGTAGCCTAGAGAATATTCTCAATTCACCCTTGTAGAACAAACGTATTAATTAAGCAATATCGCTCGAGTAGGGGTGTGATATAGCTCTATATCAGGGGTCAGTGTTTCCCATACATTGATTTATTTGTGGTGGCCCACCACAGAATCAACACTGGCCCCCACAAATAGAATTTTCATGATTCCCATGTACATTTTTTGTCACCATTTAAAACAGCTTAATTCTGCTTAAAATATAATTTGATACAATACAGATCAAATACAGATACAGATCAAAGACTAGAAATGAAACATATTTCAGTTGCCAACACTAGATCAAACGCAAACACGACATGATGATGTCACATATATGCTAATTAGCGGGTGACGTCATCACCACCACAGTCTCCTCAAAATCCTGTGGGAAACACTGGGGGTGTCAAACTCAATTTCATCCCGGGCCACATCAGCATTACGGTTAATCTCAAAGGGCCGGTTGTATTTGAACGGCTGTATGAATGTATCAACTCTTTTATTACTGTACATTGCATAATTTTCCCTGCATTTGCTTACTATTGGTTTTGTTAATAACTCAATTAATACCTAGCTTTGAAAGTAGAAGCCCAGGCAAATGATGACAAAGTGTATAGAGTACAACTATTCTACAGATTATTTTAAAAATAATTGTGGTGACAAAAACACATGTTGTATGTGAGAACAGTACACTCAAAATGTTATGTTATCCTTCATTGTGCAGGTCAGAAAATGAGAGGCATTTTAGATACTAATAAAGAGTTTTACAATCTCCACCACAAAATTATGCATTTATTAAACACATCTACCCTCGCTTGTCATTTCTTGCCCTCTTTACAAAAAAGCTGTGATTTTTTTTTACCTGGCTTTGAGTGTCTGTCTGATTGGCTGACGTCTCATGAGTTCATTGTTGTAGGCTACAGATCAATAGTTTCAATCGTTTATTAAAAGTAATCGGTTCAGATGAGTCATTAGTTCGCGTATTTAGCGGGAATAGACGCGTAATAAACGAATCCCAGCTGGACATCGCGAAAAATTTCTGTACACGAGACGGAAAACATTTTCTTGCTGGATCCGCGTGAGCGTGCGCGAGAGAGGGAGAGAGAACGAGCAGATACTGTCCGTTTCCATATGCGGAGGTCGCATAGGCAGCGTCATCAAGCCTGGTTACCATTACATTCGCAAGTCATACACATATTACAACTATTTACTATAAACAAAGAATAATATTTAACTTTATAATTGTTAATATTCTGAAACAAGGCAGTCTTGATGACGTATGCAGCCTGGAAATGCGACCTCCGGAGGCTGCAGCGTTCGCATTCAGATACGCCCACTATAGTAGTGCGCGCGTGCGGGGCACTGCTCGTTCTTTCTCATGTAATCATCAACATTAACACCATAATTACTTTCCAAAAAGACTTTGGCGGGACAAAAATTAGTTTTGGTGGCTGCTAAAAAAAAATCTATATAGGAAATAACTTGCAAAAATAAAACTTATAATAACAATAAAATAATCTGTAAACTCTGGCGGGCCACATAATTAACATAATTTTTAAACTCTCACGGGCCAGATGAAATGAGGAGGCGGGCCGGATTTGGCCCGCGGGCCTTGAGTTTGACACCCCTGCTCTATATCATAACGGCTGTGATTAGGCCAGAGGCAATCACAGCCGTGATGATATAGAGCTATATCACATGACTCAGAGCGATATTGCTTTTATACAACAGTTCAACGGCACACGTTTGAAAAACGAAAACTAGAAAACAACAACGGAGTTATTTTAAAAGCCTCTTTGTTTGAGAACTACTTCTTCCGCCACGAATTTGAGGGCGGCCAGAATGACAGGTAACACTTTCGGCTGCTTTGAATCTCATATTAACTCAATGGACAGATTCGCCGTTTTTAAATATTACAATTTCTTGATCACAAAGTGTAGTTTTAAGATTAGTTCAGTCGAGAATATATATGTATTATATTTAAATCTACAGTCGATTAGTAAAAATAGCGCCTGTTTGAACGTTTGCTTAGTAAGATTTGGTGCGTATGAGAACCAAAGCATGAGCGGACGTCAGTGTTCACTCGCCCTGCTGACCACCGCCCTCTCTGGGCTACATCTCTGACAGGGATTCCCTGGCTCTCATGTTGGCCTGATGGTCAAAAATGAGATCAAATCAGCAGTATTTGGTGTCATGATGAAACTATTCCTTGTTTTCTTATTCATATTTAGTGTCTTTTGTGTTGTTATTGTTTTGGCGCGAGGTAAAAGTTAATAAAACTATACTTGTAAAATGTTACTTTTGGTTTACTATTTAATCTTAACGCGATACGAGCAATCGATTATTATTAGACTTTGTTCTTGTCAGTACTATATAAAACTGTTTTTTATAAGTGTCAGAGAGATGTTTTTGCATGCTGCTTATAAATATACCAGTTGCAATATCTCATAACATGTTTTAATAGTCACGTCGCGATTAAATAAATGAGGTGCTTACCTGCAGTTCCACGGTGTTTTCGCGTTCTGAGAAGAGATATAGCTCCAGAAAAAAATGAGTGTTTACATTCCTCTTTCCAAGTGTTAATCGTCCACACGATGTGACAAGACATAACTCCCATTAACTTTAACGTAACATCCAAGAGCGCTGATCTTTGACGGAATAATAACTTCCGATTGGGGATTCACAGACTGATTTGAGCTAGTGAACTAATGAGACACATGGAGAGTGTTTAAAAACAGGGCGTCTGTGTTTTTTTCATTCAGAGATGAGCCTGTTTAGGACCTCCATTCACTAGGTGGCGGAATGATACGAAAGTGAAGCGGTTACTGTGCCGTTATCAGTAGAATATCCCATAGCTCTAAGCCAATCAGATTCGAGAACCAGAAAGAACTGTTGTATAAAAATAAATAGTAAATAAATTCAAAACAATATATAGCTGCAAGCAGCGATGGCGGGCCCTTGCAAGTTTGTTTTTTATTGCTATACGGTGCCTTTCAGAAAAAAATGCCTGGTGGGCAAGTGCATCAAGTGGGTAAATTTCGGTGAACAATTTTATGTCGTTACTGACCTGTTTGGGGACTTCACATTTAAGATGAACGGGGGCGCTAGTAAGCCACTCAAGAGAAACTCTTTTGGCTAACTTTTTTGTCCACACTTAACAGCCGACAACTCTGATGTGTTTGCCAAATTTTAAGTTACTCTAAGCACGCCAAGAGCCCTAAATATGCTTAAAATAAAAGTACAATTTGACACGATGCCATGGCAACAGCGTTTGAGATATCAAAAATCTGTTCGCAATTTAGTATCTCCAATGTCTCTGCATCATGTTGGCCAAGTCTGGTCTCAATCGCATGAATATCCTAGGGGTAGTATTAAAAAGTTTACCGCATGCAACCACAAAATATCCACCTTTTTGACTAACACACTTCCTGGCGCCTGTTGCTGGTGCTATGCCCAAGACCCACAATTGGCACATCAATGTGATCGGAATCCTTGGCCAAACATACACCCAACGTATCATCACAATAAAAAAAAATTTGAAGAAAGGGGGCGCTAGATAGCCACTACAGAGCCACACCCGTGTCTGAGCTTTAGGCCACGCTTAACGTCCGACCAGGGGTGCCGGTAGGGGAGGTTCAGAGTATGCCAGGCGTATGGGCCCATGAGTCCATGTTTTTTTTTTAATTGTTTTTAGAATGAGGCTGCAATTGTCCGTGATAGATATGTGGTGTATTAACCGTTTGATGGGGATGTGAAGACGCCTCGTGCTGTTGACCACGTCCTCATAGTAAATACACATATCTCTGTAAAGGCAAAGAGAGAAATCCAAATCTGGATGTCGCACATGAGCATTGGGTTATAAAAATGTTCACACTACATAAAAATGCTCTCTAACTGAAGCCGCATTCAGGATCCCTATGATGACAAGTAAACGGAAAGATCGGTTCATGAGATCAGCAAATTTAGCGAGTACCGATCGAGTCATTTAATGCCATTATCGGCCGATACCGATCTGCAGACGATCGATTGGAGCATTCCTAGTTGATATATATGCAACAGTCGCAGTGTTGTTGGTGCTAACTAATACATCTTTTTCTTGAAGCTCGTTGCTGAGATGAATGAGATATGCAGCCCACAACTCAAGGCAGTTTATGTGCAAGTGTGCAGCTGGGGTGCCGTCCACATCCCTGAGACTGCAAGCCCATTGTTTGTGGCCCCCCACCCTGTGGCAGAGGCATCTGTGCATGAAATAGCACGCCTGGATACCTGTTTCAGGAGTACAATGGGTCTGACCAAGGAGTGAAATTGAGACGGCACGCAGGTGTAATGGTATATTTAAACTGACCTTAATACATGATACGGTGCCCTCACATTTCTATTTTAGAAATGGTTTGTATTTCTGCGACATTGCGGCAGACAGCAGAGATCACATTTTCGATTCCAAGATCAAGATTCGATTCGATTCTCGGTTTCTTTTTTTTAATACAAAAAAATGCTATGCCATTATTAATTATTATTATTATTATTATTATTATTATTATAGTTTCACATTAACATGTACATTGCGTGCTTTTCATCGCATGGGTGTTTGTGGGCTTCACTTTACGCGAGAGAGTTTGCAGAGAAAGGATTCCTTCTTGTACGCACATGGACTTATGCTGCCTTCACGTGCTATGGTAATTATGGTAAATACCAAAAGCCGACGTGGAAAATGCACATGAACACCCCCTCATGTGGTATTTTCTACTGGGCAACTCGTAGAATATTTTGATGCACGAGTTGCCGAGATGAGATAACCTTTGACCTTTGAAAATGGTGGAGAGCAACAGAAGAGCAGTGAATGATAAACATTGTACACTACTAAATGTTTTTTGCTACTGTTAGCAGTAGCACATAGTTTTTGAAGCCTATACAATGTTGTGTCATTGACAATTGTAATACAATGCGTTAACACTCAGTGTCAGTTTTAAAAATACTGTTTTGGTTTTGTGCAGATGCTAGCTAGCAGTCAATGGGAGCATCCTAGTAATGAGCAATCAGGCAATTTACTCACGTGAATGTATTTTCCCTAAAGTACGACAACAAAAGCACTTGAACACAACACACTTGTAAATACCAGTTTACAACAGAAAAATTCTTTTTTCCCATAGCACATGAAGGCAGCATTAATGCACGCGTCTTGGACTCCTAGCATCTGAAATAAATCCAGCGCGTCATAAGCAGCTCCGCTTCTCTCTGTCTTACGTGCACGCGTTCTCGCATCTGTCCGAAGTCTAAACATAAACTAAAGTAGTAATCCTTTCGTATTTGTTCAGTTTTATGTGTTTCATGTGAGCCGAGGCCAACTATCCCTTTTGTTTAAAATATAACCCACTGCATTGGTGCCTCTCTTAGTCTTGCGCACGTGCAAAGAGCTGCGCTCTGTCTGAAGTCAGATCACTAGTAATCCTGTTTATGATATGCATTTCAAGGAGTTGTAGCAATACATCCCTCGTGTTTAACATATAAATCGCTTTCCACTGGACTGGTGTTTTTAAAGGAACCTCTGACAGTTTTTCCCCGCTTGGCAAGCCGACCGGACGTGACTTCTTGGCGTGGCAGCATCGACAATCCCATTGTTTAATTCGAAGTTCGAGGTTGTGAATTAATTTCGATCGATTTCAATTTAAAATCATAGTCTCGACACCCTTAAAGAATGCAATATGAGAAATATACAGAAAGGCTTTGTGACAGTCTAACCAATTGAGTGAGCGCAAGTATGGCCGTGCTGTCTCTGTGAAAGTCACGTCAACCAAAACGGCGCTTCTCCAAAACTGACGAGGGGTTTCAATTTAAAGCACGCATGCAGCCTGTGTCTTTCAATGCTTAAAGCCCAAAAACTCGCGCCTAGTTTTGCAGCATTGCAAGATTTCGCATGCGCGTCTCCCACAACACTCTCAGACAAGGTGTTTAAATTTGACCCACGCGTGCAGCTCTCAATGCTTATGAAATACTCGCGCCTGTCTCTCCACATCACAAGACTTAATGCCCTCGTCTCCCAAAATGGACGAAGCGTTTACAGTTTATGGTTTAAACTTGACACACACGCGTAGCCCAACAATGCTTACAAGCCTGGCTCGTTATTTAAAACAAACTAGAATTCCATTTAACTGGTTTGCTAATTTCACTTAAATGAAATTACATTGAACGCATTTTCTACTCATTTTAAAAATCCCAAATGTAATATTTTGAAAATTATGAAGTTGAGTATTACAGTTCTTTGTTTACAAAAACAAACATGCATACAAATCTTCCCAGTAAAACTCATTTAAATATTTTAACTTTTTGTCAAAGTTGCAGCTATAATGAACCCACTTATTTAAATACTGTTAGTCCAAGCTAAAACACATTTTACATTTCATAAAATAAAGCAGTTTTAATTCTATTCTTAATTTCTTTATTTTTGTTTCCTTATTTTCATAATCCTCATTTTTGTTGATGTTTGAATGGATTTTAAAACAAATGGCAAAATACCGAAGAAGTATAATTAGGAATCGGTTTCGAAACCAAGGTATTGAATTTGGCACCGGATCGAAAGATTTTAAACAATACCCAGCCCTACATATGCGATTATCATGCGCATCTCGCCAGTAAAGCCTGTTCTGTGCATGACAATAGCATGTAATTTATTGTGCAGCCCGTAACGTGTGTGTGTGTGTGTGTGTGTGTGTGTGTGTGTGTGTGTGTGTGTGCTCCTTATCTGCAGTACTTGAGTACGCACAGAGAATTATGATTTATTGGCCCTCATTTATCATTCTTGTGTAGAAACGGGCGTATATGTTGCCGTAAGATTATGCTTACACTCCTCTCACCGCCTGATTTATGAAACTGTGCGTACCGTTGATATTCAGGTGTACGCAATATCTGCCCTTCATAAATGCTGCGGCTGAAAACGATCGTCATTAGAATAACACACCCATATAAATTCAAGTCTCCACCTCACGCCCTCATTTTACGGCATTGACACATGGAAGACGGCAAAGAAGACAAACCGGGGAAGTGGAAAGAAACAAAATTATTTTATAAATTATTCTAAATAAGAAAAAGAAGTGTCCATAATGTAGCATAAAAGATAATTCGTGGCCATGATTTTGTCCGCATGTCATCATGATCGGATTTATGGCTCCATTCAACACAAACATTTTACTTTACCTATTCATGTTTAGCTATTTATTTATCATCGAATGGTATGTAACTTGCTTACCTTTTGATGCATTATTACCATGTTTTCGTAGCACATCCTTGTGCTTTCTTGCAATGTGCCGCTTCAGATTCCAGGATGAATATTTGCTAACTTTTACAGTCTCTCCGCACTTCCTTTTAATGTTTTCTTCCTGTCCAATCTTAACTTTGATTATTACTTTACATTTATGTATAAGGCTTGAATTCCATAACTTATTGCTAGACGTTTTTACAGATTCTCGAACTAGCAAATTATCAAAGGGCGTTCTGGGTTCAACGAGCGGTGCTGAGCGAGCAGACTTTTTAGAAAGGCGCTTTGATGGTAATATTACCGCACCGCTCAAGGCTCCGCTCCGCTCACATGCTTTGCCCTGAAACGTCAGGTAAAGCGCACAGGCTCTCAACTGAAGGAATACATATGCATACAAATCAAATGCTTTGGTAAAGTCTCTCAAATTAAACATTGAAGTCCATGTTGCATAAAAATAAACACTGAAGTTTGTAATTATTATGTTTTTTTACAGTGGGTCATAATATATCATATATTTTAGTTTGTCAGTGCGTTTTGTGGTGTTAGGAAGTGTTTGTGCATTTCTGCACTAACTCAAAATGTGCGTACACCACCTCCTGAGCAGGTGTAGGATTTGAGCGTACCGTACGCCAACGTCCATGTTGATAAATCTCAAAGTCACCGTGGTTTTGGGTGTACGCCAGGTGTAGGCTGGAATTTTGGTGTACGCACTTTTGATAAATGAGGGCCAGTGTGTTTTGTAATTAATTGTGTTCAGTATGGACCGACAAACCATCCATAATCACTTAAATTAAATCTTTGCATCTAGTAAGGAAACATGAGATGTGTTCGACTTCATGCAGCACTGCACAGACCGATCAGGGGCTGACATGAAGCAGTGAAACTAGTGGTATTTTAATAATATAGGCTTATGTTTCCCATAATTTTTGGGCATACAGTATAAACAGCAAATAAAATATTCAATATAAAGTAGGGATGTACCTAAATGAAAATTCTTGGCTAAAACCGAAGACCGAAAAAAGAGAAACCAAGGCTGAAACACTGAAAGAAATTATGCCAATTATTAGTATCATGGCATTTACGGTTAAAGGCCTTCTGAGGGTAATCTGCGCAGTGTTGTTGTAGAAATATCCATATTTAACTATAAAAATGAAAATAACTAGCTTCCGATAACGCCGCCATCTTTGACTTCTCTGTATTCAGGAGAGAGTATCAGCGTAGTGTACGCACTTTTCTTAGTGACGTATAACAAATTCGGAGGGCGGGGGCAGAGAGCAGCAGCACAGAATTCTCCATAAACTGCATATGCGCTCATCTTGAATGTGAATGTGACAAAGATGGCAGCGTTACCGGAAGCTAGTTATTTTCATTTATAAAGTTTTAAATGTGGCTATTTCTACAACAACACTGTGCAGATTACCCTCAGAAGGACTTTGTTTATCATTGCGGAGCCATTTGGATTCATTTTGTGAAGTATGGATGCACATTTTTTGGACTCGAAGGACGTGGAGCGTGTAACTTTCCAGTTGATCAACTGAAAGATCTAAAACATTTTCTAAAATAACTGAAAATGTGTTTGTCTAAAAATGTTGGACATATGCATCTCGGGCAGCTTGGGGATGAGTAAATGGTGAGTTTAATATCATTTTGGCCGAACTATCCCTTTAAAATTAAAGTTTCAAAGAAAAAATCTATTACAAATTATGCAAATATTTATATAGCACATTGCAACAATGCACAGTATAAAATAAAATTTGATTCATCTGTATATTAAATAATAATGTACAGGCCTACTGGCCTGCAGAAAGGTTTTTAAATTAAATGTTCTCTCATAAAAACAAAGTGCATTTATTTGCTTAATGAGGTTATTTAATATACAGGTTTCTCCATGTTTTTGTCCAAATTTAAGCCATGGTCGCTTGGAGTTGGGGTTAGAGTTGGGGTTTGGGTTAGAATGTCATTTTATATAACAAAAAGTTGTTCTAACCCTAAACCCAAACAAAAATGGTAAAAAAAAGCAAAAAAATTGAGAAACCAATAAATAAAACGACAAAAAAAGATGCCCCGTTTAAGTGAATGGGAAGGACTTGCGTATCATATGCACGCCAAAGTGGAATTTGGCGTATGTATTGCACGAGTTTTACACTTCGTGCTATTTACTCATCTTCAGGAGACTGGGCTGGATTTGTTTGAACAAATGGTTGAAACAACAGACAACCTTAAGACACAATATGCGTCCTTTCCAATTCTTTATCCTTTATCCAAAGACAACAACAACAGCAGCACATGGATAACGAATAGTTCGGGGCAGATTGCAATTCGGGGGAGATAGTGATTGGTTTCCTCCTCGCTCCAAAAGTGTGGTGCTGTGCTGCGTCTCGCCCATAGACTGTAAAAAAAAGATGGACAACGCCCGTTCGCTCTCCTCCATTGGTGAAAAGTGAAGCCGCCAGTCTCCCGATACAGCGCTGATATCTTGGGTCTTGAATCTGAGCAGTAGCAATTTCTGGACCAGTCCTGCGTAGTAGTGAGCAGGAATTAAAGCCGTGAAATCAAGGCCCCGCCCTCGCTCTTGCAGAATGCGCATATCACAGCTGTCAATCATGACATGACACAACCGTTTTTATAGCATTAAATAACTAACTAAAAACAAACTTATTTTAAAGCTCCCCATGTGGTTGAAAAGCGCAACAGTGCCTGGTATCAGACACTCTTCTGCAGGCAGGGGGAGGGGCGGGGCATTGTACTCTACCCACCAACGCCACTTATAAGCCCTTTTCACACACAAATTCCGTAAAATACACGGCATATGAATCCTGGATTTTTCCGGAATAGTTAGATTTTTTTTCATTCACACTGCCAAGTTTATCCGGCATGTGACGGTCCCGGAAAGACACGTGACCTGTTGAAAGTCCCGCCCTCTCTTCTACGCAGCGTCTGAAGTTTGCATATTATATATTATTTCTCCCTCCAAGAACCACTCGCGTGCACTTTTGTTTATGATAAGATTATTAAGGAGCGCGTGATGCACCGTTCTAATGCTGGTGAATGATCTCAGCTTCTGAGTGGATATTTGACAAGCTCCCTGAGCTCTGCTTTAATACAGTTTTCAGACATTTCTCATCGTGATTGTTTATATGCATTTAAAACCTGCATTTTGAGGAGCTGAACGACTTGTTGGGATGACGCGCTGGTATTTTCGTTTATTATAGCTCAAATGAGCACGTGACGCGATATTCTTTTATGCTGCTGAATGATCTCCGTTTCAACGCAGTAATGAGCTAACTTACCTGATATCTGCTTTAGTCCAGTTTGCTGACATTTCTCGTCGCGTATCTTACTAGGTCCTCTTTCCGGCAACGATCCCAGAAGATTAACGGAACGAGTTTTTGTTCACACAGACGCTTGTCTGGCAATTTTATGGGTATTTTCTGGGACCAGAGGTCTGTGTGAATGAGGTTTTAGAGTGTGCTTGTAGCAGCTAGGAGGTGGGGATATGCCGATTATGCGCTTACATGACAAAAATTTCGGGTTAGAAAAGAGGTGAATTTAGGGTTTATGCAGAGTTTTTCAGTGAATAAATAATATGTTTGATGGGTCTAAAGCAAATGATTGATCTTATTTGTGTTCTGTGTTTCTATGTTCTGCTGTTACAGAGAGAATTGTAGTATATGAGGGAGAATCTGTCCCTCTGAAGACTGAAGTTAAAGACATAAAGAAAGATGATGTGATAGAGTGGAGATTTGGAGATAAAGAAACTCTTATAGCTAAAATCAATCCTGTCAGCGATATCTTCAGGACATATGATGGTGATGATGATCTATTCAGAGGTAAACTGAAGCTGAATGATCAGACTGGAGATCTCACCATCAATGACATCAGACAGAAACACGCTGGAGTTTATACACTGAGGATCATCAGAGATAGAGAAACCTCATACAAAAAATTCAGAGTTCATGTCAGAGGTGAGTAACTGAAATGTTTCAGTATAATAATGATTTTATGATCATCTGTACTCTGTTGACAGTATACTGTAGATGTAAGAGTGATTTATGACTATTAACTTACAGTGAAGATTTTCACACTGTGTTTAACTCTGAATTATATTCTGTTTAAGCCAAAGATAACTGCAGAAACAACAGATTTTAGCACAAATTTATTTATGTAGCAAGAACATGAGAGTTGCTCAAGGTGCTTCACTGTGATTACTTAATTCAGAGTCATTAATATAATAGTTTACCCCCAAAATTAAAAAAAAAAAACTGATTATTTACCCACCCCTTGTCATGCAAGATATTTATGTCTTCTTTCTTCAGAGTTATATTAAAGCAATGTAGCTCTTGTAGTTTTTGTGATATAGCTCTATATCAGCACAGTTGTGATTAAGCCAGAAGCACAAGGCCATAGAGGAGGCAAACACAGCTGTGATGATATAGAGCTTTATCACTTGACTCAGAGAGCGATATAATTATATTATTATTAATATTACAACAGTTTATGGCACAAGTTTGAATTAGGGATGTTAACAATTAATCGATCTTCGATTAATTGTGGATAAGAATTAAATCGATAAAAATTAACGATTGTCGACAAAGCAAGCACATGTGTCCGGCGCCTGCGCAAAGCACATACACAGCTGGTGAAAAAATTAAACAAGCGCGAAGAAGTTAAACTAGCCATGATCACAACGATGCTTGATGCCAAACACTCACATGGGCTTTATAACCTCATTCGAGACGAGGCTGGCTGCTAACGCAACGAAATGGCATTTGCAGTGGATCTGAGAGGTTCCGATGCAGAAAATCTAAACACAGTTAGGATACTGAAAGCAAAGACCCTCTTCAGGGAAGCCTGCAAGATAAGCATAGCAACGCTGCTAACGCTGCTTTACACAGGGAAGGAGACCAGAAGCCGTTTTTAATAAACAGATTAAAATGTAAAACTTAAATTCTGGCAATAAACTGTTAAATGTAAACTGTAACTGACTGTCGTTACACTCTGAACTCCCGCAACATATATCATTGATCATCATCATTACTGGCTGAGGCGCTACACGCTAAACGGATTTTCTAATTATGAAGTCTTCATAATAAGCGTCTTTGCTGAAAGTACGCCGCAGGTCTAAAGCTGATGTGACGGCGGGAAAAATGCCCTTTGTGTGCTTCTTCGATATAATTACAACAAGTGATGTATCAACGACTCAGAAAGCAAGGTGAACAACTAGAAAAATAACACTTGATGATAATGAAAACTTATTTTGTCATGGACGCACGGACTTTCATCCGACTGTGCGGAGTGCCCGTTATGAGGCGGAGTTTACTGTGTCTATTAGTCATTATATTTCATTACGAGATTCAATTGATGAATTTTATCAAAACACCAACTACATTGACTCATTTTACAATCCCACTAGCATATTATTTAGACAAAATTAAAACGTTTAATTCGCGTGAGGAAGCTGGCATTTTTACGCACACTTTTATGTCATTGGCTATATGTCACTGCTGTAATGGCTTATTGCACTATTACTGTTAACGATTATTCGATTGATTAATCGTTAATTTAAATGATCATCGAATATGGGAAATTGCATATTTTGACATCCCTAGTTTGAATAAAGAAAACTAGAAAACAAAAACTGAGTTATTTTTAAAGCCTCTTTGTTGGTGAACTACGTTCCATCCACACAGATTGAAGGCCAGAATTAAAGATAAAACTTTTTCAGCTGCTTGTTTTGAATGCCCTAATAACTCAATAGATGTAATAGCCATTTCTCAATATTACTCTTACTGGGTCACAAAGTGTAGTTTTATGGTTACTTCAGGTGAGAATATATATGTATTATATTCAAATTTGCAAAGTTAGTGCCTACTTTACATTCTACTTTTTAGAATTCTGTCATGTGAGTTCCAGGAGCGACCAGCGAGAGCCAGCGCTCATTTAACCCGCTGAACACAGCCTGATCTTGGCCACTTCTATAATTTGCCACTGGCTCTGATGTGTCTGATGATAAAAATCTGATTAAATTTGTTTTGGGTATATCTAACCAACAGTCTTTAGTCTCATGAATAGTGGGCCGGTCTGGATGAAGTCAAGGGCAGATTTTTTTGTCTCAGTCCAGCCCTGGACTTCATCTGGCCCACTATGCATGTAAACACACACATACTGTACATGCGCACACACACACACACACACACACACACACATTCTGGTTTCCATGTTTTGTGGGGACATTCCATAGACATAATGCATTTTATACTGTATAAACTGTATATTCTATTCCCTAACCTACCCCATTCCCTAACCCCAACCATCACAAAAAACTTTCTGATACTTCACATTTTCAAGAAACATCATTCTGTTTGATTTATAAGCTTGTTTCCTCATGGGGACATCCAAATGTCCCCACAAGGTCACAAAAACACTGGTATTGCTATCTTTGTGGGGACAATTGTTCCCCACAACGTGATAATTACCAGGTACACACACACACACCTGTCATATCATTTATATACACTCACCGGCCATATACACACACACACACACACACACACACCTGTCATATCATTTATATACACTCACCGGCCATATACACACACACACACACACACACACACACACCTGTCATATCATTTATATACACTCACCGGCCATATACAGGTACACTCTACACTCTTTGGGATGTGGTGGAACGAGAGCTTCGTGCCCTGGATGTGCAGCTGACAAATCTGCAGCAACTGCGTGATGTTATCATGTCAATATGGACCAAAATCTCAGAGAAACATTTCCAGTACCTTGTTGAATCTGTGCCATGAAGGCTTAAGGCAGTCCTGAAGGCAAAAGAGGGTCCAACCCGGTACTAGTAAGGTGTACCTAATAAAGTGACCGGTGAGTGTAGATCAGTGAGTGCTGGCCTATTACAGCTGGAATATCGTAACTTTTTGAAACAAAACAATGCAGTAGCCTAAGTATATCATTAAATGTCTGTCTTATCTCAGCAGTTAGGCACGCCCTGCTGACATCTTCTTTGAAGTCTTTTGCCGGCCTTCCAGCAAATAAATAATTTATCTTGACACATTTGGTGGCATCTGCCTCAAGTGCTTGTCGTTTTCTCGCTCTCAACTTTTCAGCCCCTCCTTTTACGCTTAGAGATTTTATTCTTAGCATATTAAATTTCGTTGGACATCACCACATCGCTGCAGTGGTAAAACGGACGCTTTTTTAAGGGTAGAACTTGATTCTTTTTTTTTTTTTTTTTTTTTTTTTTTTTTTTTAAATACTTTTTATTAAGTTTTACAGGTACAATTACATTACATTAACAACAACACATCCTACCCTTCCCTTCCCCCGCTTACACACGACTTTAAAAAAAAAAAAAAAAAAAAAAAAAAAACCAAAACAAAAAAAAAACAAAACAAAAGGGAAAACAACCCTTCATAAGAAACATATACACACATTGAGAGTACAAGTCCAGAATACATATTGAAGTTATTTAAATGGTAACTGCTTTGTGAGAAGAGGAGCGTTAAGGCATAATATTCACATTAATGGGTAGATGCATAACATAGATAGTGAGCTTAATGGCAGTTAATAAGAAAGAAATAATAATAAAATAAAATAAAAATACTTGTGTACAAGTATGGAAAGATGGAGCATAAAGAAGGAAGTGTTAAGGTAAATAGTTACTACCTTAGAGGCTGGGGAGCCCTTCAAAATATCGTATAAAGGGGGACCATATGCTATGAAACTTGCGTGTTGAACCCCGAACAGCGTATTTGATCTTTTCCAATTGAATGTGTGACATTACTTCCTTTATCCAGTTACTATGTGTAGGAGGGTGGTAGAACTTGATTCTGATTGGTCAATGCTCAGTAAGCACGTCACGTGTGCTCATCACAGGTTTAGACCTGTCAGTCTCGCAGCTCACATCAGCTTCATAAGAGAGACACATAAGCCCAGAATTGGACTATACAACAATATACTTACGAATATATTTAAGATTAATAATGATTTAAAAACAAAATACATAATGCACCGGCCCAACCAGACCGCGGCCCACCAGGAATCTCCCAGTAGAACCCATGGCCAGTACATGCCTGCATGAGTCTATACATTTTTTTATTCATATAAGTCTTATGTTTTATAATTTTTTTGAAAAACAAATCAGTTTAAATATTCATTTGACACCTCAGCTGTAAAGCTTTTAATATAACGTAGTTTTTTTGTAAATTGTGTCCATGTGGTGTTTTATATGTGATATGCCTTTACACTGCAACAAAGTTGCCTTCAGGAAATTATAAAGATGAACTGAATTGAAGCGTACATACATATTGTCCTATCTAGCCTCGTGAATTGCCTGATGTAGGATTTGACGGCATTCACCTTAGCACAGATCAATCGGCGCGTGACATCAGTGAAACGCGAGAGCAATTGCTGTTTAAGTTTCTGAAGCGGTGTGTTCGCCTTCATGCTGCACCTGAAAAACCAACAGGCGGATGACGTCAAGGTACCGCGGGAGCGATTTGAATCACTCTTGCGGTACTTTGATGTAGGGATTGAAATTATCGATTAATTCATTAATCGTTAATTGATTGACCTTATCGATTGATTAAAGATTAACTGATAAGTGGCTATTTTCCTGAGAATGTAAATTTCTCACTGTATCAGTAGTGTCTTTTACAGTAAAACTATTATTTTTAATATATTTTTTTTATTAAATGTGTGGCTAAATCATCAGAAACAGACACTGCACCGCTTATTCAAAGATGCGTTTATTATAATGTCTCAACAGAGTGAGTTTGGCAGCTCAAAAAAATTAGGTTATTAACAGCACCAGTGACAGCTACCAATGCTCGTATGCGCTTCTCTTCTGTCACGCGCTCCAGTCAGAAACCAAAGTGCTGTGAATGAACAGACACACGACGGCGCTTCATGACAAATGCGTCAGCACATCTTGTTCAATAAATGACAATATCTGAGCTTCGCAATATTTCCTGCCACATTGCTCCATTAATCAATAAAATAGATTGTTTTAAAAAATCGTCAAATGTTTTTATTTGTATCAGCCCTTTAACCTCTCTGGTTTTGACTGTTTCTATTTGCGCGGATCCACCTCACGTGGTATAAAAAACAACAAAACACAATATACTATATATATATATATATATATATATATATATATATATATATATATATATATATATATATATATATATATATATATATATATATATACAGTATATATATATATATATATATATATACAGTATATATATATATACAGTATATATATATATATATTAAAAATGATATATATATACTATGCACATATTTAAGGACATTTTACGTAATTTATTCGTTTATATTTTTTAAGTGGGATTTGGATGTAAAAAGCCCTGCATAATAAACTTAGTCTAACTAAACTAAAACATAAGAGGTGATGTAGCTATAGCTTTAGCCTACATAAATGCTTCTTGTTTTAATATTGCGAGTTCAGCCATTTCATGCGGTTCTGTTTGTAATAGTTCATTGGTCAGAGTTCATATTGATGATCTTATAGATGATCTTTACCTGTCGCTGTTCTCTGTGCTTGTGTGTTCCCTCACACTTGTCCTCCGTCAAAAAGCCTGACCGGCTAAAATAGTCTATTAAAAATAATTTGACGTTGATTTTTAAAAGCCATAAGGACATCGCAATCAAATGTGCTGTTAAATTTGCTCTGATTGCGTGTGTAAATTTTATTTCTGCGCACTGCAAGGCTGGTTTTTGGTAGTAAGTGATACTCACTGCATGTTTTGGCATTCGGTAGCATGGTGGTGTAGCCTATTTTTTACGTATCAATGAGATGCACGTTGAAGCTTTTAAAGTTCTTAATTAATTTATATTCACAATACCTATCAACAAAACATCGATTTAAATAAGAGACAAATGATATGAAACAAAATTAGTTTTAAAGCAGCAAACAAAACTTAAAAATTATTTCTGACACAGCCCGTAATGTCCTCTGCTTTCCTGTGATCACATACTCGCCTTCCCACCACAGCAGCTAACACGTACGGCTGCATGCATGTTATGAAGGTGGTATCTTAGCGAACTTGTAGAGCTGTTGTACTTCATCCTAGTACCGCAGAGTTTACATTAGGCGTCTTTGTCATCATTTATTAATTGAAACGCTCCCACACTACACTCCGTTTTGACCGCCTCATGTTTGGTTTCTTTTTTGCTGCCTCAAGTTTGTGTCGGGAATCTTGTTCAATTACCCAACAATTAATTTAATCAAGTAAATTCTTGTTGACAATTAATCGATAATCGATTAACCGTTTACATCCCTACTTTGATGTCATCCACTTGCCAGTTATTGTGGCGCCATATAAAGTTGAACAAGCCTAATGGCTCTTGATTGTGATCGACTGCTGCGCATACTGAATGATATTAAAGTAACAAAACAGGGATTCTCAGTGCTCTTGCAGTACTTTGATGTCATACACATGCAGGCTTTTTGGTAGCCTAATTGTTTGGTTGGCGAAATTTTCTTTTGTCAGTGACATAAACAGTCACATATTCTTCATAAAAATTCGACTCAAACACGCATTATTTGTCTTATTTTGCCCATTTGTAGATGTATGCATCTTAATTTATATGTGGTTTAACAAACTTAGCCTCTCTTGTTTTGCGTTGTTTCATCGCATCTTTGTTGTTACATACAACAGCCTCTCCGCTTTATGTTAAAAGGTTTACTAAATAAAAACCTAATCAATCTTTATTATTTTGCAGACTTTGTTATGTACAACGAGCTATTGGTGGTATTACCTGTTACAGATTCAAACATATTGCTATCCTAGTTTGTTTTGATGTAAAAGATTTATCAAGTAAATTTAAAACACTTTGCATTGTTGTTTTAAACAGGGAGTACTACCTTTAAGAGTTTGACAAAGGTGTTACATAAACTACAGAAATGAAACCAACTGTGTTCATAAAAACAATCACAGATATATGTTGTCACTTACAAAAGAAAACAAGACGAATGATATAAGTATAATATTGTCTGTGGAGATACAACTAAGAACATCTGATGAGTTTACAAAATCTCAGTCATTAGTTGACACTAGCGAAGAAAATTTTTTGAACGAGTGTATGAATAGACAAAAGTGTGAAGCCTAGCTAAGTTTGAAAAGCAAATGTTTGTTTAAGAAAATACACAAGTAAGAAACATGAATTTACAAAATCTCAGACATAAGTTGACACTAACAAATAAAAACTATGAACAACTTATCGAAAGACAAACGTATGAAGACTGCCTAAGTTTGAAAAGCAAAATGTTTGTTTAAGAAAGTACACACGTAAGACCATCTGATGAATTTACATAAGCTCACACATAAGTTGACACTAGTGAAGAAATCTATTTACAATGTATGAAAAAGGCTAATATATGAATGCTGCCTAAGTTTGAAAAGAAAAGTTTGTTTCAGAAAAATACGCGAAACTAGGAACATCCGTAACAAACCATAGGTAAAATATAATTTAATGTTTGCTTATTATGCACTGATAGATGTTAACCTAAGTTGAACCTAACCCCTCAGGCAAACCAATGGTCTGCTCAACTTCATAAAAATCCTGTCATAGCTCCTTTCATTGGGGGTTTTGTGCTGTAAGTCGTAAAGCTAAAGACGCTGATTGCCCCTAAAACCTAATCTACCCTATATCAGGTTAGAATGTTCGAATAGTATATTTTTATTTTTTAAATAAGTGTTAAGGTTTACCTATTTAATATGTGTACATGATTTTACTGTTATGTAGAGCTACATCCTATCTGGTGTTGTTGATATAGATAGTTTAATGGAAGCACACAATCATGTTTAACAAAACCACACACACACACACACACACAAAAAAGTCTAGTGTGTCTCTGTAAGCCATGGCAATATTGTTAAATGTTTTGTCTTTAAAGAAATGTTTGTTGTCACGTTAGTGACAACCTGGCTTATAACATCGTCAACTTTGATAAATAATATATGCATACATTTTATTGTTCCCCAAATGGTTAACAGATGGGTTTAAGGCTACATTAATTAAAAAACAACACCAAAATGTGAGATAAAATTTCTTAAACCTTTTAAGTTTCTTTAAATTTTAAATCGCAAATAATGGATAACATGATTTAATCAGTATCTGTGTAATGAAGACTAAATTTAAAAACCCTTTACTTTTTGTCAATGAGGGCACAGACTTAATATCAAAGCTTTAGTAACAAACAGAGACATCATAGACCCCCATGCAAGCAAACACACACACACACACACACACCTTGCATAGACACGCGGGCTCATAAACACGCACACACATAAACAGACTGGATGCACACACACACACACAGACACATGTGCGACTCGTTGCTGCTCATGTGACATTAGATATAAACTTACTCATACACACCTAGATGTTTAATTATGGATTGTGTACAAGAACGTTTGGATGTTAAAACAAAAAAATTAAGATTGAATAGCTTTTGTCATAAAAGTCACATGGCCGTTTCATTTTAAAAACCCACATGTTTAAATCAGAGGCGTTCTAAAACTAGAAATGCGGACAGAATTGCATTTGTTGTATAATAAACACTTAGAGGTTGGGATCCACAGCGGACACAAAACCAGAAAATGGGGTCAAAATGTCTTAAACATTAAAAAGTTTGTTTTTAAAACCATAGATATGTGAGTGCATGTGTTTTTGCTCTATGCAATAACATGTTTTAATCATTATCTTATGAGTATGAGATAATGATATGCCTAAAATAACTTTTATATAACCAGAGCGCTCAGAATTACATTTATTGTGTAATAAACACATATTCACAGTTGGTTTTAAGATGTCATTAGATTAAAACAGACCCAGAATATGAGATGAAAATGTCTTTAATCGTTTAAAAGTTTCTTAAAGGCCGATATGTGCACGCATCCGTGTATGTTCTATTGTAAACGCCGTAGCCCCTATCTTTAATGGCTTGAACAGAACCCTCTGCTTGGAAAGCTTCACAGATCTCGTGAAGTGAATCAGCTTTTATTTAGTTTAAAATAAATAGGCTTTAGTCTAAAGAATTGTCGACCTACGGTGGTTTTGGTACAATTCATTGCTTAAATATAACCGTACTGAATATTTCATTAAATAATTTTGTACTGTTACAAACTTTTAGATCCTGCAGTGTCTCCCCTAAAATAGGCTCTGGTGCTCTAACTAAAATCTAAAATAAACCTTTTAGTTATTGTCAATGGGGCTGAATTACACTTATTTTACCAACACAGAGTTTTAGAAACAGTACGGTCCACTGAACACCACCGCTGTTCAGACACACTAGGGCCACTGGGTGATAACGTATGGTGAGGAGAGACTCATAAAAACTGTCCGTCCAGAACCCGACCGCACAAAACAACAAACTTTTTTTTTTCACATCAATAAATATGACGAGCACTCGCAAGACTAGAAACATACACTGGAATACCATGTTCAAGAAACCTTTTATTTTGACAATGCGTACCGTGTTACATTTATCGTAAATACACATGTACACACTTGGATATTAGATGACATTAATGAATTCAAACCAGTAGAGGGGCTGAAATGTCTTAAAACGTTTAAAAGGTTCTTAACGCCATAAGAGCGCATCAGCGTACGTTCTCTGGCAACGGTGGTTCGCGCATTCATGTGTTTTAATCAGAGACTTGATTAAAGAATTCCCTAAATCTAAAATTAACCCTTATTTTGTCAGAGCGGACAGAATTACATTTATTGTGTAATAAACACATATTCACAGTTGGTTTTAAGATGTCATTAATTTAAAACAAACCCAGAAGATGATATGAAAATGTTTTTAATCGTTTAAAAGTTTCTTAACGGTAGATATGAACACGCATCCTCGTATTTTCTCTATGGGGCTGTTTACACTTGGTATTAAGATGTGTTTTCGTCGATCGGATCACAAGTGGAGGATAGAGACACATTACGTTTACACCTGGTATTTAAATCCGTCTCTTTTGTCCACTTTCGACCGCTTCTGTGCTGAATTCTATGAGGGGGTGGTCTGTGAGACGGTGGGCGAGTCTCTCTGCTGTCATTCAAACCCGAGCTGGAGTAATTATGAGTTTATATGGACGCAAACTAATTTTATGTCGGAGTCCACTGCTTGTTTAGCAAGTAAACATGCTGCACAGAGTTTTGTACATGTGTATGTAAGAGCTTTCTCTGAATTTTCAGAGCAATTGATTTAATAGGATCGCGCAACTTTCACACGCTTTCAAAACGAAACTACGGAGATCAGCCGCTTATTTTTATCAATGAAAATCTAATAATAGCGCTGTTCACCGTATGTTCACGCCAGAAGTCAAAAAGACGTAAAACTTGTGTTTAATACCTCAGATTAGATAAATGGGCGGAGAGAAGGTGGTCGCGTGTGGCTGTTCGAACGCATTCAACCACATGTGCGTTCCGCAACTCCAAAACGATCCGATCGAAAGTGGTTTCGACTACCTCTGGATGTGGTTGAAAGTGGTCGAAAGTGGACGAGCTCAAAACGTTTTGAACACCGTTTACACCTGGCATTAACGTCGTCCACTTGTGATCCGATCGACGAAAACACATGTTAATGCCAAGTGTAAACAGCCTCTATTGTAAACGCCGTAGCGCGATCTAATGGTGTGATCAGAATAGTATGCCTGAAAAGATTCAACTTTTATTTAGTTTAAAATAAAAAGCCTTTAGTCTAAAGAATGTGTTATTGGCGGCCCCCGGTGGTTTTGGCACAGTTCATTGCTATACCCATGCTGAATATTTCATTAAATAATTTGTTACAAGCAAATGCTTTATTTTGACAGAGTGACCATATTACACATTACCACAGCGGTTTTAAAAGATACTAGTTTACAAGCAGCCCCCTAATGTGAATTATCTCAAACACCCAGACGCTCACAGAGCAGCTTCTGTTTGAGGCTGATCAGAAAAATATAGCTTATAGTTAAATAGATAATAGCAGATTTAAGTTTAACCAGTTACAACTAAAATATTTTATTCTTGTGTGACTTTAAAGAAGTCTCTTGACAAAACAAACGTATTATCAAGTTGTATTTATAAGATACACGCATTCAATTCACCTAAAATCTAAAATAATACTTTATTTTTGTCAGAGCAGACAATATAAGACTCTTTGTATAATATACACATATTCACACATGTTTTAAGAAGCCTTTTTATTAAAAATAAACCCCTAAAATGGGGTGAAGACGTCTTAAAAACATTTAAAAGTTTATTAAAGTCAGATATAAATTCTCTGTCACCATCGGTGCTCGTATACACATGTCTTAATCAGAGACTTGGTTAAAGAATCCCCTAAATCTAAAATAAACTCCTATTTTACCATAGTGGACAGAATTACATTTTATTAAGTTTATTTTAAAATGGCAGATATGAGCTGAGGCAGTGACTGAAGGCGACGCGTTAAGCTTAAAAAGCTCACTCGAGGGCCTTTATGTTTCTTTCTTACCAATTTTAAGCCAACTGAGGAACACCCTTATCCCAAATAAGGGTTCGACTACGATGTTCCAGTAACTTTAAACCACTCCGGGTGTTGAAAAGGTGGCCAGTTTCAGGTAAGCTATCTTAGCTAACTTTGTGCTCGTTCGCCTAAAGTTAGATTTGTGAAGTCCGTTCTACAAATACACTTAAGATCAGTAACGTTAGTTTATAAAATGCAACTATTTGAATGGTTTTAATTGTCCACCTATATTTTTATATTTACGATAGTACAACGAGATATTATAGTACATTTACATTCTTACAGTAGCCCACGTGATTCTTACAAGTTACTGAGATTTTTAGATGCTAGAATGTCAGTTCATTTCTCATTCAGATATTGATAATGACCTATTAAACAACGTATTATTTAACACTGAAGTTAAAGGTTGTGTGTATAATGTTACTGTCTCTTTTTAATGCATCTCTCTCTTACACACTGTTCTGTTTAAGTATGGATGTCATTTATATATTAATTCTCATGATGCAAGTTTATTTTAAATACTAACATAAAACTGTTTATGGTTATATTATTTTCACAGATGCATTGATGTGTACTGATGCAGTGGACAACTGTGAGGATGATACAATCAACATGTTCCTAAACTGTGATGCAGAAACACAATGGGAGGATCCGTCCGTCTCTGAACAAAACTACACTTTAAAATCACAACTCAACCTGAAGCAACCTACATATGATATGGGAAAACAATGGTGCGGTTTCCCGGACAGGGCTTATCCTGGTCCCAGGCTAAAATGCATATTTGAGCTACAATAATTTAAAAACACCTTGTACTGACATACCTCAACATATATGAGTGCCATTGTTTTGTCACAAGATGCGCACCAGTCTTGTTTTTTTTGTAGGGTTTGTTTGTAAAAACTAAAATGTCCTAATATAATTAAATCCTAGTCCTGTAAACCCTGTCCGAGAAACTGCTTCAATGTGTTGAGCTGGCACAAATGTACATATATCTGCTGAGAAACAACCATCTTTGTGTCAGCTTTACAGAGGGTTGATATTGCATCCATTACACAGTTGCCAAACACTTTACCAGTACATACACCAACAGCTTCCAGATAAACACTTGGGATCAGCTCCTGATGACTCCGATAAAGCTGTGTCTTAATTTATTGCAGGGTGGTCTTGCTTTACTTGTTTTAAAGTTACATTAAACCTTCATATGTGATCAGATGTCATGCAGTGATATTAAACATTTACAGTGTGATCAGATGTTGTGCAATTATGTTAAACCTTTACAATGTGATCAGATGTTGTGCAGTTATATTAAACCTTTACTATGTGATCAGCTGTTACCTGTCATGCAGTTATATTAAACATTTACTATGTGATTAGATGTAACCTGCCATGCAGTTATATAAACCTTTACAGTGTGATCAGATATTATCTGTAAGGAATTTTTTAAACCATATGTGAGCTTTGTAGATTCCACTCAAAAGGATTTAAGTCTCCTGATTTGAAGGAATAAGTGTTGGCAAGTTTGCAAATGAATTCTATCATGGTACCACATAAAAACGAAATAGTTATTGGACTGGCTAAGGTGCACATTTGCTTTAAAAAAGACGAAATCACTGTGTAAATATTGGTAGACATACTTTTAATAATTTTCAATGCTGCTCCATCAACTCCTGATAGGACGAGGTAATTAAATATGCCAGGTTACTTGCCGCGGCCGCTTCATATCGTCTAACCACGAGACGATTGATGGGACAATATAAGACTATCCGAGCGTCGTATGAAGATTTAACTGTGCTCCTAATTTTAAACATTTACAGCAGTAGCGATATTTGTCATTTCGCTAAAGTTATAGTGAACTACAAACATTCTTCTAACCACCAAACTAACCACCGAATGCACTGTGCCATATTAGCAGCGGAAGTCGGTTGACAAAATGCGGAAGAGCGAAGAATTAAAAAGGGGCGTGGCGGAATAAGGTGAATAGAGCAGGTCATGAAAAGATTCACGGTCCTCATGATCCGTTTAAAATTTTATTTAGTTTAGACTTTCATCTAAAGATTGTAGTATTGACGGCGCCGAAGGTTATGGCTTAGGTCAATGCTTAAACTATACACGTATACGGAATATTTAATTAAATAACTTGTGATGTTACAACCAAAAGTTTTAATCAGAGCCTTGTTCATGATTTGTCTAAATCTAAAATAAACATTTACTTTTTGTCAGTGTAATGGTGAATTATTTAACCAACATTGAGTTTTAGAAATCTTTACTCGTTTACAACACGCACCCGCTGTGAGACACTCAGTGGTGAGACACGCACGGGCTAGAAAGGAGGGAGGGATGGAGGGGGAGAGAGACGCTGGCGGCAACTGTCAAACACGACCTGTCAAAACACCATCTGTCAAGGGGTCATAAAACACAAACTGTCAAAACACCATCTGTCAAGGGTCATAAAACACGATCTGTCAAAACACCATCTGTCAAGGGGTCATAAAACACCTTCTGTCAAGGGTCATAAAACACGACCTGTCAAAACACCATCTGTCAAGGGGTCATAAAACACAAACTGTCAAAACACCATCTGTCAAGGGTCATAAAACACGACCTGTCAAAACACCATCTGTCAAGGGGTCATAAAACACGACCTGTCAAGACACCATCTGTCAAGGGTGTCATAAAACACAAACTGTCAAAACACCATCTGTCAAGGGGTCATAAAACACGACCTGCCAAAACACCATCTGTCAAGGGGTCATAAAACGCCATCTGTCAAGGGGTCATAAAACACGACCTGTCAAGACACCATCTGTCGAGGGGTCATAAAACACAAACTGTCAAAAAAACATCTGTCAAGGGTCATAAAACACGACCTGTCAAAACACCATCTGTCAAGGGGTCATAAAACGCCATCTGTCAATGGGTCATAAAACGCCATCTGTCAATGGGTCATAAAACACGACCTGTCAAGGGGGTCATAAATCATTAGTTTGACTCAAACCAAAACACCCGTGAACTTCAGGCGGATGCACGTGATATTGTAACGCGCGCGAGGGGGGGGATCTGTGGCGCATGCAGGTATTGTGATTGACAGGCAGATTTTACACAGCCCTGCGCTGATTGGACCAAATGAACCGCCCTGCGCTGATTGGACCAAGTGAACCGGGAGCGGTGGATTTTTGCAAAACAAATAACAGGCTCTAGGTGGAGCTAGAAGCGCGGGGTTTTTTCTTAAACAGTCTAATTTATGTTGTTCTATCGGAGCGTAGTGTTGGTTTCAGTGAATATGATAAAAAAATATAATCAAAAATGTTGCCGACCGCATCTTTAACTATTATATGCCTACTTAAATCTGTTGACTATATTCTGTTCCATTCTGAGATGTATAAATACTGTGCAGATTGTTTAATAAACCAGTATATCGTCGCTGTCCGATGAAACTCACGTATGTTCATTTTGCCGATTTTGAGATTTTTCGACAGATTGAATGTCCAGGTTCATTTCCATATACAGTATGCGTCACATACCTAAATAGCCAATGAAAACTTGTGAAATCATGTCATCTGATTTTCATGTACCCGTTTGGTGTCAAAGCTGTCAATCAAGCCGCATATCTTCCGCCTGTGAAGCATCTCGCCGGTCTCGTAAAGTTTCATCGAAGCTCACTGGATATAGCCGAATAAACATGACAATGACTTTCCTTCGAGGTAAACGTTTCCCCCGGACGCCAGACTGACATCTATGAGTTACTTAATTACGGTAGGACTGTGCAAACAAAGTATCTGTCTAGCATTGGTGATATTTACGCTGGGAATTTCCCCACCACTTTTTGAAAGCATTTGGTTAAAATGTTCTGAAAAATCAAGCGATGATTAAGACTGGTTTTGTGGTCCAGGGTCACAATTGCGTTGTATGCTTATGGTGTGTTTTCTTGTACATGTGTAATGAAATTCATTGTAATCATTTATTAAACGCGCTGCTGTTTTCTACGGTATGGTGCTTTGGCATTGTTCGGTTGAGCTGGTGTTGCAGGGACTGTTACATGTGTGATGTGTGCAGTCGACATTGTTGAGGGTTTTATGCTGAGTATTTTCTTGTTGTTGACTAGCCTACGCTATGCCCATTTTTGATGCGCCGTTATTCAATATTTTTCCCGTCCTGCAGTAATGTTTTTATAAGATCTCTTGTCCCCACCACTTTTCAACACAAACTGTTGTGTAGCATTACCATGTCAGTGTATTGATTCATTGTCCCTTAATGGTTTGCAAGAGACATTTAATACACTTATAATTAATATTAAATAAAGTAAGCGTATTTAACCAAGACGTAGGCTATTTAATAAACTGAGCGTATTCATCTGTCAATACGAAACGCGACTTGGCCATTCTAATTAATGATCGGAAGAACGCGTATCGATCAAAGTTACTGTAAAATATGCACGCATGTCCATTTAAACTCAATTTTGGTCAAATGTGCATTATATCATGACACTGGCAAGAATATGGTTACATGTAAATATGCCGTACCAAGTATGACAACGCTACATTCAACTGCTTTTGATATACGGTGTTTTTTTCACTTTCTGAAAAGTTACCGTTTTGGACATACGTGAGTTTCATCAGGCAGCGACGATATGTTTTGAATCTGCACCTTGGTGTTCGATCATTTCATCTGCTCTCTGACCAGATTCCTGCGCTCTCTCGCTGCAAACTTTGATAACAGATTGTGATAACTGACATTGATAATTAATATCTTAGACCTTAAAAAACATACATCTAGGCTTAAGAATAATTACGTTCTAACAGTGACTATACAGCAGTGCAGACAATATGTGTTCAAATACATCTGTGGATTATTCAGACTAAGAGTCTTCAATTACTGTTTTTTTTAAGGAATGGAAAAAATTCCCAAACAACTCCGTCCTCTTCAGATAACAACTACTTCCTTTCCTATTACATAGTTTACATTAAATTAATCAAGTGTAAAAGTGTCATTTACTAAATGATTACTAAATGTTTAACACACGTCTTATACCCCGTCTTTATTTTAACCCCTAAGCCTGCACATCCCCACATGAGATCTATTAATGGTGTTGGTGTCATTATCGTTTTATCTTTTCTAGATGATTTGGCATTAAGAGGACGGGCTGTACAGTCATCCACAGGATATGGTTGGGTAGCATCAAATGCCATTGACAATTCACCCTTAACCTGCACCCATACAGACACATCTGATAACCCCTGGTGGAGACTGGATCTGCTGGATTCTTACTACATCTCTAGAGTCGTCATCACTAACAGAAAAGACTGCTGTGCGGAGCAACTCAACGGAGCAGAAATCCGTATCGGAAACTCTTTGGAAAACAACGGCAACAATAATCCCAGGTGAATTTATTGATGCTGTTAAAATATGTGAGAGAAACCTCTCAATTTTACAGACAATTATACAGTTGTTGTTTTTCTCATAGATATGCTGTGTTAAATGGTGTGGCAGCGGGTCAGTCTGTGTCTGTGTCCTGTCACAATACGAATGGACGATATGTGAACGTCATCATACCTGGAAGTTCAAAAATTCTTTCTCTTGCTAAAGTGGAGGTGTATCAGGCAGGTACGGTCGTTCCATTAGTATAAAGTCTAGTCAACTTTAAAGCTTATTAACTCCTAAGCCTGCACATCACCACATGAAATCTATTAATGGTGTTGGTCTTATTCTCATTTTATCTTTTCTAGAGGATTTGGCATTAAGAGGACGGGCTGTGCAGTCATCCACAGGATGTGGTTGGGAAGCATCAAATGCCATTGACAATTCACCCTTAACCTGCACCCATACAGACACATCTGATAACCCCTGGTGGAGACTGGATCTTCTGGATTCTTACTACATCTCTACAGTCGTCATCACTAACAGAAAAGACTGCTGTCCGGAGCGACTCAACGGAGCAGAAATTCGTATTGGAAACTCTTTGGAAAACAATGGAAACAATAATCCCAGGTTACATTTACATTTACAATTAGTCATTTAGCAGACGCTTTTGTCCAAAGTGAATTACAAATGAGGTAAACAATGGAAGCAATTATAGCGACACAAGAACAACAATACATAAGTGCACTGGAAATAGTCTCATCAAGTTCAACACAGTATACATAGACGAGGGTTGTTGTTTTTTTAAAGAAATGTACAGATAAGGAGGAAGGAAAAATAGATAAAGATAGTAAGTCCTATATTAGGAAGTGAGGTAATGGCGAAAGAGATGGGTTTTTAGCCGAGTCTTAAAGACGGCTACAGATTCAGCAGATCGTGTCACGACCGGCAGATCATTCAACAGTTGTGGAACAGCTCCTGAGAAGGTACGCACTAATGTTTTTTTCCCTTTTTGAGATGGCACCACAAGCCGTCGCTCAGTGGCAGAGCATAGCGATCAAGAGGGGCACATAAGGCTGTATAAGTAAGTGAAGGTAAGGGGGTTCTGACCCAGTGGTGGTTTTAAAGGCCAGGAGCAGAGCTTTAAATTTGATGCGAGCTGCTATAGGAAGCCTGTTTAACTTGACAAAGAGAGGAGTGAGGTGCGCCCTCTTGGGCTCATTGAAGACCACTCTTGCCGCTGCGATCTAAATCATCTGTAGGGGTTTTGTTGTGCAGGCTGGAAGCCCAGCCAGTAGCGCATTGCAGTAGTCCAGCCAGGACAGGACAAGAGCTTGGACTAGGACTTGCATAGCGTGCTCATTTAGGAAAGGTCTAATTTTCCTAATATTGTAGAGGATGAATCTACAACATGCTGCGTGAAGTTAAGCTAAGCTGATCATCAATGACCACTCCCAGGTTTTTGGCCATCCTGGAAAGCGAGATGGTCGAGGAACCTAGCTGAATGGAAAGGTTGTGCTAAATCTTTGGTTCAGATGATATGACAAGCAGTTCTTATTTCGCAAGGAAAAGCTGGAGATGATGATCCTTCATCCAGAGTGAGATGTCCCCCAGGCATGCCAAGATGTGGGCAGAAACCGTGGGATCATCAGGGTGGAACGACAAGTGGAGTTGAGTGTCGTCTGCATAGCAGTGGTAGGAAAGCCATGTTTTCGAATGACAGAGCCTAGGGATGTAATTTATATCGAAAAGAGCTGTGGTCCAAGCACAGAGCCTTGAGGCACCCCGATATCAAGATGTTGGGGTTTGGAGACGTCACCTCTCCAGGATACCCGAAATGACCTGCCTGAGAGGTACGACTTGAAACATAGAAGCGCTGTGTCAGAGACACCCATAGCCATGAGGGTCGACAGGGTCTGTAGTTCTATAGCATAGCAGGATGGAGTGTGGGTTTCTTTAGCAGCGGGGTTATCCGAGCCTCTTTAAATGCTACAGGGAAGGTGCCAGTGGAAAGGGATGAATTGATAATGTGGGTGAGAGCAGGGATAACTGACGGAGAGATGGCCTGAAGGAGATGGGAGGGGGGACAAAGAAGAGTAGAGAAGGTCTTGAAGAGAATGTGAGAGTCAGTTGAGTTGTTAATCTTTGAATGGTAGTATAGGGTCTTAGCAGAGGAGATATCTGTGGAGAAGGAGGCAAGAAGAGACTGACAGAGACAGAGGTCAGAAGGATCTTTCGATCTGCGCCACTTCCTCTCTGCAGCCCTGAGAGTCTGGAGCGATGCTCACAGAGAACCTCAGATAGCCAAGGGGCAGGTGGTGTGGCCAGGGCCGGTCCAGATGCTAGAGGGCATAATGTGTCTAAGCAGGATGTAAGAGTGGAACAAAGTGTGTCGGTGGCGTTGTCAGTATCTAACAGAGAGAGCTGGTTGGGAGGAGGGAGCGTGGAAGTGACCACAGAGTATAAGCGGGAGGGAGAGGGCGTGCACAGGTTGTGCCGGAATGTGACCAATGGGGGATCGTGTGCAGTGACTGGGGGAGTTAGGTCGAGCTCAAGAGTAATGAGGAAGTGATCAGATGTGTGTATTGGGGTGACCTGGGTGTGGTAAGTGGAACATCAGCGTGTGTAGATAAGATCTAAAAGATTACCAGACCTGTGGGTTGGTGAAGTAGGGACTCACTTGAGGTCAAATGATGCAGTCAGGGTGTTGAAGTCAGCTGCCTGTGGTTTCTCATAGTGGATGTTGAAGTCACCAAGGACTACTAAAGGAGTGCCATTCTCTGGGAATGAAGACAGAGGTACATCCAACTCCTCCAAGAAGTGTCCAAGTTGACCTGTGGGGCGATAGATAACTAAAAAATGGATTTTAGTAGGGTCGATGATAGTAACAACATGCCACTCGAAAGAGCTGCTGTCACATGAGGGGGTTTGCTGTTGAAATTTCCAGTCCTTTCTAATGAGCAGACCGGTCCCTCCACCCCTTTCTGTTGTGTGAGGACTGTGGGAGAAAGTGTAGTTGTTGGAGAGGGCAGCTGGAGTGGCAGTGTCCTCTGGTTTAATCTATGTCTCAGTAAGTGCTAAAACAGACAGGCCAGAATGTGAAGCAAAAGCAGTAATGAAATCTGCTTTGTTGACAGCAGATTGGCAGTTCCATAAACCAATGGGAAAAGTCAGTGAGGCGGTTGTGGATGGAGGGAGAGTCCCCAGGTTATAACATTGCGCCCACGGCGACGTGATACAACAGATTTTCGAGTTGTAATGACAGTAGAGATTTGAAAACGCATATTAAAATTAAAAGAATAGGAAATGTGCAAGAGAGGAAAAAGGTGATAAATAGATGAATATAAAAAGTTAGTACAAAAAGTGCAATACTCAAGTGCCCTGTCAGTGTCCCTGTTCGGTAGAGTTGATGGTCTTTACACTCTTCGGTCTTCACGCAATGAGGGCTGCACGCGACCGCTGCCGCGGTGGACTAACTGCTTTAATAAGTGCTTAAATTGTGGACTGAACTCAGCAGGCCACTCCTTATAATGATCAACAACTAAGTTAATAGCCGAAACTACTGTAATACACTAACACATATGAGGACGCACCGGAACAAATGTAATTGCAGCACGTGAGACAAAGGTGAATGAGAGCGTTTCTTAGCAACGACACTGCACTAAAACTTCACAAGTCTAAAAACAAATACACTTACACGTTTCTGTAGACTCCTGTTGATGCTGTGAAAACATATGAGAGAAAACTCTCAATTTTACAGAGGATTATAAAGTTGTTGTTTTTCTCTTAGATTTGCTGTGCTGAATGGTGTGGCAGCTGGTCAGTCTGTGTCTGTGTCCTGTCACAATACGAACGGACGATATGTGAACGTCATCATACCTAAACATTCAAAAATTCTTTCTCTTGCTAAAGTGGAGGTGTATCAGGCAGGTACGTTCGTTTCATTAACGTAAAGTCTGGTTAACTTTAAAGCTTATTAACTCCTAAGCCTGCACATCCCACATGAGATATTTTAATTGTGTTGGTCTCATTCTCATTTTATCTTTTCTAGAGGATTTGGCATTAAGAGGACGGGCTGTGCAGTCATCCACAGGATATGGTTGGGAAGCATCAAATGCCATTGACAATTTACCCTTCACCTGCACCCATACTGTAGAAACAACTGATAACCCCTGGTGGAGACTGGATCTTCTGGATTCTTACTATATTTCTACAGTTGTCATCACTAACAGAAAAGACTCCTGTGCGGAGCGACTCAATGGAGCAGAAATACGTATCGGAAACTCTTTGGAAAACAACGGCAACAATAATCCCAGGTAAAGTTATTGATGCTGTGAAAACATATGAGAGAAAACTCTCAATTTTACATAGAATTATAAAGTTGTTGTTTTTCTCTTAGATATGCTGTGCTGAATGGTGTGGCAGCGGGTCAGTCTGTGTCTGTGTCCTGTCACAATACGAACGGACGATATGTGAACGTCATCATACCTGGACATTCAAAAATTCTTTCTCTTGCTAAAGTGGAGGTGTATCAGGCAGGTACGTTCGTTTCATTAACGTAAAGTCTGGTTAACTTTAAAGCTTATTAACTCCTAAGCCTGCACATCCCCACATGAGACCTATTAATGGTGTTGGTCTAATTCTCATTTTATCTTTTCTAGATGATTTGGCATTAAGAGGACGGGCTGTACAGTCATCCACAGGATATGGTTGGGAAGCATCAAATGCCATTGACAATTTACCCTTCACCTGCACCCATACAGACACATCTGATAACCCCTGGTGGAGACTGGATCTGCTGGATTCTTACTACATCTCTACAGTCGTCATCACTAACAGAAGAGACTGCTGTGAGGAGCAACTCGACGGAGCAGAAATTCGTATTGGAAACTCTTTGGAAAACAACGGAAACAATAATCACAGGTTACATTTACATTTAGTCATTTAGCAGACGCTTTTGTCCAAAGCGACTTACAAATGAGGTAAACAATAGAAGCAATTATAGCAACACAAGAACAGCAATACATAAGTGCACTGGAAATAGTCTCATCACGTTCAACACAGTATACATAGACGATGGTTCGTTAGTAATTTTTGTTTAAGAAATGTACAGATAAAGAGAAAGAAAAAATAAAGAGAGATAGTAAGTCCTATATTAGGAAGTGACGTAATGGCGAAAGAGATGGATTTTTAGCCGAGTCTTAAAGACAGCTACAGAGTCAGCAAATCGTGTTGGGACCGGCAGATCATTCCACAGTTGTGAAACAGCTCCTGAGAAAGTACGCGCTAATGTTTTTTCCCTTTATGAGATGCCACCACAAGTCGTCGCTTGGTGGCAGAGCGCAGGGATCAAGAGGGGCACATAAGGCTGTATAAGTAAGTGAAGGTAAGGGGATTCTGACCCAGTGGTGGTTTTAAAGGCCAGGAGCAGAGCTTAAAATTTGATGCGAGCTGCTATAGGAAGCCTGTGTAACTTGATAAAGAGAGGAGTGACGTGCAGCCTCTTTGGCTCATTGAAGACCACTTTTGCCGGTAGCACATTGCAGTAGTCCAGCCTGGACAGGACAAGAGCTTGGACTAGGACCTGAGTAGCGTGCTCATTTAGGAAAGGTCTAATTTTCGTAATATTGTAGAGGATGAATCTACAAGAGCGAGCGGTGCTGGCAACATGCTCCGTGAAGCTAAGCTGATCATCAATGAACACTCCAAGGTTTTTGGCCATCCTGGATGGTGAGATGGTCGAGGAACCTAGCTGTATGGAAAGGTTGTGCTGAATCTTTGGTTCAGATTATATGACAAACAGTTCTGTCTTCGTAAGGGTTAACCTGGAGATGGTGATCTCTTATCCAGAGTGAGATTTCCCCCAAGCATGCTGAGATGCGGGCAGAAACCGTGGGATCATCAGGGTGGTGACGAGTTGAGTGTCGTCCCCATAGCAGTGGTAGGAAAAGCCTTGTTTTCGAATGGCAGAGCCTAGGGATTTCTATGTATATCGAAAAGAGCTGTTGTTGAAACACAGAGCCTTGAGGCACCCTGTTATCGAGACGTTGGGGTTCGGAGACATCACCTTCCAGGATACCCAAAATGACCTGCCTGAGAGGTACGACTTGAACCATAGAAGAGCTGTGTCAGAGACACCCATAGCCATGAGGGTCGACAGGAGGATGTGATGATTAACCGTGTCAAAAGCGGCAGATAGATGCAGTAAGATCAGCACAGATGATTATGAGGCTGCCCTTGCCTGCCTTAGGGCTTCAATGACTGAGAGCAGTGCAGTCTCAGTGGAGTGGCCACTTTTGAAACCAGACTGATTGCTATCGAGGAGGTTATTTTGTGTGAAGAAAGAGGAGAGCTGGTTGAACTCCACACGTTTAAGAGTCTTGGCAATGAAGGGAAAAAAGAAACTGGTCTGTAGTTCTCTAGCATAGCAGGATTGAGTGTGGGTTTCTTCAGCAACGAGGTTATCTGATCCTCTTTAAATTCAACAGGGAAGGTGCCAGTGGAATGGGATGAATTGATAATGTGGGTGAGAGCAGGAATAACTGACAGATAGATGGCCTGAAGGAGATGGGTGGGTATGGGATCTAGCGGGCAGGTAGTCGGATGGTTAGAAGCAAAGACCTTGGAAATATCCGCTTCAGATAGGAGAGAAGGGGGGAGGGAGCATGTCTCAGAGGTTTGAGCATGCGCAAGAAGCGGCAGCTCGGAGAACTGACTGCTGATAGTTTTCGTTTTCTTCACAAAGAAGAAAGCAAAATCATCAGCCATTAAGTTGAATAAGGGTGGGAGGCAAGAAGAGACTACTAGAGACAGAGGTCAGAAGGATCTTTCGATCAGCACCCCTTCCTCTCTGCAGCCCTGAGTGTTGAGCGATGCTCACGGAGAACCTCAGATAGCCAAGGGGCATGTGGTGTGGCCCTGGCCGGTCCAGATGTTAGAGGGCATATTGTTTCTAAGCAGGATGTAAGAGTGGAACAAAGTGTGTCGGTGGCGTTGTCAGTATCTAACAGAGAGAGCTGGTTGGGAGGGGGGCTGCACGCGACTGCTGCCGCGGTGGACTGACTGCCTTAATAATTGCTTCAATTGTGGACTGAACTTAGCAAACCACGCCCGATAACAATCAACAACTAAGTTAATGGCCGAAACCACTGTAATACACTAATACACGCAAGGGCGCACCGAAACAAACGCAATTGCAGCACGTGAGACGAAGGTAAACAAGAGAGCGTTTCTTAGCAACAACACTGTGCTAAATCTTTACAAGTCTAAAAACATAATAATAATAATAATAATAATAATGGCTTTTATTTATAATGCACTTTACATTTTTAAGAAAATCTCAAAGTGCTACAATAAAATCACAAAGGTGCTACAAAAAACATATTAAAGAAGGTCATAAAATACACAATTTATACAAACAGTAGTTAATAAAAACGACGATTTAAAGTAATGAAACATTTAAACATTAAAAGATTTCTTAAAAAGGTATGTTTTAAGATCCTTTTTAAAAATCTCAGTCCTTTGTGGGGCCCTCAAGTATTCGGGAAGAGCATTCCATAGGTTGGGAGCAGCAGCACAGAATGCTCTATCACCAATGGTGCGAGTCCTGGTCCTTGGGGGAAGGAGACGATGTGTGTTTGTGGAGCGTAGGGAACATGCTGGGATCTGTTGTGTAAGTAATTCTTGCAGGTAACTGGGGGCTTTTCCATGAATACAGTTATGTGTGAGGAGGGAAACCTTGTATTCAATCCGTGCTGAAATAGGGAGCCAATGTAGTGATTGTAGAACTGGTGTGATGTGTTCTTATTATCGTACTTTCATCAGGATCCGAGCTGCAGTGTTCTGAATGTTCTGAAGTTTTTTAATGCTCTTTTCCGGGATCCCGATGAGAAGAGCATTACAATAATCAAGTCGTGAAGAAACAAATGCATGGACAAGTTTTTCTGCATCCCGTGTAGTTAATGTGGGCCGGAGTCTGGCAATATTTCTGAGGTGATGAAATGATGTCTTGCAAAGTTGCTTAATATGAGATTCAAATGATAAATGAGGATCAAACCTGACACCAAGATTTGAGACTGAAGATTTTATTGGTATGACTTGCCCAGAAAAGGTAATGCAGGTTATGGTAGATGTTCTTATCTGATGTGGAGAGCCAATGAGGAGTGCATCTGTCTTTGAACTATTTAACTGAAGAAAATTTTGATTCATCCATGTGCTTATTTCCTCTAGACAGGCAGTGATCATGGATGGTGATGAGTGATTGTCCATTTTTATGTACAGTTGTGTATCGTCAGCATAACAGTGGAATGAAATTCCAAGCTGACGGATGACTGTTCCAAGAGGAAGCATGTACAGAGTAAATAAAATGGGTCCAAGAACTGAACCCTGAGGAACCCCACACCGAACACACTTACACGTTTCTGTAGACTCATGTTGATGCTGGGAAAACATGTGAGAGAAAACTCAATTTTACAGAGGAATATAAAGTTGATGTTTTTCTCATAGATATGCTGTGCTGAATGGTGTGCCAGCTGGTCAGTCTGTGTCTGTGTCCGGTCACAATATGAACGGGCGATATGTGAACGTCATCATACCTGGAAGTTCAAAAATTCTTTCTCTTGCTAAAGTGGAGGTGTATCAGGCAGGTACGGTCGTTCCATTAGAATAAAGTCTTGTCAACTTTAAAGCTAATTAACCCCTAAGCCTGCACATCACCACATGAAATCTATTAATGGTGTTGGTCTAATTCTCATTTTATCTTTTCTAGAGGATTTGGCATTAAGAGGACGGGCTGTACAGTCATCCACAGGATACGGTTGGGAAGCATCAAATGCCATTGACAATTTACCCTTCACCTGCACCCATACAGACACATCTGATAACCCCTGGTGGAGACTGGATCTTCTGGATTCTTACTACATCTCTACAGTCGTCATCACTAACAGAAAAGACTGCTGTGCGGAGCGACTCAATGGAGCAGAAATACGTATCGGAAACTCTTTGGAAAACAACGGCAACAATAATCCCAGGTAAAGTTATTGATGCTGTGAAAACATGTTAAAGAGAAAACTCTCAATTTTACAGACGATTATACAGTTGTTGTTTTTCTATTAGATATGCTGTGCTAAATGGTGTGGCAGCAGGTCAGTCTGTGTCTGTGTCCTGTCACAATACGAACGGACGATATGTGAACGTCATCATACCTGGAAGTTCAAAAATTCTTTCTCTTGCTAAAGTGGCGGTGTCTCAGGCAGGTACGTTCATTTCATTAACGTAAAGTCTGGTTAACTTTAAAGCTTATTAACTCCTAAGCCTGCACATCCTCACATGAGTTCTATTAATGGTGTTGGTCTAATTCTCATTTTATCTTTTCTAGAGAATTTGGCATTAAGAGGACGGGCTGTACAGTCATCCACAGCATATGGTTGGGAAGCATCAAATGCCATTGACAATTTACCCTTCACCTGCACCCATACAGACACATCTGATAACCCCTGGTGGAGACTGGATCTTCTGGATTCTTACTACATCTCTACAGTCGTCATCACTAACAGAAAAGACTGCGGTGCGGAGCAACTCAACGGAGCAGAAATTCGTATTGGAAACTCTTTGGAAAACAACGGCAACAATAATCCCAGGTTGAGTTATTGATGCTGTGAAAACATGTGAGAGAAAACTCTCAATTTTACAGAGGATTATAAAGTTGTTGTTTTTTTATTAGATATGCTGTGCTAAATGGTGTGGCAGCAGGTCAGTCTGTGTCTGTGTCCTGTCACAATACCAACGGACGATATGTGAACGTCATCATACCTGGACATTCAAAAATTCTTTCTCTTGCTAAAGTGGAGGTCTATAAAGCAGGTACGTCGTTCTTAGTCTTGCTGAACCATTAGCTTAAAGTCTGGTCAACATTAAACCTTACTACAGAACAAAATGGCGGCACCCTGCTTGGCTGCGGCCACAGTGGCTCCCAATAGTATCAGACATATAAAAGGAAATAAGCCACTTAGACAAGTGAGTTCAGCAGTTTATATGCAGCATAGCAGAGCAAAACTAATATATGATCGTCATTTTTGTTAAAACTACATAAAGTATGCAGTTCAGGGATCGTAGACACAATCACTCGGGACACTCTGAATAGCCTCAGACTTCTACGACAGCTAGTCTCCCATAGGCCCCAGTCGCTGCCGGAGAAGATGGAGGCGGTGCGATAGGAAACGATTGCGTGGAAGCCGGGGAGGATTAACAGCTAAGCTAAAAGCTAAGCCATGCAGAACCCCGCTTCCATCCATTCTGCTTGCAAATGTCCGCTCTGTGGACTATCTAAAGCCGGACCTTTCCACTAAACGGGAGATGAGAGAATGTTGTGCAATAGTTCTGACAGAAACATGGCTAAACCCTTCTGTTTCAGGTGACGCGAGTATAGAATGGCTAACAATGTTCAGGTCAGATAGGAGCTGTGTTCTCTGTGGAAAATCATGGTGTGGCGTTGTGTGTATTTACACAAACAACAACTGGTGTAATAGTGCCACAGTGGTCTCAAGTCATTGTTCTCTGGATGTAGAGTTTCTGTCTATTAAATGCAGACCTTTCTACCTGCCTAGAGAATATACAACTATCATTATTACACCAGTGTATATCCCACCTAGTGCAAATACCAAGAAGGTCCTGAATGTGCTCCACTGTTCCATCAGTGATTTGCAAGACTCACATTGGGAGGGTGTTTTTATTGTAGCGCAGGAGATTTTAACCAGGCTAACATGGGGACAGTTCTCCCTCATTTCCATCAGTATGTGGACTTTGCCACTAGGGGTATAAACAGACTGGATTTAGCCTATACTGACATCAAAAAGGCTTTTAAGGCAGTCTCTCGCCCTCACGTTGGCTCTTCTGACCATGTCTCTGTGGATGTTACTTTTTGCATACAGGCCTATGCTTAATAGGAAAAAAACATCTGTAAGGAAGGTAAGAGTGCGGCCTGAGGGCGCTATGTCAGCATTGCAGGATTGCTTTGACCATACGAACTGGGATTTGTTCAAGGAGGCTCCAACTATTAATCAACATATTAAAGCAACACTATGTAGTTTTTTTACCTTTAAATAATGTCTCTAAAATTATTTCAATGATAGAACAACTTTTAACTGGACAAATTATACTGTTGCTGCAACCTGAGCAGCCTCCTAGCTGCTACAAGCACACTTTGAAAGTGGTGGTGGAGGGTAGGAAACACAGCCCCGCCCCTCCCCCTGCCTGCAGAAGAGTGTCTGATACCAGGCACTGTTGCGCTTTTCAACCACATGGGGGAGCTGTAAGTCCTTTTTACATGGAAACTACTAGAGATCGACCGATATATCTGTTTTCCGATATTTTCCCCGATATTTGAGCATTTTCCGATGATCGGATATCGGTTTTGTAATATCGGATTGACCGATAAACGAGAGAATTGAGAATTGCGCGCCGGACGCATCCTGAGGAGAGGAGCTCACAGCAGCAGAAGCAGCGTGCACAGCACATATGACGGCGGAGTGACGCGACTTCATTAAAAGGTCTTTGAGTATACTTACTTTGCATATGAGGCATTTATAACACATCTTATTTGTGCATTCATGCATGTTATGTTAAATAAGCTGATATATTAAAAGCAATGTTTGCAGCTTGTCCAAGAATAGAGACGAACTTACAGAGTCACGCTGGCTGATCCATAAAATCCGGTCCCAATAACGACGTAGCTTTGCATGAATAAAACAGCCATGAATTAATTCTTTGTGGAATTAAAAACGCTAAATTAAATGTGTTTTTCTGTTATTTATGCTTATCATTAGCATCGTAAAATCCCGTTCATATTGCTGATCACTTACCGGGGTTGAAGGCTAAAGCACAGCCACATTTTTTAACAAGATTTACCCTAAGTTATATTAACATTTCCCAGATAGACATTATTTTGCTAAAATATCTAAATAAATGTCTGTGGATATTAATTAATTATTTATTACCTCCGCAAGCGGTCACAGTTTGATACAGTTAATGCGCGAGTAAATGCATAGATAAACAGTTCTGTCAACAGCCATTTCACAAGCTATAACAACAAAATATTAATTATTCTGACATCAAATAACATTACCAGTTAAGAAATTCAGTGATATATAAGCCGTTTTGATTGTTACTTTCCTGAATGTAGTATTGCAGTCAGTGATATCATTTGTAAAATCTCTTTGCTAACTACTTGTTGGACTGCTGAAGGCTACAGGTTGCTGGTCAAAACAACGATATTATATCCCAAAAAAGAGACTTAATCCACCTGTTTTACTCTATAAACTATGTATAACAAGCAGCCAACTCTGCTATACTTTTCTCTCTCTCCCGCTCCGTAACCTGGCAACCGGAGCGCGAACTTTGGATCAGTCTATTTCTGACGAAATGATAGGGGTGTTTGGAATGGTCCATGTATTGGGAATATAGTTTCTACATTATTAATTAAATTAATATTATTCTTCACTCTTTCAGACCCCTCTATTTATGACTTTGTATGCAAAGAGGGAGTGATTGTGATGATGATGATTATTATTATTATTATAAGGGTTTGTTCAGTTCAGTAGTTTTGTAGTAATTATGTCAAAAACAGAAGTATAACAGTAAATAAAAATCGGTTCAGCATATCGGTTATCGGGCACATAAGCATCCAAATATTTGTTATCGGCATCGGTTTAAAAAAATGAGTATCGGTCGATCTCTAGAAACTACATAGTGTTGCTTTAATGTGGAAGATTATGCTGCGTCTGTGTCTGCATATATTCAGAAGTGCACGAAAGGATGTAGGTGTAACCAAAAATATCATTATCCGAGCCAATCAGAAGCCCTGGATGACTGGCAAGGTATCTGCAATGCTAAATACACGAAATGCTGCTTTTAAAGCTGGTGATATGGCCGTGCTCAGAACAGCAAGAGCCAACTTGAATCGGCCATTAGGGCAGGGCATAAAGACTGTGACAGACTACATGGCTGCTCCTCTACCCTGTGTGGACAACATATATTTTCTTAATGAACTTAATACATACTTTGGACATTTTGAAGCACTGAATAACACTTCTGCAAGGAAAAGTGTTCCTCATTCAGATGAGGAGGTACTTAGTCTCAACATAACTGACGTTCGGAGGACCCTTAAAAAGTAAATGCTCAGAAGGCAGCAGGACCTGATAATATCCCAGGACGGGTGTTGAAAGAATGTGCTGATCAGCTGGCTCCTGTCCTCACAGACATTTTTAACACTTCATTGGATCAGGCTGTTGTTCCATCATGTTTAAAGACTGCTATTATAATACCAGTGCCCAAATTCTTTTTTAGTAAGTCTTATGTGGGCTAGATGTGGACATTAGAAACTATATTAGAAGAATAATATCCCTGAGGAATAATAATAGTGATGGTTTGCATAAATGCAAGCACCACGAATAATAAAAACACAGTCTAACACAGCTTTTATTTGTTTATCAACACTACTGTCAAACACAACACAGACACAGATCTTATACCACGTCTTTATTTTAACCCCTAAGCCTGCACATCCCCACATGAAATCTATTAATCTATTGGGGATCTCTGAGAAATGGGGTAATTACAGTGCATTGAAAATGCGCTGTACTGTTCTTACTGGGCTTTTTATTATTATGTTGGCTTTGAAAAAGCCAACATACTGTTATTGCTCTTAAACTTATTATTAGTGGTGCTTGCATTTATGCAAGGCATCACTATTACTATTGTGCATACTTAAGAATAAAGATATAATATGTCGCAAAAAAGTTTGGCGCGTAACTCGTCCCGCACGCTTTGTCGCAGTCCCATGAAAGAGGGCTCAAATTGACCGGTTTATTGAGGAGAGGTGTGCTATGACTTTTATAAGCGATCGGGTGCAGGATTTCCGAAAGGGGCGCGAAAAACCACCCCGAAAAATCCCATTGACTTAACATTGCGCCCAACTTTGACGAGTCATAGCTCCGCTCGAGGATTTTGTAGAAACATGTGGGTTACAACATTTGAAGAGGGTGGTAGGCTCTGTAAGAACATGGATCACAATGGGGTGTAAGTTGTACCCCTGGGGTGTAAGAGGTGCCCAAAAGTGCCCAGTCTTTGTGCCATTCAACATGATCAGTCATCTTTATAAACTGAAAGCCCAGGTTCAGGTAAACATGGTATTGTCCATCTCACAGTAAAATGAAAATGTATTACACTGCAAATACCTTAAAATAATAATTTAACTAAACTTTAACACAAAAAAACCCAGAAAATTATGCATGTACAAAACAGCATGCATAATAGTGCTCATTAGTACTTTACTGCACTTTTTGATATGAAAAAGCAGTATTTCATACATTACTGCTTCCTTAAATATCACTGTTTACACATTTAGTATCGGGGGTCCCTGCTCCATGCCTCTCTCATCCCAAGGGGTCCCTGCCCTGAAAAACGTTGAATACCCCTGCTGTAGATTATTTATTTTGTTTTTATTTGCTCATTTTTTGTTTGTTTCTATATTAAGAGTTATATGACTATTAAATGATGTCTGAGCTCTTGGCCTCTTTTGTTGTTGTAGTTAAGTTATTATACACTTCAGTTTAAAAGACTAGCAGCTTTAGGTTTATGAAACATCATTAAACCATTTATTTCTTGATCATATCAGTGATATTATTACAGGGGATTTTCTTATTATGGAGAGCTTCTGATTGAACTAACATTATATCATTATAATCTCAATAAGATGCTCCAAAACTACAATCATTGACTGAGATCATACTTCAAAGATGTTTATCACCACAGCTTCCTCTCTAAACAACTTCTGATTTGATCTCTCATCTCTGTTTCTTACAGCTTCTAACAGAGAAGATTCAGTGGAGAAGATGGGAGAAGATCCAGTGGAGGCGAGAGGAGATCCAGTGGAGATAGAGATTCAGCCGTTGTTGAATAATAGCAGTCAGTAGCAAAACAACGGAATGATTGACTAAGATCATCCTTTATTTAAAAATGTTCAACACTGCTAATTCCTCTCTAATCAACTTTTTATTTTTTCTCGCATCTGTTTCTTACAGCTGCCAAAGGAGAAGATTCAGTGGAGAAGAGAGGAGAAGATTCAGTGGAGATAGAGATTCAGCCGTTGTTGAATAATAGCAGTCAGTAGCAAAACAACGGAATGATTGACTAAGATCATCCTTTATTTAAAAATGTTCAACACTGCTAATTCCTCTCTAATCAACTTTTGATTTTTTCTCGCATCTGTTTCTTACAGCTGCCAAAGGAGAAGATTCAGTGGAGAAGAGAGGAGAAGATTCAGTGGAGATAGAGATTCAGCCGTTGTTGAATAATAGCAGTCAGTAGCAAAACAACGGAATGATTGACTAAGATCATCCTTTATTTAAAAATGTTCAACACTGCTAATTCCTCTCTAATCAACTTTTTATTTTTTCTCGCATCTGTTTCTTACAGCTGCCAAAGGAGAAGATTCAGTGGAGAAGAGAGGAGGAGATTCAGTGGAGATAGAGATGCAGCCGTTGTTGAATAATAGCAGTGAGCAGCAGTGATCTTCATTCAGTGTAACACCTTCAACATTACAAACACATCAGCATCACATCACTTATAACATCACCCTCATATCATTGAGGTCAAAAATATGTGCTGATGAACCAGAGGAAAAGATTTATTTTTGATATGCCATTTACATCCTTTGGTGTGTATTAGTACATGTTTACGGTATGCAAAAGGTATAAACCCCAAAGTAAACGATGACGCGAGTTATCTCCAATGTAAAACTCTTCTCTTGTACTACAACAAATACACGGATTATAGGCAACAGTTTACCTCCTGGGCCGGTTGACGTGGACATGATGGTCATTCATCATAATTCTTCCTGCTTTGACTCACAGCCTGTTTTCATATTTAAAGAATTGACTACTAAGTAAATCATGATTCAAACATGAGTTTTGTGCAGTGCAGAGTAGCGCTTGTTGTTTGTCGTTTTTATGTTTTAGTATCCTTACCTTGACAATCTGTTACGTTCTGCTCAAGCCACGCTGGCAAAGTTGAGCTTGGTCATCTGCATTTTCTGGATCAGATTCGACTCACATTGATAAGGTAGTAAAGACGATATTGACTCTGGTCAGTATTGCATTGGGTGTTGAACTTTAACAGTGTTATAAAAACAAAAGCCTAACTTCCTCATGTATATCCAGGGGTGCACATAACTTGTGCGCATGCGCAATCTCTTAAAGGTGCTTTTGCGAACCAACATTGCTGGAATTTTGTTACGCAGTTACCTAATTTACCTCAACATAAGGGATTTCTCCGTGCATCATTGGTAAGATAATTATTACAATGTGCTAAAATGAAATGTATTGTTAGCAGCGATGCAACAGTCACTGGCCCCAATTTAAATATTTAAGCACAAAAAGATGCAAAACATACCTCAATACTTAAATTACTATAGCTTGAACCCAATCCGCGTTTTAAGGCAGCATGCAAGTTAAAGCAAATAAGAAAGACAGCATGCAAATACCAACAGAGTTTATAATTTTAACAAAAAAAAAAAAGTCAGAATGCCATAATTGTAGTAGTAAAAGTCTTTTAAATAAATAAATAAACATTAAATGAATATAAGAAGTTGAGAAATATAATGCCTGTGTAACATTATATTGGATCAGTGCACTTAAAAATGCTTGTTACCTAACCGAGTGTTACTGTACAATGAAGACCCAGCCTTGGGTTAAAAACAACTCGGCATTTTTAGATTGCATAAACCTGATGCTGTTTTTAATGTTAATTAAACCACAAACAAAGAAAATCACAATTTCTTTGTCTTGACTGAATAACTTTTGTAACTTTTTAATAAGAATTAATTTAATTTACACCGTAAAGACCATGCAGTATTATCTTATTACTTTATTTAGTTTCTGTATTAAACCTGAAAACATATGAACAGCACTGTTTATTTCATTTGTATGTTTGTTTCATTTGTATTTATTTGTGCTATTGCTCATAATTTGATCTTTTGTATTATGGACCATTTATGCCTTTAACAATATTTGACATTTATATGAGTTAAGCTAGTAGTTACGTATGAAGGGTTAAATGAGTTAAAACAATAACCAGGCATTTTTTATGCATATCATCATCTACCATGTTTTAACCAAAGAGATATGGCGAAGAATTTAGTCAGTAGATTATTGATGACAGCATGTAGGATATCGGTGCCTAAATAGTGTGAGTACCAATCTCCAGAGAACCAGGACAAAATAAGTTATGTGCACCCCTGTGAGTATCTACCATATGTACTACAGCAGTATTTCACCGACTGATTTTTGTATTTTTCTTGATATTAGTTGTCATTAAATGTCTCTGTCCCTGTGTTCTAGTACGCATACTTCACTCATATACAGTATGCAAAACAAAAAGTGGTTTAAATGAATAAATATTAATCTGCAGATTAAATAGTGTGTTATTGTCACTCTGATCATCTGCTGATCTTCACTTCTTTTCAATCTCATAATGCCACAGGGGCAAAGGAGCAATCAGATTCATAAAGTAAAACATATATAAATACCTGTGAATTGGACTCAGGTGATTGTTTTGTAGTTGTGTTGTGTTCCTGTAGCTAAAATTGATAGCAGGTGATGCTAGCAGCAGCTTTAGGTTTATTTTCTCTCATTGGTTTATCAATATTACAAAAGAATAAATGCTTTATTATTTTCCAAGGTAGTAACACACATTATTCCTGTGAAATTGCATTTACAGCAAGTTTGTATTATTTTAGCCTTTTTAAGCTTTGCCAAATGTTTATATTCTAAACTATGTGCCTTTATTATTATTATTATTATTATTATTATTATTATGTGTCCACAGTTTCTATAGTAAATATCTACTAATTTACATTTTGTTACATTTAATATACATTTTGTTATATATTAGCCTGATATTTTTATATCTCAGACTTTCCCTGCTGAAAAAACCAGCTAAAACCAGCTTAAGCTGGTCAAGCTGGTTTTAGCTGGTCTCCCAGCCTGGATGTTTCATGCTGGTTTAAGAGGGGTTTTGGTGACTTTTTTTAGCTGGTCAGGCTGGTTTTAGCTGGTCAGGCTGGTCTTAGCTGGTCAGGATGGCTGGTCTTAGTTGGTCAGGCTGGTTTTAGTTGGTCAGGCTGGTTTTAGCTGGTCAGGCTGGTTTAAGCTGGTCTTAGCTGGTTGGGTGGCTGGTCTTAGCTGGTCAGGCTGGTTTTAGCTGGTCAGGCTGGTTTTAGCTGGTTTAAGATGGCCAGGCTGCTTTAAGCTGGTCTTAGCTGGTTTTAGCTGGTCGGGTGGCTGGTCTTAGCTGGTCAGGCTGGTTTAAGCTGGTCAAGCTGGTTTAAGATGGACAGACTGGTTTAAGCTGGTCAGGCTGGTCTTAGCTGGCCAGGCTGGTTTTAGCTGGTTTAAGCTGGCCAGGCTGCTTTAAGCTGGTCTTAGCTGGTTTTAGCTGGTCGGGTGGCTGGTCTTAGCTGGTCAGGCTGGTTTAAGCTGGTCAAGCTGGTTTAAGATGGACAGACTGGTTTAAGATGGTCAGGCTGGTCTTAACTGGCCAGGCTGGTTTTAGCTGGTCTTAGTTGGCCAGGCTGGTTTTAGCTGGTTTAAGCTGGTCTTAGCTGACCAGGCTGGTTTTAGCTGGTTTAGGCTGGTCTTAGATTCTCGGCCGGCATTTCAACGTTGAATCAACGTCAGGGACCAACGTTGCATCAATGTTGAATTACCTTTTGGTTTTGCAAAAGTGGATCAAAGTTGACTTCACAACGTTGTTTCAATGTTGATTTCACAACATTTCAATGTTGTTTCAACATCACACTTTCAACAAAGGTGAATCAAGGTTGATATCGCGACGCAGTTTTAACACACTTTTTAACACTAAATATAGATTTTTACTTTACATTTTAATACTCACCAAATGATTTGCTGTACATATCATGTTTTTAGTGTAATTATTACAAGAATGCAATTTGCTGCTCATTACCTACAGTACAACCCCATCCATAAAACTAAACACCTAAAGTAGGTAAAGTTTGTGAATGATGGCATGTGCCTACCCTTTCTAAATAAACATAAAAGCAGCTGTTAAAATTGATCTTTTATAGATAAAAACAAATTCTTTCAAACAGTTAGGTTTCCAGTTAGTAGTGCAGAAGTGGAATATTCCAAATACAGAATAAAAACATAAAATATGAAAACAAAATAATATTTTAAAGTAATTTTATTCATCTGAATAGAAAAAAATATTCTAGGAAAACTGCAAATATGAATTTTGTTGTAGGTTTAGCTCACAGTCTTCTTATGGCCACCAACACCCTTCCATTCTGGCTCATACTGTACTTAAAACCTGATGACAGCATCTAAAGAGAAAACAAAAGTCATTTTCAAAAAATGATGCATTTTTAGCCCATGTATAAAAAAAATCTTGTTATTGCACATCAGGGTGTGTGTGTGTTCTTTAATAGTCTGTCTAGAAACATTGCATAGCCATCTGATGAAGGAAGAAAGCTTTTGTGTTTACAAAGGTGACAATAAGCCTCAATCAAGATCACCTACAGTGCATTCAGAAAGTATTCAGGGTAGACCCCTTTCACATTTAAATTTTAAGGTGGTTGCATGATACTGTAATTGTTTAGATATTTTCCTCATAAATCTACAATACATACCCCATGACAAAGTAAAAACTGAATTTTAGAAACTTCTGCAAATGTATGAAAAAAGAAAACTGCAATATTATATTTACATTATACATATTCAGATCATTTGCATCAATATCTGCAATTTAGCTCAGCTGCCTCCAATTTCTCTTGATGGTTGCTGATGGGTTCGCATAAAGACATGAAGATATTTTAAGGAATGTCTGTAACCAAACTGACCGGAAAGCACCATTGACTTCCATAATAGGCTAAAAGAATACTATAGAAGTGAATGGTGCTTCTGATCGCTTTGGTTACAAATGAATCCAGGAGTTGCAAAGATTGCTACTTCAAAAGGTGCTTCAACTAAGTACTGAGTAAAGGGTCGGAATACTTGGGTCATATCAATATTAACCCCCCCCCCCAAAGAGATGCTGAACAGAGCAAACATTGACTGGTTGCTTTACGTGTGGGTCAAACAGCCTTTTGTGCAGTCACTTACCAATAAAAGCTAAGATGGACTCCAGACCTTCTGGACTGTCTGTGAGAGACTTCAAACTCGCCCAGACCAACAAGGCATCTTGTTAGCAGACATCCCGACCTGATAAAAAAAAATTAATTTAGGAGATGTTCTGGTCCTATTTTTAATATATGTTTTACAAACTTACCACAGGTGATCTGGCAAAGCAAAGACTTCCCAAATCTCCTCTTCAGGCTCATCTTAGCTATCATTGCATTTGATAAAGTTCAGAAAAAGAAAAACATATTTCATTAGTATACAATCATAAATGTAATGTTTTGGTTAGAAATACAAAAAACTGTGGCCCAAGTACAACTTTGAAAGAAATAAAGAATGTTTAAATTTTTTGTCATGGTACACTGTCACTTCATTACTTTTTGAGTGGTACAGATTTGGGCATCTGGAAAGACAAATGACTTCACCTCTGTGTATTTTATCACACTTCTTCAAAGTGCATGATAATCTGCCTCCAATATAAAACACATAATAAAATAAAAAACAAGTCATGGCCCCTTTTCAAAGGAAAATATAAATTGTGAAATACAAAACACTGCATCTTAGTTATTATGATTAGTAGAATTTGATCTGAATACAAAACAAATACTAAATGCATTGTAATGTTGTAGGGGAGATGCTTCAAAAATAAATAGTAAATTATTGATTTCTATTACAAAATGCTAGCTTGGTGGTGCTTTACAATGGTGGGTGGTAGCTCATGGACATAGCCATCATTTAAAAAATTATGATTAAAACCATAATACATAAAGATGCTGTTATGTACACCACCACAAAGACCAATTTTATATGTCAATATGAAGCCTCTCTAAAACCTGCATCAACATCCACTCTGAACTATGAATTAACTTGTGTCTTTGTCTATTGAAAACAAAGGGTTTGAAATATGTAAGCCTACATACTGTAGAAGGAATAGTGACATACAAAAGAAATGAATTGCTGTGCTGAACAATAATTGTTGTATCCTAAATAATTTTCTTATATTTTCCTAATGACAATGATAAACCAGATATGCACTTTTTGAGCACTTATGTTTTGGATGCAAATATAAACACAAAGTAATACTTACTCTTCAGCCAATGGAAAACATCAAAACACAACAAGAAAATGACCTGTAAAGAAAAGTGAACATAAATATACAATAGTTATTAACTTAATCCAGAATTGATGGCTTCTGTTTAAATTCTTAACCGTTTTAACAGGCTACTGTAAACTGTGTGCCCGTACTGTAAGTTAAATAACCTTACATTTACGCGTCAAACCCTACATTGAAATAACTTGCGTTATAATTATCTAAACAATGTCAAATAAATTTGAAGAACGAGGATAACACATTTTTATAGAAGGTAAAGACAAATAAAAGATCTGCATACATTAGCTCAGATGCGTCACGAGCTCAGTCAAACCACTGCATCAACAGTCAACATTAAAGTTCAGAATATTTTAGTCATATCGAATTAACTGTTACTAAAAACAAAATAAACATAACTGTGAACTGATTTTAATGACTTAACCAGGAATTAATAAAAACTTACCTTAGAATTTGCCATAGAAATGAAAATTGTGTCGTCGGAGGTAAACGGTTAAAATCCACTTTGAACTCACGAGGACGGAGGCGCGCGCCCGCAAATACGTGTGCTCGACTTCTTGCTGCGCTGACAGGTTGATAACGTCAATGTACCGCGAGAGTGTAATTTCTTGACTCGCTCTCGCGATACATTGACGTCATCAACGTATGATGTCTGTTCTCGCAGCGCTGCATGAAGTCGAACATGACTAATAACCATAGCTAATAACACATAACAAAAGACAACATGTTAAAAAAACAATAAAGATGGTAAAAAAGATGTCCCACGTCCAGACTGAACTGAAAATTAGAACTTGTTTAACAATAAATATTTCTTGTATTAAAATAAACAGAAATATTGTGCTTTTAAAACATAGCTTTTTAGATCTTCACCCGGGGGTGGGTTCAATTATTTCATAAGCATGCCTGCACATTTTGTTCTAAATGGACAGAGCTTTATAAAAAAATAAAAATAAAAATATGGTTTTATTATAATAAAAGTGTAGTAACTAGTTTTTGATTTAACAACAAACATCAAAAGAAAATTATCTGCTAAGATAATAACAACCAATGATAATTTGGGGACCCATTTGGGATGTGGTGTGAGTTTGCCCTGCCCACACTGTCCCACAGTATACCCCACAGTGGGCCCGCATGGGCATGTTTTGCTTACAAAAGGCTGAGGGACCTGTCTGTGGCACCGTAAAGAAAGCCGATAAAAGGTTGGATGTTATTATATTATTAATGGTATTCTTAAAATGTATATTTGAAACGTTATATTTTAGACATTGTGATGAAAATTTAATAAAAATAAAACAACCATAATAATACTTACAAAAAAATTATCCAGCCTAATCCATCTCCTGAATTCATATGGAAATCACATGCCCCACCAGTGTTAAAATCAATCAAATAGTATACATAAAATGTAAGTATTTTCATTAAATGAGTTTTTAAATTTTTATCTAAAGGATTCACAAATTAAAATATCATAATACATTTGTTTACCATTCACCGTACTGGCATCATTTTAACCAAATTTCAAAGTTGATTTTTAAGCATTGTATTAACCTTTTGCAATCGTTTACCATTCACCGTTGTTTCAACATTGTCTCAATGTTGAAAAAAACAACTGAGGTTATTTCAACCAAATTTCAACGTTGAAGATTGGTCATGCCTGCTTGGTGGTCCGGCTGGCTTGTCTTAGCTGGTTTAAGCTGGCCAGGCTAGGAGACCAGCTTGACCAGCCAGGCTGGGAGACCAGCTTGACCAGCCTGGCCAGCCTGGGAGACCAGCTTGACCAGCCTGGCCAGCCTGGGGAACCACCTTGACCAGGCTGGGAGACCAGCTTGACCAGCCATAATACCAGCCTGGCCAGGCTGGGAGACCTGCTTGACCAGCCTGGCCAGCCTGGGGGACCACCTTGACCAGGCTGGGAGACCAGCTTGACCAGCCATAATACCAGCCTGGCCAGGCTGGGAGACCTGCTTGACCAGCCTGGGAGACCAGCTTGACCATCCTGGCCAGCCTGGGAGACCAGCTTGACCAGCCTGGCCAGCCTGGGAGACCACCTTGACCAGGCTGGGAGACCAGCTAAAACCAGCTATTTCCATCTTAAACCAGCTAAAACCAGCCAACCAGCTTAGGCTGGTTTAAGCTGGTTTTTTCAGCAGGGTTGTCATTACATTTATACAATCTGTTTTGTTTTTGATTAGTGTGAAACTGTATGACACATTGATTTATAGCACTTAATTCAAAGCATTTCAATTCAAATTTACTTCAATCTCTTTTAGTTTGTTCTTCTCTGAACATTATGGTGCGGTTTCCCAGACAGGGATTAGACTAGTCCTAGACTAAAATGTATGTAAGAGCTGTCCAGACTGAAAACAACTTGCATTGACATATCTTAAAATACATCATTGACCTTAATTTTGCCTCAAAATGCACAAAAGTCATGTTTTTAGTAAAGCATGTTTGTTAAAACTAGTTATATTTGATAATTAAACTGAGGCCTAGTCCTGGTTTTAGATAATCCCTGTCCGGGAAACGGCCCCCAAGTGTATTGTTACAATTTTAATATAACAATCATTTGTTTTTATTGTAAGTGTTTGTTTAAATGATTTTTCCTTTTTTTTTGTTATTTTGTACTGTAAAGCGCTTTGTATCAGCTATATGTTGTGCGAAAAGTGCCTTTAAATAAATTAAACAAACAAATCACTTCTGTTATAATCCTCATTTGCAATTTGTTGAATAATAGAGTGCTGTTTTATTTATGTGAGATATTTTATATTCAGTCTTAATGATATTACACCACAATCACGCAGACTAATCATATTGGTGTAATTGTGTAGTTTTACCATCTAATTGTACAGAATATTAATTTGAATAAGCAGATTGTGAGTACAGTTAATGCAGAGTTATATGAACTCCAGTGTAGTTTTGTTTTTAGAAAATATCTATTAAAAACTTTGTCTAATGTATTTAATTTATAATAGCTTACACGTGTATTGTGTTATTTAGCTTGTCAATATTAATAATTTGTTTTGAACACTAGATGGCGCAAAAGTCAATTGTATTGCGTATTGACGTCAATTCAAAATATATTTGTTACTGCTGTTCGTTTATTTGGGCACACAGAGACGCTATAAACAGGGGTCTCATGTTTTTGTGAGCCAGGGCTATCACAATGGATAAAATAATCTTGAGAACGACTTTTTTGATAGTCAAAACGTTTTTCCTGTACCTTTTGATTGTATTTTATTTTACTTGTTGATATGATTTATTTTTAATTTTAACATACATAAAAGAAGCAAAGCTATTATAAGAATATGTAATTAATAAATATTAAAATTAAGGCTATTAATAGATAATGTGCTTTGGCAACTCTATACTCCTGTATACATTAGAGTTCCTTGGGGGTAAAAAAATACCTCAGAAATTATAAAAATATTACAAAAAATATATCTTTTTTTGTTTACTTCCCATCTAATGCTGTGTTTTGGGAGATATTAAGTACTTTTGTACCTGTTAACCAATAAATTCCTTAACTAGACCATTAGCTCAGTCTCACTTAAGTTTCCCTTCGTGGACTTTGGAGGCTTCGCCCCAGCCCCTGTTTCAAGCTGTCCCAAATGTTGGACGTTGGAATTGCCTGCCTAGCCCAGGGCAAGACTTGGGCTCCTGGGCTTGAGTAATTTTCAGGCCCTATATTTCAGAAAAAATGGTTGGAATGTTGTCAAATGGGACAGTATCCTATATAAAAAAGTTGTAATATTTACCATTTAGGTACAGATATGTACAGTGACGATCAAACGTTAACGCATAGCAGAATCTAAAAAATGCTGAAAGTTTGGGACAAAAAGAGAAATTTTACAAAATTAAGATTTGTTTTTAATTTTGTCTCCCCCTTATCAAGTTATTTTAAAAGAGAAATGTTTACAGAAAGTTTGCAACACAGATTAATAACAGAATGACCTAGTTTACATACACCAGTTTTTAAATACGGCACCATATCTGGGATAAACAATGACCGTTTTTATATTCAGCTATACAGAAGATGCTGAAAAGCTCAATTCTTCAGGACCTAGAGGATTTTTCTGAAGATCAGTGGAAAGTTTAACAGTTCAGGGAAGACAAGATACCTTTAGACAACTATCACAAAACATACAAACTGTTGATGATTGTCCAGGTAACCAAATATTAAGTCAACATTGACTTTATAACACACAAACATACAAGACTTTCTGTAAGATGTAAACATCAAAATCAAGTGTATTAATAAAAAATGTGGTAAGGTAAGTTTTGCTAATATATTTTATACATCTCCACTGCATATAGGCCTACATACAGGCAGCATCCTAAAATCTCACAGGGAGTTGAATTTCAGTACAACACTGTCAAGTGTGTGTAGTTTTAAGTTGTTTTTAAAAATTGGCAGTATTGAAAAAGCTTGTTCACATTGCAGACATTACAACCTATTCCTGCAGATGTGTATTCAGCCACAACTTCCACACACATGACAGCTGATGTAAAAATAAAGGAGGGTCAGTTTAAAAATGATATCACCCCTGTCATTTCTATTAACAACCATTGATGCTAGAAATATTGCAATTTTCAGTAAATCATTTGCATTTGTTCCTTAAAATTATTCTTGTGATTATTTGAATAAGTCACTGAGATAAAAGAGGATGTGTTCTTCGTAGAAATAGCACAAGACACGGCAAGATGTGTGAATGAGATGCGAGCTCATGACGTGTGAGATCATGATATCAAGAATAGTTTTTTTTCTGAGAAGCTTCTGCTATCTCTTGCTAAAGAGTGTGCCTCGGACACGGGTCGGGTATAATAATAGTGGCATTGGGTCTCGGGTAATTTAAAATCAATGTGTTTTTGCGAGGTGGGAATGCAGACTTCACACATTTCTGTGCCATTTACATTCGGGTTTAAAAAAACTGCCACTGATTAGTAGCTTTAGCATCTGAACTCTTCATAAGTCACATGGGTATATTTGTAGCAATAGCCAACAATACCGTGTATGGGTCAAAATTACAGATTTTTTTTAATGCCAAAAATCATTTGGATATTAAGTAAATATCATGTTCCATGAAGATATTTTGTAAATCTCCTACATTTTTTGATATAAAAAAATGTATTTATCATTAGTAATATGTGTTGCTAAGTGGTGGACAACTTTAAAGATGCTTTTTTATATTTAAATTTTTTGCACCCTCAAATAGATGTATCCTAACAAAACATACAGCAATGGAAAGCTTATTTATTCAGCTTTCAGGTGATGCATACATCTCAATTTAAAAAAAAACTTTATGACTGGTTTTGTGGTCCAGGGTCACCTATGTTGGTGAATGAAGAGACATCTGAAGATCCACAATATCATGCATACATCTTTGAATGCAATAATATTTAACAATACGGTTTGATTTAAAGCAATCTTTTATTTGTTTAACATTAGCATAGATAAATGTGCATGAGACCAAAAAAGACACACACTTTTCACACCACTCACATTCACACACATATGCACATTAACCACAAACACACATCTCATGTCCCCCAGTACAACAAAACCACATTTCTTTCTACATCAGGTTTCACATGAACCCGAATGAACCTGTTAATGTGTCAGATGCATTCAGTGAGAAAAAAAAAATAGACATAGTATATATATCAAATACTTTAGTTGTTTCTGATAATGTACAGTTGTGTCTTTCTTTAAACGACCATCTATTAACATCATTTAAAACAAAAGAAAAATTAATTTTAAATATAATTTTAAACAAAAGAAATCTCATTTAAAACATCATTTTAAACAAAAGAAAAATTCATGCTGCAATGCATGCTGGGTATGTAAGGAATAATTGACTCCAGTCCTTTGAATTATTTGAAAATAATGCACACCCAAGGTAGTAATGTGGCATGACACAAAGTGGGTGTGCATTTTTTTTTTTTTTATATATAATTCAAAGGACCAGAGTCCGTTATTCTGCTTATACCAAGGTTACCACAAACATTGCTCTGGTGGTTATTATAAGACATTTGATAAGTTAGGTGTTCGGTTTACAGAAAAATAATCAACACGCATGGAACATTCTCTTAACCAATCAGAATAAAGCAATTAACAGCCAGTGGTATAACATAGTATTAAACACATTCATGGATTTCAGCATGACGATTTCTCTTGTTATTGTCACCGTTGTTGAGATTCATATTCCGATTCTTGATGTCTTTGGGACTTATTTTAGGTGACTGTTCTGTTAAGACATCACCAAGTACTTGCAAGACCAATAGACAGTTAAAAATGGAGTCAAAAAATTATCCTACTGCTTAATCAAACATTTGTCATGTTGTCATAAATATCTTTGTATGTTAGTCTAGTGGTTATTCATGTATCTTGTTTTGGGACCCAGTACAGTACTACATACTGATTATGTGATAAAAATAAGTCTGTGAGATTCCATGTAATCATATAAACAGTCATGAATGATCTTACCGGTTTATCTGCTGCTCTTTTACAAAATGTGTGATCTTGTAAGTGATTTCAGTAAATACCGTTTCTCTGTTTTGAACTGTTTCAGGAACTATGATAAACACATTTGAAAACACAATCAACTTGATATTTTTCTTTACAAAAAGGGTCAATAAATATGTAATTATTTGTTATAATAGTTATTATTGTACAGCTATATTAATACTAGTTGACATTTACCATGTTGCTGTGTGTTTCTGTGTTTCCTGTAGATCCAGAAGATCAGAACTGAAGCTACAATCATCAGACATCCAACAGCAGCAACAATAAAGATCTGAATGAAGGTGAGATCTGTAATAAATAATAACAGACATTACTGTAACTGAATCTGATCTCAGATCAGTCAATATCATTACCGTAACTGAATCTGTTGGAGTGACCTCAGATAAGTGATCTGGCAGTCTATTTTCAGATCAGCTCACACAATCATCACCTGTGACTCACCTGAACACGTCTGACAGAGATCAGTATTGAGATGTTGAGTCTGATTACTGATGGGATTTTTGAGTACACAGCTGTAAGAATCATCCAGACACTTCAGATGAAGAGAGATGTTGATGTTGAGATCAGACACACTGATGCTGGACAATAAACTGTTTCCTTTGTACCAGGACAGACTCACATCTCTTACATCTCTCACATTCAACACTGAACACACAAAGACACAGTGTGAGCTTGATGATGTTTCTGATGATGAAGAGTTTTGTGTGGTGATGACAGGAACAGGACGAGCTGGAAAACATTTAAGAACAGAAACAAAAATCAAAAGAGTTTATTATCAATATAAAACAAGAGACATCAATGAGAGTAATTACTGTATGATAGTTATCAACTGAAGCAAGTCCTAAGAAAGGTTTTTTAAGGTTTACAGTGAATATTAAACAATTAAGAGATGTTGTTAAGCATGACACAGAACAGCTTCACCTTCACAAAGATAATTTATTTTATTATATGGTTTATTATATAGCTGACAATGATTCATTAAAGCACACAGCAAGAACAATGTAAAGATATTGATAAACATATTCTTTAACCAAGCAGTGTAGATCATCAGAAGCAGAATGACTGACAAACAAAACAGTATTACTGATATCATGAGATCACTAAAGTCATGTACAAAAACCACCAATCATAATCAAACACCTAAACCAGTGTTTCCCAACCTTTTTTGAGAAGTAAAAAAATCATATGGAACAACACTTTCACAATAAGCATTAACAGATCTGCACAAACCTGAATTGCAATGCTTAAATGACTTGTTAAACTTGAATATTATACTGTATTAAACATGGTATTCACATTGAATGTAAACATTTTACATTACACCAAAAAACTAGTGTACCACAGCACAGTGGTTGGGAAACACTGACCTAATCTATCAGTTTAATATACTAAAATTTAGAGAACAGTAAATCTTTACTCACCATAGACAGTAACATTGAATCTGTGTGAGGACTTCTGCTCGCTGTTGATGTTTATTAGATAAAGTCCAGTGTGTTGAGTTGTGATGTTTGTGATGGTGAGATCTCCAGTCTGATCATTTAACTGCAGTCTGTCTCTGAATCTCCCATCAAAAACATCATCATATACTGAGACTGTTTTGGCTTCTCTATCAATTTGAGCTATGAGAGACCCTTGTGATCCAAACTTCCACAGTATCTGATCCTCTCCCTTTATTTCAGTAATGTCAGCGTGTAGAGTAAGAGAATCTCCCTCCATCACTGACACTGACTTCACTTTATCACCAAACACACCTGCACACACAAACACATTCACATCAAAGTTCATTAAAGTGTTTGAATAAAGTTAATTTGATCTTTTCCATCTTTAAAAAAAAGGAAAGAGTTTTGGAAATGAGCGCTTTATGAAGAAACATTTCTTTAAATATAAAAATGAGAAAAAAGCTTTAAAGAACATTACGGAAAAAGAAAAGATCTCTGAATTCACACAGCTTCAAATATTTTAATCTTTAGGCTTTGGTTTGGTAAATATACATTAGATATAAATATACATTCATGTATTAAAAAAAAATCATGACTTTCCATTCAGATTCTTATAAATCTTTACTGACAGAATTAAACTTCAGTTGACTTTCACACAAACAATAACAAATCTTAGCAGAGCTTTTATCTTCAAATATAAACATATGAAGCTTCTTATTTGAACTATAAATCCATAAACATTTAACCAAGTATGAATATAAATAATATCTGATGAATTTAGAATATGTGAGATCACAGACATGATTTCATGATTATATCTCAGTTTTTATATGAGAATTAAATCAAGTTGTTACTCTGTAACAGCTGTAATAAATCAATAAACACATTTATAACTTACCAACCAGAGAAGTGAAGCAGAAAGAGAGAAAAACAAACATGAGAAACATTTTCTTCAACAGTTCAGATGTCTGAAATAAAAACAGAACAATAATCTGACAGTGTTGTGATCTCCAGTAAAGTTGTATAGAGATTAACACAACATTAGTTTGTGTGCTATGACTGAGCATGCGTGTTGACTTCCAGGTTTAAAGCAGGGCTTTTCACAAGTTTATCCTACAAAGACTACAAATATCACCCTAGTCCTCGTGTCCTTTTAGATGGCTTTCAATATAATTTAGACCAAATTTTTTCGATTTCTCTTTCATTCAGCAGTTTTTTGCAAGGTTCAGCTAGAGAAAAAACGCAGCACGTCGGCTTTCAGCACAGAAAAAAGATCCTTCATCCAGAGTGAGATGTCCCTCAGACATGCTGCGATGCGGGCAGAAACTGTGGGATCGTCAGGCTGGAACGGCAAGTGAAGTTGTGTTTCATCTGCAAGGCAGTGGTCGGAAAAAACATGTTTCCAAAATGACAAAACCAAGGAATGTCATGTATATAGAAAAGAGCAGTGGTCCAAGCACAGAGCCTTGAGGTACCCCGGTATTGAAATTTTGGGGTTCAGAGACGTCACCTCTCCAGGATACTCTAAATGACCAGCCAAAGAGGTAAGACCTAAACCATATTAGCGCCGTATCAGAGACACCCATTTCCTTGAGGGTCGACAGGCAGATGTGGTGATTGACAGTATCAAAAGCGGCAGATAGTGACCACTTTTGAAACCAGACTGATTTCTGTCCAGGAGGTTATTTTGTGTGAAGAAGGAGGAGAAGAGCTGGTCAAAATCCTCATGCTCAAGAGTCTTGGCAATGAGGGGAAGAAGAGATACGGGTCACAGCTGAGAGACTTTCATTTAGAAAGTGTTTTTTTTTTGTCAGCAGGTGTCGCTGTGTATCTACCATGTGCATAATTAAAAGGGGAGTTAGAGTGTTAATGGTGTGCCCTAAAGACAACTAACAAGAATACACTTTTATTTAATAGCTCAATTAAGTTAAATCATTTATTTTTGTTAAACCTTTAAATTTTTTGTAAAATGTTTGGATTGAGATCTTTTTGCTGTTACAATGTTTTAACCAGCTGATGGCGCCATATGTGTTTCGTTCTGGGCTTTGAAACAGTGACTCATTTTTTGAATCAATTGATTCAGTTTAAAAAGCATTGTTTCTCCAATCACAAGTGTAGAGCAAATGGACTGTAAGGTTGAGCTGAATACAAGATGGCTCTCTTTTGCTGCTTTATTCATTACATTAAACTTTATTTAACTTACATGACAAATTCCCTCAAACGGCACAACATCTATCACAGCATCACTGCCAGGTTGATGAAACTTGAGTAAAAACTGCTAAAAACAAGAGATTATTTTAAAGTCTGAAATTAAAATCAGCTGGAGTCAACAGTGATCCAACGGAGTGATAGAGTTAGCTTAAACATAAAATAAGACATTTAAAATGAGAAAAGCTGCCGTGAGACTGACTGAACAAACAGATTCAACAAACATCATTGTACAAAATGCCACACTTTAATGACAATGGCGGCCTCTGCCGGACATTTTATACTACTGAACATGTGTTAACCACATGACTTAAACTTGTAATTTCATTGTTAGAAGACAACCAAACTATATTGTTCATGTTCAGACATGTTTCAAAACAAAAGTTGTTGTCTATCGTGGCTGGCTGCTATCTGGTCCATTCCTAACAGTTAGTATTGTGTGCATACATCCAAAAAAAACACACATATACACATCTGTACCTACTGGAATTAGAAACAGTAAAGTTGTTTAATATGGACATGGACCGAGTGATTTACTGTTCTGTCTGAACATTCAGCAGCAGTTGCCATAGAATTTAAATAGCACCTTTTCACTTTCATACAATTTTGGTCCTTCGAGCTGGATTCAGGCAACTACGGCAGCATCACCATCCCAATCAGAAAGACAAGCTATGCCAGATCAACCAGCTGTGGTTCAACCACGTCGACAGGTCACCAAGATACCTAGATGACTTCTATGTTGATTATACAATGCAACGTTAACTACTTCATTCTTATAATGAACAGCCAGTTCTATGTGCCACTGGACGTGCATCTGATAAAGAGTCTGTGCCTAAACATAATATTGAAAGTAGACCAGTACCACCACAGGAGATGATCACTGGATCAAGTGGAAGGAGTTAATTTGTGGATGCATTCAAGGTTCACCGCCATCACAGTCTCAGATTTCTCCAAAACCTAATGAGGAACAGAGAATTAGCTCCACAAACCCACAGCAGCCAAAGAGAGCAGGCCAGTACTGCCCCGAGATCATGACAATTAAATGATTAAATAATTGTATTAAATGATACAATGTAGTGCTGTTGGTTAGTAGACACATTTTACTGAAATTTACATAGAATTTATGATAAATAATTTATTTATTAAAATGTAAAAAAACCTGCCCCCTGGCACCATCTTGCTCCTCGTAAGGGTTCGCCAGTTTGAGAACCACTGCTGTATCCACCTTATTTTTGACATAAATTTGGGCACCACCATATTTGAGCTATTTTGTGTGAGACTACCGGTGAGCCACTAAAGCTAATGGTAGTCGTAATGTGAGTGACACATTGTGTGTTTTGACTGCTATAACGTTTATAAAGAAATGCAGGTAGACTGGCATAATTTGTGCAGTTAGGGGTTGCAATAATAGCTCAAATGCAATAAATCTCTACAAAATATTTGTTTTTGACCATAATCTACGCATCAGAGCTGAATGTGGATGTGGTGCAAGAGCACCCATAACCTAAAATCTCACATCCATCCAGTAAAACTTTTTATAGAAACTGTCTGTGAACAATAAATACAATAATTTTTCAAAAACAACTAATATTTTACTGATAAAAATATGCTGGTTAGCTGATTTATTTATTGTGCAATTATATATTATTACAACAATGTGATTACAGTACAGAATATATACAACATAAACTGCTTATAAGTTTATGTTTATAATAATTCTTATAAATGTGTTTGTGCATAATTTTGTTTCATTAAAAACAAAAAAGCAAATAATTTCATAAGCTCACTTCTCCCTGTAGTTTGTAAGAATATTGTTTATAAAACGAAAACAATACTGAATAAATGTAATTGTTTAATATGTTCATTTTGGTTTGTCCAAATAACTTACAATGTGTTGAATGAGAAAGATACTACTAACTGTCGGACGACGTGATAAGCTTGATGTGCTGCCATAGAAATCAAATAATCAAATTAATGAATAATTGCCGTTTAAAAAAAAAACTCCACACCAGGGGGACAATTGTGACTTTTTAAACATTTTAAACACAAATTCTTGGTCTTTTTCATGCACAAATACTTGACTTCCCTACTGTATAGGTACTGGTATGCCTCTGTGCTTTTATAGTTGCACATCGAAGGCCCGTCACCCCCGTGCAACAACTTGAAATTATTGAATATATTATACGTGGCAGGTCTAGTAAATGTTTTCCATAACTCTGCTACCACGACACCAACCGGCCATTGAAATGGTAGTCTTACACAAGAAAGGACAATAAATAGCATAACTTACTTCTGCGTTCGAAATTAAGGTGGATAGTAAAGTTAACATCACTATGTTGGGTAGTTAGTTACTCCCCAAAACTTCAAATGAGTTACTAACTAGAGATGTTCTGCTAAAATGTTTGTGCTCCTGATGCAGTCAAAGTATAACTAAATGCACTTACTCTTATAATTTCATTATATATTATTTTTCAGTAATTCAACATTATTAAACCAGTATGGTTTACTAAACATCAAAACCAGAAGTAAATTGGCATTTGACATTGACAGACTAAAAGCTGATGTGATATTCTGCAAAAAGGTGAGATTAAGAGATGTGAGAATCAAAATCATGAAGCGTAAGATCATGATGTTGCTTTCTGAGTAATGTCTGCTATCACTTCCTATAGCTTAAAAAAGCTCCTGGTAAGGTTTGCATGCTTGCACAAACAAGCATGAGCATTAGATTTACATTTTGCATTTGGTAAATACTTTTATTCAAAGCAACCATGGGAAATGTGCTTATTATGGTTTTACCACAATCACAGTGCTCTACAGAAACCACAATAAAGTGACAAGTATATAGCAGGTCATGCATACATCTTTGTATATCAGTCTTCATATTCCACATGCATACAGTAAGAGGACACAGTATGATTTAAAGCGATGTTTAATTTTTCAAAAATCAGCATTGATTAGTTCAATATTTAATTGTAAAGCTGTTTTATTGTAAAGTGCAAGATCAATACAGCAAAAGAAGAACCACACAATATTTACACAAATACGTACAGATTACACTCTTACTGATAATATTTTATATTTTTAACTTTTTGTGTTTAAACTAAACATAGTGACTTCTTGTTGGCATGCACTTATATATTATCTGTTAACATGCATTTATGCTTGTGAATGCGAGGGAGATAACACAGACATTTCAAATGTAAGAATTAAAGTGCTCAGATGCAAAACTCTCTAAGTGATTTTGACATGGTTTCTCGTAAATGAGCAAATTTTCAGACTCTTAATGGATTCTGCCAACAAAGTGGTATTTCTGAATGGCCATAGGGCCGTGATTAAGCGGATTTGAAATTAAAATTATTTAATAAGCGTACAATACGTGCCGAGAGCATTCGGTTAATATTATCTCATTTTTGACAGAGGTGGTGTTCAGCTGCCTTTGCATCTGAGCTTCTCATTTGCTTCATGTAGTTTTACAGTTGTCTTTATATATTTAGACACAAGCACAATTTTGCTATTTTGGTTGTTAACAAAAGCTTACAGCACTTATAAATTATATTATATTTACACAAAATTAAAGGTCACACTCACATTGGAGCTAGGGTTTAGGAATTGCAGGTGTTGAACATGTACTCACTACCCCCCTTCAATGACCAAAAGTAATTGAACAGTTGACTCAAAAGTTATTTAATGTACAGGTGTGGACTATTCCTTTGTTATTTAAGCAGGTAAAGTTTTGGAGTTGATAACAAGTCTGACATTTGCATGCAGAAGCTGTGCACCCACATTTATCCGTCAAAGAGGCTCTCAATGAAAGTGAAACAGACCATTTTTAGGTTTCGTAAACAAAAAAAATCCATCAGAGAGATAACAAGTAACATAGACCAATTAAAACAAATATAGAGGGAGAGTTTTTCAATGTAAAGAAGTAAAATATTTTGGAAAGGCCATGCCATTCATTTGATCTCAGATTAATTGGGCACGCATTTAATTTTCTGAAGACAAAACTTCTGGCTGAAATCAGAAAGACACAACCAACAACTACAACTAAAGACAGCTACAAAAAAGGCCTGGCAAAGCATCAAAAAGGAAAAAAAAACGGTGATGCCCATTGGTTCTAGACTTCAGTGTGTCATCCTCAACAAAATAATAAAAATGACTTTATGTCCAATTACATTTGAGCCTCTGAAAATACCGGATGGCAATTTCAAAACTTTTTGCATAGCATTTTTGTTTAACCCCTTGAATAAAACGGAACGTCTGCATTTCGATTTTTATCTTGATTTGTTTTGTTATAATTCTACTTGCAGAGACAACATTATGAAAATTGTGTCAGTGTCCAAATATATACTGCATCAACCTAACTGTATACAAAAAAAGTTCTGGAGAAATTGTAGACTTACAAACACTCAGAGTCACACACTCAAGATAATCACACAGCAGAATGAGTTTGATCATCTTTTCTTGACTTCTCCATACACCACATTACTCTCTTCTGCAGGTATCTGTTAACATAAATGTTTAAATCAGATTAAATCATTACAGATTTTTACTCATGATCTGTTTTTGATAATGTGTGTGTGAGGTGTATGCATGAAATAATGTGCCAGGTTGTAAATAAGTTTTAAATAAATAAGTTATTTACGGCAGGGGTTCTCAACCTACACTTTATTTATTATGACTCAACTTGTATACTTAAATGTTCTGATTCTGATGAATTCAATATTTGGCTTGATGGCTAAATCTGGAGGACATTTTGTGTCAATAGCCCACTTAGAAATCCTAATAAACGAATAAAAGGTGAGGACTCGCTCTTTGAAGGTCGCAGCCTCAGAAGTCCATGAAGAAAATTGGAATGAGACGGCCTACGAAGGCCTTACAAGCCTTCAGTCGCGTTGCTTTGATTCAATTGGTCTAAGAATGCAGCCTTTGGAGGTCGCAGACTTTAATTTGGGACACAGCTAAGATCTCTGCGTGTTTCAATGCAATGTATTTGTATTGGACATGTATGTGTGTGGCAGTTTTCAGATAATGATATAAACAGTAATGATTAATCTCACCGATTTGTGCATTTTTCGTTTATGGAATGTTGTATCTGCATATGTGATCTCATCTTCACCAGTCTGAACTGTTTCAACAACAATCAGAGACACATTAGAAACTTAAACTTGGACCTGTTTCTTAATTATGTATTGATTTAGAGATTATAATTTTGTTAATTCTCATTATTAAGCACTTTGCAGTTGTTAATAGTTACCCTGTTGATGTGTGTCTTTGTGTTTCCTGCAGATGCAGAACATCGAGATTGCCGCTACAATCATCAGAGATCCAGCAGCAGCCCCAGAGATATAATCTTAGAACAGGTCCAATGTTTACACTTTATTTTACAGTATCACCATTAAACATGTTACATGTACTTACTATAGCAATAACAGTAAATTAGGTATAATTATATGCAAATAACCTTAAACCAAACACTAACCTTAAAGTACATACATGTTGTTAATAATATTACTCGAGTTTTGTAAAATGTGTAGTTATACTGTATCCAGGACACCTTAAAATGCAGTATAACCAATCGACTCACATAAAAGACCTGAACACGGCAGACAGAGTTGAGTGATGTTGAGTTGTTGAGTTTGGTTTGTGATGGTATTGTTGAGTACACATCTGTATGTGTTGTTATCCTGATATTCAACCTCCAGAGGTAGAGAGAGTCTGATGTTGAGATCAGACACACTGATGCTGGACGATAAATTGTTTCCTTTGTACCAGGACAGACTCACATCTCTCACATTCAACACTGAACACAATAATAAACAATTTGAGCTTAATGATAATAAAGAACATTGTGATGAGTCTCTGGTGATGACAGGAACAGGCAGATGAGCTGTAAATGATTGAAATAAGAAAATAAGAAATAAGAATTAATAACATATCAACATCTAGCAAAAGGCATATTGTCAGTTTCTGATGTCCTACGATCATAAGGCTTCATTTGTTTAAGGAGTTAAACTCTCATGTTTCAAAAATATTTTCATTATCAAATTAATAAATAATTCTACACCAAACACCAAAAATGTTTTATTATGTTAAAACTTAGATACAGTAAATCTTTACTCACCATAGACAGTAACATTAAATCTGTATGGGGCATTGGGTGTCTTTCTGTTAATCATTTTATAAAGTCCAGTGTGTTGAGTTGTGATGTTTGTGATGATGAGATCTCCAGTCTTATTATTCACCTGCAGTCTGTCTCTGAATCTCCCATCAAGAACATCAGCATTTATTCTGACTATATTAGCTGTTTTATTTATTCTAGCTATGAGAGTACCTTTATCTCCAAACCTCCACTCGATCACAACACCTGTCTGTATTTCAGTAATATCAGTGTGTAGAGTAACAGAATCTCCCTCCATCACTGACACTGACTTCACTTCAGCACCAAATACACCTGAAGAACACAAACAAGAGACAGACACAGAGAATGTTAATCTTTGATAAATGAGTTTGTCTTTTAAAACAATTTGGCTTTCTAAAAACCTTTGTATTTTGTACTTTTTTTACTAAAATGATTAAAAAAACGTCCAATGGCAGCAATAAAAAATGAAAATGTATGATTTGGTTACAATAAATATGGAGAGTGTTCACTTGAATTAGCTGACATAACTAGACATTTGCGAGGAAACCCGTTGCCCTAAATCATATTTTTTTCACAGGGTGAAACTAAACAGGTTAAGTTGTATTAACATAGAACCTTTAGTTGGTGTAGCAGACAAATCAAGTTGCCATTAGTAGTCTTTACTAAAAAAAAATTGGTAACGCTTTAGATTACAGCCCGGAAAGTACTGGGTAAGTACAGCAAATTTACAGCGTATGTTTCTGTAATTATAGTTTACTTATGAAGTACGTACGTGTAATTATTAGGGAACAATTTATAATATTTGGGGAATAAAGGGGTAACAACCAGGAAAAATACAAATAATATATGCAGTAAAGTACTACGTAAGTACAGCGAATTTACAGCATACATTTCTGTAATTATAGTGTACTTATAAAGTACATACATGTAATTTTAAGGGAACAATTTATAATATTTTCGGAACAAAGGGGTAACAAGTGCCACTTTAATTTACAGCCCGCAGATGTTGTATTTACTCTTTAACTAAGTGAAACAAGGGGGTAACAAGTGCCACTTTAATTTACAGCCCGCAGATGTTGTGTTTACTCTGTAACTACGTGAAACAAGGGGGTAACAAGTGCCACTTTAATTTACAGCCCGCAGATTCTGTACTTACTCTGTAACTACGTGAAACAAGGGGGTAAAATTTTTTGACTTAGACTGTAACAACACAAAACAGTAACTACAGAAAATACACTCTTAGAAAGGATGTGTTAATTTTTTACACATCTTTGTGTTAAGTTTTTAACACATTATGTGTAATTTTAACACATTATGTATCATTTTGTGTTAAAGTATAACACAAGTTGTGTTAAAAGTAACACAAAATGTTTTGTTTCCATAATAACACAGAGATGGGTGGATTTTGGGACAACGCATTTAGTGTGTCGTCCCAGAATAAACACTAATGTGTTGTTTTTAACACATTCGTTCTAAGAGTGTGGTTCTAGTTTTGCTTACTTTGTTTTCACCATTGTTGCCTTGCCTATTTTTAATTTTGCTTGATGACCCAACAAATTCCTGTACTCTTTTTCTTTCTTAAGGTAAGTAACCTTTATTGAAAATCCTAAATAAATTGTATCGTACTAATAAATAGCATAAACACATTAACTGAATTTCAAGTTTTGTTGTTTAGTAATCTAAAATTACTGCATATATTATTTGTATTTTTCCTGGTTGTTACCCCTTTGTTCCCCAAATATTATAAATTGTTCCCTTATAATTACACGTACGTATTTCATAAGTATACTATAATTACAGAAACATACGCTGTAAATTCGCTGTACTTACGCAGTACTTTACTGTATATATTATTTGTATTTTTCCTGGTTGTTACCCCTTTATTCCCCAAATATTATAAATTGTTCCCTTATAATTACACGTACGTACTTCATAAGTAAACTATAATTACAGAAACATACGCTGTAAATTCGCTGTACTTACGTAGTACTTTCCGGGCTGTAATCTAAAGCGTTACCAAAAAATTTGTTACTATGTTGAACAAAAACATAGTACATTTAACTTAAATTTTTTAGTTTAGTAAACTTAATTTTAAGTTGATTTAATCTGTAATATTAATTGCTCTGTCCAACATCTCTACTTAGTTAATTAAGGTCAAAGATTTTTTTAATTCCTTTATTTTACTTTTGGTGTTATAAATAGTTTAATAACACAAAATTCATGACTGACTATAAGTCAATCATTGAATTAACTTGATCCTCCACAGAAACGCATATAAAAAACTGCATTTGTGACATGCATTGAGAGAAATACAATAGCTGAACAGGGTTCATAAGTAAACACTGATCACCCGAATGGTGACTTCACAAAATTATAATTTACAACAAAACAACATCAATAATATAAGAGCTTAAACCCCTTATGACATTTTATCAACAAATATTTAAGTAGTTAAAGTTCCTATTCTGTGAAAAATATTCAAAATATTCAGGCGCAGAGGATTATGAGTATTCCTTATGACATGTACTGATAATTTTAAGTTCAGTGTTTTAATATTAATTAAAATGACAAAAGCTGACAGAAAGTAGAAAACTTTTGGTTTAAAAATTTTCGTTTACATTTTGACGAATACTTAATAAATCAAATGTCCATAAACTATAAAATATGTTTACAGCTTACCCACTGGACACCTGCAGCATAAAGAGTAAAAAATCAACACGAGAAACATTTTCTTTGACAGTTCAGCGCTCTGTGTTGTGTTGTCAATCAAGATTTGACACAATTCTAGTTTAACACGGATCTTGTCTGGTCGACTGAACATGCGTCCTTTACTTCCAGTTTTACAGCAGCATTGTGTTTCTCAGTTTCCATTCAGCTATATTTTATTTTATTAATAATATTGATTTCTGTCAAACCTCCAGGATCCCAGTTTGGACTGTACTAAAGAGTTTTTTTTTTACAGGTTCAGTAAAACTTGAAATGTTTTTGTGTTTAGGAATTGTTGCTTTTATCCTGACCGTAGAGTACACTGAGTGGATTTCATGTACAGGCCATGGATGTTTAAAACTAAATAGTATTTGTGTCTATGTTGAATTTACAGCTGTAGTGTTTGTAAATTCAGTTTTCAGTGTTAACTGACAGGCAGTTTTTGCAGCATGTATCATTTAAGAGAATTATTGATCTAAGAAGTGATTTATGAGAAGAAACTCCCTGTTTGAAGGGTTGTGTGAAATATGTTTATACTTTGTTGAGACTATACAATATTTTACAAACATACAAATGTGATTTAAAAACAGTTGTGACTTAAGCTTAAGATGAGCACGTGAATTGACTTTGAAATCAGACCTTTTTTTTAAGGATAATAAAGCAATCACTTTGCAAAGTGTATTGTTCTTGTGCATGTGCTTTATTTGTAAAGTTATCTTTCCTCCTAAAAAGGATGTTCACTAGAAATGTCTTTATAGGGTTTAAGAGAGAGTTGTGTGGTTGATATGGTGGGAGTGGTCTAATTTAGTGAAATGTATGGGAACATAAAAGTGTTTTAACTGTGCACAATCCTGCTGCAGACTACAACACGTTTTCAGATCCCTGAACTGTTGAGGGAAATGTTACTCATGGTTGTTCTCTCTTCGTGTTTCTGCTGTTTAGTGGGTAAGTTATAAACATGCTTTATGGTTTTTATAAGCAGTATTAGGAATTTTAATTTATTATTTAAATCAGAAGATTTGCATTCACATCCCTGAGGTCTAACTGTGAGATCTTAGAAGCAGGTCTGTAATTTTATAAGGTACAAATTAAATAAAAAGTTTATAGTAGATTCTTAGCATTTTTAACTAATCATATATTCAATCAGCTGTTCTGAAATTATCTACACTTTAGTTCCTGCCTAAATAAATAAAGTTTGAGCTACCCGACATTACCAATGGATTTGGACAGCATTTGATGTGTGCGAGCGGTAGACACTCGAGTGATCGTGTGTGTACAGGTTGTGGGATCACACAATGATTTGCGAGAGTCCCGTACAACAGAAATATATAATATAAAATATCCCAAAACAAATACGTTGTTATAAAAGATGCATTAATCCAACTTAAACTGACTGAAGATCTTTAATCTTTGTGAATGTTTTTGTGTGTTTGCAGATGTGTTTGGTGATGAAGTGAAGTCAGTGTCAGTGATGGAGGGAGATTCTCTTACTCTACACAATAATATTACTGAAATACAGAGAGATGATGTGATCGAGTGGAGGTTTGGAGATAAAGGTACTCTCATAGCTAGAATAAATAAAACAGCTAACATAGTTAGAATAAATGATGATGTTCTTGATGGGAGATTCAGAGACAGACTGCAGGTGGATAATCAGACTGGAGATCTCACCATCACAAACGTCACAACTCAACACGCTGGACTTTATCAAGTAACCAGCAGAAAGACACCCAATGCCCCATACAGATTCAATGTTACTGTCTATGGTGAGTAAAGATTTAGGGGCGATTTCCCGGACAGGGTTAAGGACATTTAAGAAGTTTTTACAAAAAAACTATACTGGTGTGCATCTTGAGACAAAACAATGACACTGATATATTTTAAGTTATGTCAGTACAAGGTGTTTTGAAATTAAGCAGCTCAAAGATGCATTTTAGTCTGGGACTACCATAAGCCCTGTCCGGAAAACCGTCTTAGTGTTTGTCCTGTCAATTACAGTTTTAATGTTCTAATTTTTTTTACTTATTTATTTATTTATATAGAATATATATTTTGCACCTAATTTCACATAATAATTAACAACATAACTCCTTAATAAAAATGAAGCATAATGATTGTAGGACATCAGAAACTGAGAACGTGCCTCTTGCTAAATGTTGATATGAATTCTTATGTCTTTTTGTTCTGAATTGATTTGAATACAGACCTTTCACGAGGAAAACTCGTTTATTTTCGGTTTTAAGATAAGACAAGACGTTCAGATGTCACAAACACACTACTTGGTTTAATCTTTGTAAATATGTCATATATGTTTGTTAAAAGACATATTTATATTTAATTTTTCTGTAATATTAAACTGTACCTGTCAAATTGATTTGCAGCATCTGGTTACCGTGTGTTGTTACTTTCAAGCGGTTGTTATGTAAGGAACAATTGACGACGAGCCATTGAATTATAAGAAAATAATGCACACCCAGTGGTGTGGTTATTATTATTATTTTTGAATAATTCAAAGGACCGAGGTCAATTATTCCACTAATACCACAGTTACCAAAAATATACGCTGGTGCCTATTTTAAAGACATTTTAAAGGTTAGGTGTGCGTTTATTCAAAAATAATCAACACTCATGGAACATTTTTCAACCATTCAGAATAAAGCATTCAACAGACCCGTGGTATAAGTAAGGAATTATGGATGATGGGCCATTGAATTATATGAAAATAATGCACACCCAAGGTGCAATGCAGCACGAGTGCCGTTCACCCCACTAGTGTGCATTATTTTCAAATAATTCAAAGGACCGGAGTCAATTATTCCTCTTATACCACGGTTACCACAAACATTGCTCTGGTGCCTATTTTTAAGACATTTGACAAGTTAGGTGTGCAGTTATCAGAAATTAATGCATACCCACAGAACATTTCTCAGCCAATCAGAATACAGCATTCAACAGACCCGTTGTATAACGCGGAATAACAAACCTTTAAATGTTGCAACTGGCCAATCACAATCAAGAATTTTAGATCACCGTGTAATAAATATTTATATACTGTATGTTGATTCTTATTTCTGTTCTCCAGGTCATCTACCCATTCCTGTCATCACCACACAAAACTCTTCATCATCAGAAATATCATCATGTGTGTTGTTGTGTTCAGTGTTGAATGTGAGAGATGTGAGTCTGTCCTGGTACAAAGGAAACAGTTTATTGTCCAGCATCAGTGTGTCTGATCTTAACAACAACATCTCTCTTCATCTGGAGTGTCTGGATGATTCTTACAGCTGTGTGGTGAACAATCCCATCAGTAATCAGACTCAACATCTCAACATCACTGATGTCTGTCAGACGAGTTCAGGTACAAAAGCTATGATTATTGGTGCTTATTCCCTGTGCTAATCTTTTGTCAATTACTGATTTTTTAAAAAGCAAGTCTGACCTTTTCAAGAGTTGAATCTTTCATTCATTTATACACAGTGATGTTGGTAAATCATTTGTTGAAACACACGTTTCATATTGTTTTTTTCAGACTGTGTTTGCTGTTGTTATGTTTCTGAAGCAGTGATCCGATTGGTTCTCGTCGGTCTGGTAGTTGTGGCTACTATAGCTGTTTTAGTTTATGACATCAGATCCAGAAGAGCCGAACTGAAGGAGGAAGTTCAGACATCACCATTAGACTGATACATTTTACATTCTGATATGTAGGAGTAGTTATAGCCATAGATATTTATAAAGGCTAGATGTGTTACGGCGGAGTCTCTAATGTCATCACTTGGCGGCCATCTTACCACAGGCAGCTCGCTCACTCGTAGCATTGAGTTTAATGATGCAGGTACTTTTAAATGATCATAACTTGCTCAATTTTCTACTGATATTCCAATGGTTTGGTTTCTTACAAACGTTATTAACGTGGCTATAATTCAGTTATGGTCATTTAAAAGTAAATGCACCATTAAAACTCAATGCTACGAGTGAGCGAGCTGCCTGTTGTAAGATGGCTGCCAGATGCGGACGTTCCACTCAATTGGCCAGGATCGCGGGAGAGACATCTAGCCTTTATACATATCTATGGTTATAGCTTTCTAGTGTTATTGCCAAGGATGTCATTTTGTCAAATATAAATTTTGACTTATTATATGTTTAGCACAGAGTCCGTAACTTGATTTTATGTAAATTATTATTGTTGCAATGTTTTGTTGTTGTTGTTTTTAATGTAGTAATTGAGTATATTTTAGAGGCATCAAGTTAAAAATGAATAAATCTCAATTCAATATTTCATATCTATGTGTTTTGTAGCTGTACAACAAAGTCAAAAGTGTCATACAGGTACAGTTTAAAACTATTTAAAGCAACATGATCTCACGGCAAGTCGTGTTATAGTCACAAAAAATTTGATTAATTGATGCGTGTCCATGGCACGAAATTCAGCTTTTTTGTCTGAACGTCTTGTGTCACTCGCACAAATTTCTACATATAGTTTTTCATGTCTGTGGCACGACGTTCTTTATCGTGTCATTTTATGTATTGTTTTCTCATCCCCCCCCCCTTTTTTAAATCACTACACATTTTCTTGGGGTTAGATTTGGGTTAGGATGTACTTTTATGTATTGGTTTTTAAATGTTTTTCTTCCGCTTTTAAAGCTATTCTCACTTGGAGTTGGGGTTAGATTTGGGGTTTGTGTTAGGATGTACATTTATGTATTGGTTTCTAACAATGGAAAGTGATTCTAACCCCAACCCCAGGCCACAATGGTAATAAAAAAGGAAAAACTATGAGAAAACAATACATAAAATGACACAAAAAGCCGAAATTCATGCCATGGACATGGGCCCGACTCGCTTTTCCAAAGCGTTTTACAAACATTGTGCACTCCGCTTTTAAAGACAGGGTCCATGATCTCTGAAAGCCAATGTTGACATTTGAAATCACCTAAACAAACACACCCTTACCCCAATAGATTCTGGACCTTCTTTTGATAGACCCACACATACGCAACTCAGGGAACGATGTTGTAACTGAGTGATTGCTACACTAGCAATACCAGCTAAAACCAAGCTGGGAGACCAGCTTAGCTTAAACCAGCTTATGCTGGTTTTAGCTGGATTTTTCTGTGGGGTATAACCACAAAATAACCATTGTAATCAATACACCAAAAAACAACATACTGCACTTTTACCACAATAAAACCATGGTTAATTTGTAAGGGTGTTGTGACAAGCTTTGCATCATGCGCCCACGAAAAAGAAGTCACTGTGCATGAAAGGAAGATACTATAACACACAATTCAATTATTCTAATTATTCAACAATTCAAAGTCACTTAAAGCAAAATAATATTAATCATAATATTAAAAATAGGAAGGAATAAACTATATTTATGAAAGTAGGAATGGACATATATTCTCAATTTAACTAATTATATCATGGGCAAACACAATACAGGTTTTTGTGATGTGTCTCAGGAAATGGGGGGAATATAGAGCACGTTTTAATGAGATGTATGAGGTATCAGCAGAAAATAATACTTTATATTACATATTACAGAATTAACAATGGGTAATATTTTAAATAAATGGACAAAAACGCCAAGGTAATAATAGCAATAAACACCGCGTTAATCATTACCAAGCATGCAGCATCATCAGCGTCATCATCTCCAGTACGAGGCCGTCTGCACCTGCACCAGAGAAGAAGAAGGAGAAGATGCTGCTCGTCTCATTCATAATCAGAAGAATTGTTTCGATAATTTAATGTTTTTTTATTATTATTTCGATGTCAGTGAGGTGTATGTAGGTTTAGATGAGTTGAGATTTGACGTTGTTATTCGCTGTCAGTCAGTGTGTTTATGGCAGGGACGTTGACGAACACTCAGTCGATCAGACACTAAAATAACGGTACTTGAATAACATTAACATGAAGACGATATATCAACTGTGTATTATCTTTTTATTTATCAACGGTAAGTTCATTTATCAACATATATTCGATACTTTCACTTTCACTTCTATTCAAATGTCCTCTATAGGCTACGTTTGAATTAGCCGACGCGCTTAATAATAACAGATTTGAACAGACATTTCAATATTTCTTCCTTGTAATATTTTTTTAAACTGTTGTTGATTTTTAGTTGTTTCTTACGTGATGGTCAGATCGATATAACGCAGTAGAGCTCCTGACTAAAAACATGATATTTACATTATCACCCTAGGATTCTTATAAAAATGTTTTTGTGTGCAGATGTGTTTGGTGCTGAAGTGAAGTCAGTGTCAGTGATGGAAGGAGATTCTGTTACTCTACACACTGATACTAAACTACAGAGAGATGATCTGATACTATGGAGGTTTAAAGATGTAAATGACCCCATAGCTACACTTGACAGAGCAGAAAATAAAATCTCATATGGTACTGATGGGAGATTCAAAGGCAGACTGAAGCTAAGTGCTCATACTGGTGATCTCACCATCACAAACATCAGAACTCAACACTCTGGAGATTATCAACTAGACATCAATGGTGATGATATTACAACAAAGAAATTCAATGTTATTGGTGAGTCTCAAACCTTTACTTTAGCATTTGTCTTAATCATTGTTGGAAAGTCTCAAACCGGGTGTGCCTAACACATCTTTAAATGTGAAGCTGCTTGCTCTTTGATCGGCCCCTGGTGCAGTACAAGTTATAAACCCCACCCTCTCCATGCAATTAAATGGGACAACAAAATAATCTTGCTTATATTAAGCAATATATGTGTATATTATAACAAAATGAGTAAGCACGCGGCTTCCGCCATCATCATTGTCATTCAGCTCGCCTTACACACTCTTACAGTAATACATGAAATCTGATACCTGCTGCTCTTTGATATGATGCACGTTTAGCTACGCTGAATTCAGGCAGCAGAAGACACATTCAGTTATAGTGTCTGCTCTCTCTTGCAAAACTAAATGATTTAATTGCAAGGAAAAATCAGAAGGACGGTGGGCAAGTTATCTAATCGTTAACGGTACATTCACACAGGGCGTAAGCGTTAACGATTCCAATTCACTTTTAATTGGTGACGTCATGCGTTGCTTTCAAGAAATGTTTGTATTTGTGTAAATATTTCTCACCACTGTCACTTTCAGCTTGCTCACTGGAATTTAAAGCAACACCAAAGAGGTTTTTTTTACCTTAAAATAACGTTTCCAAAAAAGTTTTAGTGGTTCAACCACTCAAAACAGGGTGAATGGCATTTTCACATTCGTTTTTCAGCCCTCTATCGGCCAAAACCGCACTAAATAAGTTTCCAACCGTCGGGTAGTGGTCCTGTAGTTCGAGTGAAAACTACAAAACTTGCTTTACGGCAGACCTACAATACAATCAAAGCCAGTTATGCTGCAGTATTTACGACAGTGGTAATGAACAATTACGCTTCTAACCTGTAGGGGGAGCAAAGAGCAATAAGTCTTTAGTGTTGCTTTAAAAGGCAGCATTTATTGTAAAGATGCTATGGATTATAATGTAGTAGCTTCTTCAATACACTGATGATATAAAAGCCAGTTATTTAATTTTATATTAATAATTTGTTGTCTTTATAATATAACACTTACTGTCTGTCTAAGACAGTAAAAATGGGTAGTAATACATGAAATATATAGTTGGCTTTGAAAAGCTAAACATTACCCATATTTTGGGGCCCTTGGCATCAAAGTCTTTTTAACCCCCAATTTGTATCTGTCACAGGTCGGAGCGGACCCGAGATAGCTAAAGGGTCACGCCCCTTCCTAGTTTCCACCTCGGGGAGGTTCCCAAAGCCACCCCAATGACCAGACAGACAGAGTATACTACGGTTAAAATACAACTTTATTAAATATTTAAAAAGGTAAGGGGGAAAGGGGAAGGGCAAATTAAAACAAGTTTTCTTCTTCTTGTCTCCAAGGCAGTTCCGGGTGTGGAGCGGGGGCTAGCACTCCTTGTCAGGGGTTTTCTTAAACTGGGGCTTTACGTTCCTCTTCAGGGCGTGCTAGAAACAGAGGTAAGTTGCACCACACAGGTAAGGTATTCACACAGAGGTAAGAGGTTTACATAAACTGGATTTGACGTTCCTCTTCAGGGCGTGCTAGAGACAGAGGTAAGTTGCACCACACAGGTAAGGTATTCACACAGAGGTAGGAGGTTTGCATAAACTGGGGTTTGACGTTCCTCTTCAGGGTGTGCTAAAGACAGAGGTAAGTTACACCACACAGGTAAGGTATTCACACAGAGGTAAGAGGTTGGCATAAACTGGGGTTTGACGTTCCTCTTCAGGGCGTACTAGAGATAGAGCTAAGTTACACTGGACCGGGGGCGACACCCGTTTCTATAAGCACAGCACACACTGCAAGCTTTAGTGCACACACCCACAAAATATAGTTCAAAACTCACCCACAGCAGTCTTCACACATTTCACGTGACGTAGGGAGTTACCCAACTCGGCCCAGGTCTCCCAGAGGGGAATTTGTTGGGCACTATTCCCAGCACAAGAAGAAGAAGATAGTAATTTTTGTCGTTGGATCTCCCCACCGCTCCAAATACACCTCGCTCGGCTCACCCACACTTCTCTCATCCAGTGGGGCCGAACACTCGGTTGATAAACTCACAATACAAATTAGAAACACCGGCTGGCATCAATAATACTCTGTATGGCAATGGTTGGGGTACTCACGTATGGTAGGATGTATCCCCAGCAAGAGATCTCCAACTTGCCTTAAATACTAGCTCCCGGCTCGCCTACGTTTTCCTCCCCGTAGGGCCGTTGCTGTAAACACACTCAAAACACGCTTCGGGTAATCCTTCCTTCGTAACACTTGTAAGATAAACCACTGTTACTCACATGTCCATACATCCGCAAGTCAACACTTCGTTTCCCTTTCACCCAGTCACCTCCAACTCCATAAACTGGCTTCCGTTTCCTTCCCCAAGGGATCGGTCTCGAACATACACACGAGTCTGCACAGCAGCGAACAAAGCACACAAAAAGCACTTTCCGGTGTAGTGTTCCTTTAACTTTCACAGATCCGTCCTTTTCGCCTCTCTTGGCCGCCGCACTCTTTCCTTTCGCTGTAAGCGATCCGCGGATCAACCGCGCCCTCCGGCTCCTCCAAGGACGGAACGTGTGGTTTGGTCTGCCCTAGGCATGAAGGAGCTCACCCCCGAAAACAACGCTCTCACTTTTTGCTTCTTTGTGCCTTTTTATGTGTCTGTTCTTTACTCCCTCCTCCAATCGTGGGTTGCCAGCTTAATCCACCACACCTGTTGCTCATTTGCCCATAATCTGCGTTGCTAGGGAGACCAGGAAGTAAAATGGTGCTTAAGAAATGCGGTCCAGGCGGAAACCATCTTCAGGCGGAACCAATCTCCGCCGCTTTTGGTTCCGCCCTATCTAGTCACCCGGTGACATATCCTTGAAGACTTGAATAGTTAAATAATGAGTTTATTAACTGTCTCGATTTGTGTCTGCAGGTGTGAGTAACCCAGAATCAGATCAACTAAAGTCAGTGTCAGTAAAGGATGGAGATTCTGTTACTCTACTGGCTGATGTTCCTGATATCAAGAAATATGATGAGATACTGTGGAGGTTTCGAGGGATTCGTATAGCTGAATTCAATAAATCAGTCAGTGAAATATTAGAAGATAAGAAATTTAAAGACAAACTGCAGCTGGATGTTCAAACTGGATCTCTTCAAATCAAGAACATCAGAACGGATCTCTCTGGACTTTATGAAGTAGAGATCAGCAGCACCAGCAGCAGTTATACCATACATCAGTCTTTTACAGTTACTGTCCGTGGTGAGTTAAATCTTTCAATATAATATAGATCTTGTTTTTGAAGCCAATAGTAGGCGGTGCCTGCAGTCGCCATCTTGGCCGCTCATCACTCACAGATATCCTAAAATGGGTAAAGAGGCGGGACATGGGTGAAGCTAATGTGGCTGGTTGCTGAAACCGCGCCCACCTAGCTCGACTCTAGTGACAGCAGTGGCTGTTCAACCGTCACTCAAGTGGCCCCGCCCTTAATTATGCAGAACTTTAAGTCTTAATAATTCAAATGGATGAGTTACAAAAATTTTACCTTTCTCACAGGAAAGCGCCACAAAAACACTTGTTTTTTCACTGATATATGAAGCAATACTTGTGAAGATGACCCCTATGAAAGGATTTATTAACTTTATCAAACTCTATTAAATACAATATTATAAATCAGCAATCTCAGTTGATGATTATATTGAAATGACTGGCAGTTTTACAATTGTTTAATCTCTCTGTTTAATACAGGTGAAGTGAAGTCAGTGTCAGTGAAGAAGGGTGATCCGGTCACAATATACACTGATGTTCCTGACATTAAAAGCTATGATCAGATACTGTTGATATTTGGGTGTGATGAAAAACGGATTGCTGAAGTAAATAAACAGAACAAAAAGTTCACTCTTTATGGGAGAATCAGAGACAGACTGAAGCTGAATGATCAGACCGGAGATCTCACCATCACAGACATCAGAACTGAAGATACTGGACTTTATGAACTGAAGATGAGTAGCAGAAGAAGAACCATTCAGAGGAGATTCAGTGTTATTATCAGTGGTGAGTAACTTTTGTCTTAATCAAGAATTTAGATCAGATCTCATTTTAATCAGAGCACTATAAACATTTCTACATTAAACACTTTTACACTGATATAACATGTTAAACATACTGTATGTTTAATGTTATGCCTACATGTGAGAGACATAATCTAAAAATCCAGTAATCACAATGTATGATTTTTAAATATTTATTTGTATGATGCAGCTGCAAATAAGTATTTGAACACCTCAGAAAGTCAATGTTAATATTTGGTACAGTAGCCTTTGTTTGCAATTACAGAGGTCAAACGTTTCCTGTAGTTTTTCACCAGGTTTGCACACACTGCAGTAGGGATTTTGGCCCACTCCTCCACACAGATCTTCTCTAGATCAGTCATTTCTGGCCTGTCGCTGAGAAACGTGGAGTTTGAGCTTCCTCCAAAGATCCTCTGTTGGGTTTAGGTCTGGAGACTGGCTAGGCCACGCCAGAACCTTGATATGCTTCTTACAGAGCCACTCCTTGGTTATCCTGGCTGTGTGCTTCAGTCATTGTCATGTTGGAAGACCCAGCCTTGACCCATCTTCAATGCTCTAACTGCTCTAATCCATGGCCCCGGTCATCCTCTCCTTAATACAGTGCAGTCACCCTGTCCCATGTGCAGAAAAAACACCCCCAAAGCATGATGCTACCAACCCCATGCTTCAGAGTAGGGATGGTGTTCTTGGGTTGGTACTCATCATTCTTCTTCCTCCAAACACGTTTAGTGGAATTGTGACCAAAACTTTCTATTTTGGTCTCATCTGACCACATGACTTTCTCCCATGACTCCTCTGGATCATCCAAATGGTCATTGGCAAACTTAAGACGGGCCTGAACATGTGCTGGTTTAAGCAGGGGAACCTTCCGTGCTATGCATGATTTCAAACCATGATGTCGAAGTGTATTACCAACAGTAACCTTGGAAACGGCTGTGTACAAAGATGATAGTTCAAAGTACAGAATCATTATGTGTTCTGACTCAAAATCACGTCAAATATGATGCAAAAATGCAAACAATTTCTTTGTGATCCCCACGATCACAGCTTTAGCTCTGCCTTGGCAACAGCAGGGCTGGATCCTGAGTAACACATGGCTGGTGCCTCTCCTGGAAGTGCAGCATGCAGTGCGGTAGCAATTACAAATCGCAGTCAGCTCGAGAGCATTTAACATATGTGCTTCAGACGCAATCAGACAGAAGACATTTGCATAGCATAGCAATGGCAACGCCGTGCGCGTTCCCTCGAAAGTGATCTTTGCAACTTTGTTACTTTGTCTTAAGTTATCACAAGAAATTAACACATAAGGTGAACATAAAAATCATTCAGTCATTATAATGTTTAAGACTTAAACATTAATGTTCATTATAAGAGTTTTTTCATGATTCACTTTAAAACGATCAGATTCACATTTACTGCTTTTGGTTTCTACTGTTTATTTATGATCAGATTAACAAATTCAGTTACAGTAATGTTGATTGTTTTTATTATTACAGGTGGTCAGTCTCCAGGTGCTATAGCAGGAATATCTGTTTTCATCATCCTGCTTATTGCTGCTCTTGTTGCTGGTGTGATTTACTATCACCGTAAGATCAAAGCAGAAAAAGAAAAACGGGGTAAGAACATCTACAGCTGAAGGATTATAATGATCTTGAATTTAAAGGTGTAAATAAATTTGTTTATATACAGGTTAGATACGCTTAAACCCTAGCCCTGCCCTTGTCTGTGTGCTTCTCAGACTTTTTATCCTCCCCATTCCTGTCACGGTAGGAAATCCATTGTTTCCTCCGTGTCATTTGTTGTGTTTGTACTCACGTCAGTTTCCATGTGCTCATTAGGATCATTCCAGCCACCTGTGTGTTGATTGTCTCGCTCCAGCTGATCCTCATCACCACTCAGCTATATATACTCACCGCTCTCTCTGTCTCTTGTCAGATCCTCACTCAATGTTTGCACCTTAACTCGTTGGATTAGTGTTCGTGTTGTCGTCTTCGTAAGGATGTTCCGGTCTGTTCCTGGTTTTCACCATTTGACCATCATCACATTCATCATTTACTTCACCATCCAGCACTTCTCTCACCACCGTAGTCCTTCGTTCACCATTGCAACACTCCGGATTCATCAGCTCTGTCATTTTTCATTGTGTATTTACAATTGTAAGTAAACCTTCTCTGATTTCCTGCATTTGCTTCCTCCTCTTTATACGAGTCGTAACAATTACAAGCCGTTTCTCAATGTCAAGGAAGGATCCTCGGAAGCCAGAATTTCGAGGATGCTACGTCATCGACGTCCGTCAAAGGACTGTTCCAATGTCGAGGATCCTCGAAATTTCAGCCAATTTCAGTTCTTTCTTCGATAAATATCCCATATACAGGAAAGGATGCATATGCGTGTCCTTCGCGCTCGTCACGCGCTGAAATCACCCACAATCCTATGCGCGCAGCACCAAAAGCACACCTTTCAATCATGCAATGACGTGCACTTGCTAGCCTGTTCCATTTACCGTCCGAATGCTTAAGAGGAGCCTCGTCTAGCCTCTGAAGGAAGTGACTTGTAAGTACTAGTCCTGCCAAGGAAGTATCCTTGACATTGAGAAACGGCTACAGTGTGTACTTGCAGCCATTAAAGCAGTTCAGTTTTGTTTCAATGGTGAAGTAGTTAAATTCGTATTATTTATTTATGAGGTTAATTAAAAAAATAATTGTTTGTTGGCCCGAAGCCCGGCCTGAGCAGAGTAAAAAGTTGTGAAGGCCTGATGTGCTGACCTGAAATGCAGGGCTCTGATTCAAGGTTCAAACATTGGTGCAAATTGTATTTGTGGTGATTTTGTTGTTGGGTTGTTATTCAGGTATCAAACAGACACGTAAATAAAACAAATAATATAGACAAAACATATCTTATGTTGTTTAAAGATAAGGACTATGAAAAATATGCACTGTAACTAATCTTTATTTTATTAAAAATCTATAGTCAGGTTACTCTACAAAGAATATTGTAGAGTTTATGAGAAGATTATAATTATGATCAAATATCAAATAATATAACAAAATACATAAAATCATAATATTGTATCATTAAATGTGTTTGTGTCTTCTGTAGTGTTTTGTGTGTTGTTAGGTTACATCGATTTAATGTTCAACACTTCAAAACTGATGAGATTCATACACAACACTGATGACTTCAGCAGCTCAATGTTAGATGAGATCTATTGATGACATAACAGATGATCAAACATCCAAAGTGTGAACAAATCTTCATTTGCCCTTTAGGGGCACTGTTAGTAGAGTTATGATTAGGGATGCACCGATAGGATTTTTTTTGGGCCGATACCGATTTAAACAGACAACTTCTGGCCGATGCCGATACCGATATTAAACAGAGGTGTAAAGAGTAGCTGAAAGCCATACTTGAGTAAAAGTACAAATTCCTTATTGTAAAAATTACTCCACTACAAGTTACAAGTCACCAATTTAAATACGACTTGAGTAAAAGTATTAAAGTAACCCAATTTAAAAGTACTCAAGTATTTTTACTCGTACTGAATGTTGGCTCAAAGATGCGCTAGTCCTCAACACAAAGAGACATTGTAGGTCTGGGCAGTGAAAACTAAGAAAGTTTATTTATGAGGTTTTATTTCCTAATATAGAAAAGAAATCAAACACCTCAAAATTTTGACCTGGCAGAACAAACACAGATTAAACATAGTCATAGTCTTCTTTTGACTAAATTTTTATTTAGTTTTAGTCATATTTTTGTCATCTGAATTGATTTAGTTTTTTGTCTAATTTTATTCATCTAAATGCCATAAGATTTTAGTCTAGAAATCTAAATTGCATTTAATTTAAACCCATTTAATTTTAGTCTAGTGTCATTGTGTACTTGAATGTGCCATGCTGAAAAATATATAGCCTAACTTTGTGATATAAATATATGGTAACAATTTACAGTGGGGTTCATTGGTTAATATTAGTTAGCTACATTGGTTAACATGAACTGATAATGAGCTGCACTTATACAGCATTTATTCATCTTTGTTAATATTAATTTCAACAATTACTAATACTTTATTAAAATCTTGTTAACATTAGTTAATGCACTCTGAACTAACATGAACAAACAATTAAAGCTTACATTTTTATTAACTAACATTAACAAAGATGAATAAATGATGTAACAAATGTATTGCTCATGGTTTGTTCAAGTTGGTTAATACATTAACTACTGTTAACTAATGAACCTTGTTGTAAAGTGGTACCAAATATTCTTATATAGGCCTATCCCAAAAAAGATATAATTTTTATATTTAGAAAATTCCAGTAAACTAAAATTACACTAACAGAAATATGATAATGCATATTAAAAACGTGAAGTTGTTCATTAATTAGATTAATTGTAAACACATGTAGTACGTAACACCATCTCACATTAAGTGCACTACATTTCTTCCGTCATGCATCCCTCTTACAGTAAATACATTACAGCATACTTGATTAAATGTGAGGACAGTAAAATTGTACACTTATTATCAATCTTATAATGTACTTAAGTTACTCGGGCAATCAGTAACAGTTACAGGACCTCGCTGGTTTATATAGTAAGTTATATCAAGTTATGTACAAGCTCAGGTTAGCTGATAAGGTAGCATCAGAGTATATAAACATTTGTGCTTGCCTTTGAGTTGTGGGATGACCCTCCTGCAATCGCGCATCACTTCTGTTTTGATTGTAGCATCACATGTTTAACAAAGGGTCCCTTGACTGAAGCAAATGTGATATGCATCCATATGTTTGCTCTTTATCTCTTCTCTCAGACCAGACGCGAACTTTTCTCTACAGTTTATGACATTCTCAGCACGCAGATGTCCCGCTACGGTGGCTCAACGCAAGCCATTCAGCGTTTGACATCAAAGTACCGCGAGAGCAGACTTCTCCATATGCTTTTGATTCGCTCTCGCAGTACTTTGATTTCATACGATTGCTCTGCGCAGAGCCAAATGAAGTCCCTCAGTTGTGTGTGTCCGTGTAACCTCGCGACCACAGATTCTATCCATCATCACCCTCTGACACTTTCGTCTCGTTTTTATTTGACGAATAAACAATGTAGCGAGTAACGTTAAGTGTCATTTCAAATGTAGTGGAGTAAAGAGTACAAATACCCAATCAAAAATGTAATTGAGTAGAGAGTAAAAGTTGCCTATATTTTTGATACTCAGTACAAGTACAAAGTAGCCCAAAAAATACTTAAGTACAGTAACGAAGTACATTTACTCGAGTACTTTACACCTCTGATATTAAACACTTGTATACAATACTATACAGTTGGTCTATTAGCTAGTTTATTTCTGCATCAAATTATTTTTACTGAACATGGATTGTATCTAATTAACATTCAACTGACCAACATAATAAGAGAGGCACAAATTAAGCTAAAACAAATATAATAAGACAACATGACAACCTTCAAAGGTGGTTTTTTGCTATTCAGCATTTATTTTATTAACGACATGAACTTATTTTTTACATATAATGGATTTCTTTATGCAGTTAATTAATAAACAATCGGTATCGGCCTTTCTCGTGCTATTGCCGATATGCCGATGGTTTCAAATTCATCAATAATCGGCCGATAAATATCGGCGGCCGATACATCGGTGCATCACTAGTTATGATATTTGATACATAATAGACGTAAACTTGTATTTAGATGTCGATATTAAAAAGAAAACCTCTCAATATTTATATTTGTTTGTGTTTGCTCGACACACCAACACTGATCTAACCAATGGTGTGAGTTTAGCTCAAGACTATCTGTGAACTAAACAGTGGGAGATGTTCATAAACACACGCTTGAAAACATTTACAGGTTTAGCTAATTGCTATTGGTGGAGTCACAAAAACTACAAACTTTAGTTTTAATTTCTAATAGCCTTCATTTTATAAAACACAAAACATCACCAAACCATTAACTGTTTAAGACAATAAAAGGTGAGACAAAAAATATTGTCTTATAATAACAAATACATTAATAGATATCATATTTACTCAGCTTTCAGATAATTTCAAAATTGACCCATATGACTGGTTTTGTGGCCCAGGGTCACAAATGTGTTGACCGTTTGTTATTTGTTTTATTTGCCTTGTTAAAATAGAATTAATCTATCTGATTTATATTTCAGTGAAAAAAAAAAGAGATTTATGAGAATATGAGCTGATGTTTATAATCCGTAAATAATACACTTAATAGATGAAAATCACCTGAATTGATTTCATTTCTGTGTTTCTGCTTCTATCTGCTGCTATTACAGATGTAATAAAAATACTGGAAGTGGATGAGGGGAAATCTGTCCATCTGAAGACTGAAGTTACTGACCTACAGACAGTTGATCTGATAGAGTGGAGATTTGTAGAAACTCTCATTGCTGAAATCAATCCTGCCAACAATATCTTCAATACATATGATGGTGCTAAAGGTCTATTTAGAGATAAACTGAAGCTGAATCATCAGACTGGAGATCTCAACATCAATGACATCAGACAGAAACACACTGGAGATTATACACTGAAGATCATCAGAGATGGAGAAACCTCATACACGAGATTCAGTGTGTTTGTCAGAGGTGAGTAACTGAAATCTGTCAGTGTAATAATGATTTTATTATCATCTGTACTCTGTAGGTCAGTGACAGTGGCGTACCGGGGTGGGGGGGGGGGTTGGGGAGCCAAATGCTTCCGCCGAAAAAAATATATTTTTTTTTTATTTTAACTGCCGCTAACAGTAAAAATAAAGAAAAATTATATAATTTTTTTCGGCGGAAGCATTTGGCGGCGGTGGAGCGGTACGTGGAGTTTCCTTTGCAGCACTACGAAGCAATTAGCCAAAAAATAGCTACACTAGCGTAAAGACCAGCAGGTATACAGAAAATATAACTTATTCTACATGCTGCTACTGTACCCATATGCTGTGTCTCAACAATCTATAAACATCTTCTAAAGATTGCCAAATGTAACCAAAATTACTTTTAAATAATTTTTTCCTGTAAGACTTTTATTTTGACGCAATTATCTGTTATGACTATCCATGGATTCCTTAAATTAGGAATGCAAAGTTGAAGTTTGTTTAAGAAGTTTCAGCTCACGTTGGGAGTGTTTGTTTACTTTGTGTACTGCGGATTCATTCGTAAAGAAGCCACAAGGCGATGTTGGATTTGCAGAGAGACTGTCAGAGACTTATGTTGCACGCTTACTATGTTGTATACGGTTATTTTGGCAAGTTGCGTTTGAAAGATCCAACACTCAACAAAGCTTTTTCATCATATAACTGTGGTATGTAATGTTATGTGTATGTAACAGCAACCTCACAAGCACAATAGAAATATACAAAGTTAGTGATAAGGACTTATCAGCCACGGTTTAGATTGTGATGCGCGCTTACTGTGTTGTATACGGTAATTTAGTCACGTTGAGTTTAAAGTTTTGTTTCTACTTTACTATACGTATTGTCATTTATGTGTAGCACCCAGAATCTTTTGTGGCTCAAACATCATAATCAGAAACTAAATTGCGGCTGGTTAGTCCTTCCTTATCACTTACTTTGTATATTTCTACCGTTATATTACAGTCGTATTGTTAAGTGCAACACTTAAGTGTTGCACCTTTATTAATCATTTAATGTTTTTAGTAAATTAAAACAGTCAAACATACGTGTTTAGACACGAATGTTACAACAGGACATATCAAGCGATCTCTTCTAACAAAGCAATAGTGAAACGCAGTAACTTAAATAAAGTTAAATGTTTTACTTACTGTGTAACGTTATACTGCTGTGTCATTTTTGTCAGATCCAATATTAGTGGTGCTTTTAATCACAGTCTCCATGCAAATCCAGCATTGGCTTCTTTACAAATGAATCCGCGGTACACCAAGTAAACAAATTCTCCCCACCCGAGCTGGAACTTCTTCAAAAAGAAACTTTAACCACGCATTCCTAATGTTATGTTCCGAGCCTCCGAATTAAAGGATTCAGCTTCTGTGTTGTTCCCACAACACGAAGACTCTGTTTCCATGGTAACTCTATCAAAACAGATCAAGGCGTCAAAATAAAAGTCCCTTAGGAAAAATTTATTTACAAGTAATTTTGGTTTAATTTGGTTTCCTTTGCCCGTGGCCCCCACGTGTGTCACGCGAAGCTGTGGGTGGGGCTACGAAAGTGGTCGTTGGGTTTGGGGAGGTGCTTCAATTCTACTATGGCGTCATATTTCTTTGAATTCCTCACTCGGCTGTAATACTGGCTTGGTCCCAAAAACTGTTATATTTCAGTAGCACGGACGTTTTCAGTTCTGAAACATGCAGGATGTTCATTTAAGTATGATGACCTCTTATATAGCAAATTATCAACTTAAAATTTAGTATTTAATTCACTGCTCCTTTACTTATCCATTATAAAATAGTACTTATTAGATACTAGTAGCTATAAAATAGATACCAATGCTTATTTTGTGGGCACTAGTACTTAATTAGTTGATACCAGTGCCTATTAAACAAATATTAGTACTTATACGTAAGAAAGTAATGAATAAGTAGTACCAGTGTTTTATAATGCTTACTAATATCCCATTCTTAATCCATAGGGTTTAATATAGAGTTGGTCCACCTTTTGCAGCTATAACACTCTTCAACTCTTTTTGAAAGACTTTCTTCAAGGTTTAGGAGTGTGTTTGTAGGAATTTTTTATAATTCTTCTAAAAGTACATTCGTAAGATCAGACACTGATGTTGGACAAGATGGCCTTGCTCGTAGTCTCTGCTCTATTTCATCCCAAAGATCTTCTATTGGGTTGAGGTCAGGACTCTGTGAAGGCCGGTCAAGTTCCTCCAAACTCAATCATCCATTTCTTTATGGACCTTGTCATGTTGAAACAGGAAAGGGCCATCCCCAAACTGTTCCTTCAAAGTTGGGAGCATGAAATTGTCCAAAATGTCTTTGTATGATAAAGCATTAAGTGTTCCTTTCACTGGAAGTGATTGGAGCACCTGAATTAAAAAAGTTTTGGAGGGTCAATCCAAAACTTATGAAAGTCATTCACTCCCTGTGCAACTTCATTCACTTGGTGACACCACAAGGTGTCACTGTGACCTCTTTGCTTCAGTACTGGCACTCGGAGATCAATTCCTATGTCTGAGGTGAAACACGGAATTATAGAAGCCATTATAGCAACACAAGAACAGCATAAGTGCATAAGAAATAGTCTCGTCAAATCTAATACAGTATATATAGCCAAGGGTTGGCTAGTAATTGTTAGTATTTTTTTAGTAAACGACTCTCAATTCTAAATGCATCCGAATAAATTTTTGGAATCGATTCTCAGCCCTAGTTTTCATTTCTGTCTTTCTGTTTCTGTCTGCTGCTGTTACAGATGAAATAAAAACACTGGAATTGGATGAAGGGAAATCTGTTGATCTGAAGACTGAATTTGCTGACATAAAGGGAGTTGATCTGATAGAGTGGACATTTGGAAAAACTCTCATAGCTAAAATCAATCCTGCCTGCAAAACCTTCAGAACATATGATGATGATGGTCTATTCAGAGTTAAACTGAAGCTGAATGATCAGACTGGAGATCTCACCATTAGTGACATCAGACAAAAACACAAAGGAGTTTATACACTGAGGATCATCAGAGGTGAAGAAACTTTATACAGGAGATTCAGTGTGTTTGTCAGAGGTGAGTAACTCAAATCTTTCAGTGTAATAATGATTTTATTTACATCTGTACTCTTTATGGATGTGACCGTATTGTGCACTTGGGCTGGGATCAAGCCCCTGCTGTCCCAAAATGTAATGTGCCATCCCAATGGACATTCAAAATTAGCCCAAAAGCATCCCTACAACATATCACAGCCCAAATACCAATAACTAATAAACAATCAACCAGCTAAAACAGTTTAAAAGTAGCCCAAATCAAAGGACTTGGCAATGCAGTCACAGCATCTCTCATCGAGTTCACGCTTTATCTCTAGATAAATGTAAAGTCAAAGTTAAGTTGGAGAAAGTTGTTCTTAAGAAGATTTTAGATATTGGCAAAGAAAACACCTTTCAAAATGCACAATGCTATTTTATTACTTTATGTAATGTTATGAAAGACATGAACCCTGCATGAACATCTACAGCGCGTGACTCCATGACCTTAATAATTTGTGCTGCCATTGCCTTGCTGTTCCATGTTTCTGGGATGACAATCATGTGATACGTAAGTAAGAGGTAAATATGAGACGTAAATATGAGATGTGCACAAGTTATTTTGCATCTGATAGAAAATACTACAGAGTTAAGTATGTGTGCTCAATCAGGCTGCTTAAACTTCAGCAGCAAATAAGGTGACTATAAATTGTACAACATAACCCACCAAACTGGTTAACGATTTGGCATTGTTACAACACTAGCTGGAAATGATTTTAATCATTTTATTCACTGGGAGCTTGTCGGAGGCCCTCCTCCCCCCATACACATTTGGCTTGTTATTAACTAAAATGTCCACTCACAAGTTGATTGCTAATAGTTGTGGATTTTATTTAATTGGTTTCCCTTTTTAAAGAAGCAAGAATCCAAACAGACAATAAATACACAATTTAAATCGTTCACCAATACATAGGTATGTATTTCTCATTTGCTTAGTGGCATCATAGATATGTATAAAGGCTAGATGTCTCGCCAATTGAGTGGAACGTCCGCATTTGGCGGCCATCTTACAACAGGCAGATCGCTCACTCGTAGCACTGAGTTTTAATGGTGCAGGTACTTTTAAATGACCAAGCTTAATTTTTTACAGATTTTCAAATGGTTTGGTTTGTTATAAACGTCAAAGATGCACCTATAAAAAAATTCATGAAACATGCTAAAGCATCAGTAATTATAGTCACGTTAATAACGTTTGTAAGAAAACCAAACTGTTTAAAAATTGGTAGAAAATTGAGCAAGTTATGGTCATTTAAAAGTACCTGCATCATTAAAACTCAATGCTACGAGTGAGCGAGCTGCCTGTGGTAAGATGGCCGCCAGGTGATGACGTTAGAGACTCGGCCGTAACACATCTAGCCTTTATACATATCTATGAGTGGCATAGCTTGTGTAGCGATCAACAAACTGTGTGCAGCTTCCCCCCAGCAACACCTGTTACCTGAAGAAGGGTTCCTACTTAAATTCTGACAAAACAGCTCTTACATATGTTGTTTCATTAATATTCAACATATTATTTGCATACTTAAATTCATAAAGTACTAGTACCTATTAAGTTCAGGATAACATTGATCTGAAAAAATAAGTGCTAGTTTTTAATTTTTCTTAACTAGTTCAGTACAATTAAATCATAGTCACTATTGGAACAAGTACTAGCATCTATTGAATAAGTACTATTATCTAATAAATAAGCACTAGTATCTAATGTTTAGGCACTAGCTAATGAATAAGTACTAGTATTTAATTGAATAGATACTAGTAACTAAAAAATAAGAACTAGTAACAAAAAATACTAGTAAATGTTAAACCTGATTTTGCAGTTAAAGCAACTCTTCACACTTGTCGTATTTGAAAGGGTTAACTGAGACAACACATCTGTACAACATTTCAGATATTTGGTCAGTTTTATAAAAGCATTGATTTGATCAAACATGACAACTACTTCAGTGATATCTTATATAAACAATTAAACACACTTACTGAATATTATAGTAAAATACTACCATCAATATTAAACAACTGATATTTTATTAAAGTCATTTACCCATTAGATGAATTCTCACTGTTAGGAGATTCATAAAATTCATCATCTAGATGTTATAGTTGTGTTTATATTTATATACTGATAGAGAATCTGAAAGATTGAGTTAATAAACATAAATTCATTTATGAGAATATGAGCTTATGTTTATAATCAGTAAATAAAACACTTAATAGATGAAAATCTGATGAATTGATTTCATTCCTGTCTTTCTGTTTCTGTCTGCTGCTGATACAGGTAATGTAGAAGTATTGCAAGTGAATGAAGAAGAATCTGCTGATCTGAAGACTGAAGTTGAAGACTTACAGAGAGTTGAGAAGATAGAGTGGAGATTTGGAGAAACTCTTATAGCTGAAATCAATCCTGCCAACAATATCTTCAGGTTTTATAATAAAGGTATATTCAGAGATAAACTGAAGCTGAATCATCAGACTGGAGATCTCAACATCAGTGACATCAGATGGGAACACACTGGAGTTTATAAACTGAAGATCACCAGAGGTGGAAAAACATCATACAAGACAATATCTGTGTCTGTCAAATGTGAGTAACTGAAATGTTTCAGTATAATAATGATTTTATGATCATCTGTACTCTGTTGACAGTATACTGTAGATGTAAGAGGGATTTATGACTATTAACTTACAGTCGAGATTTTCATACATTTCATATTTTCATTTAATTTTTCAAAATAATAATTTGCCAAGCCATGTTTAATTTGCTGGAGAAAAGAGGAGGAGATGTCATGAGGAGAAGTTACATCAGGTGTTTCAAAACTTCTTGTAAACCTTCATCTTTCGTCCTTCGGTTATTACTAGTGTACTTTTACTTTGTTAGCTGGCATTTTCATTGTGATGTCCGTCCGTGGTGCTGAACTCAAGCGCATCAACTGAGGAGCATCAGCTCTGCTTATTTGCAACCCTGGACTAATTTGCGCTGCTCTTAGTAGATTGCAATGAACATTATGGAAATGTGTCTATGTCATTATTGTGCCTGTGTTATTTTATTTGCACCTTTGTAGTAAATCGCCCGGAGATATTTCCACTCCAATCGACGCTTGTTTGGAATTGCACTTTCACGCCAGTTTGCCCCATTTAGTAAATTTGGCCTTAAATTTACTAAAATCTCAATTAAACTTAATGATAATTCAAGTGTGAAAAGAAATAAAATGTTCTATTCAAAATATAGAAAAACAAACTGTGTTAAGACATTCACTACAAATACCAAAGAAATCACAGGGGACAAAATATTAGCCACTTTAAAAACAATGTTAATGTTTCTTTGTGTTATTTGAAACTGCTATGGCAGCGGGGATGAATATCATAATTTTAACATTATTTATAGTAAGAAACTTTTTTAAAAATGATTTAAGTTAAGTAAAAATAGTCAGATCGTTCTTGAATTGGACATCGCTTTTGCGTTTAGGAGCGTGCAGCGCATTCACTCACCACTTCTACTAATATTAATGATAAGATTAATATTCCATTTAAAGTGGTCATTTTTAAAATTATTTACTCAAAAAAAATCAATCTTTTAGGTCAAAGACTGGACAAACGAGAGACATTTTTCTTAAAAGTAAATGAGATCAAAGCTAAATCTAAATCTTTTCACGCACTCCCTGGAGGGAATCACTGATCTAGATGTTATAGTTGTGTTTATATGTATTTAAGGATAGAGAATCTGAAAGATTGAGTTAAAAAACAGAAATTCATTTATGAGAATATGAGCTGATGTTTATAACCAGTTAATAAAACACTTAATAGATGAAAATCATCTGAATTGATTTCATTTCTGTCTTTCTGTTTCTGTCTGCTGCTGTTACAGGTGAAACAAAAACACTGGAAGTGGATGAGTGGAAATCTGCTGATCTGGAGACAGAAGTTAAAGACATAAAGAAAAATGATGTTATAGAGTGGAGATTTGAAGAAACAATCATAGCTGAAATCAATCCTGCCAACAATATCTTCAGTACATCTAATGATGATCTGTTCAGATATAAACTGAAGCTGAATCATCAGACTGGACATCTCGCCATCATTAACATCAGACAGAAACACACTGGAGTTTATAAACTGAAGATCATCAGAGATGGAGAAACCTCAGACAGGAAATTCAGAGTTTTTGTCAGAGGTGAGTAACTGAAATGTTTCAGTGTAATAATGATTTTATTAACATGTGTCCTCTGTTGACAGTATACTGTAGATGTAAGAGGGATTCATGACTACAGTGGAGATTTTCACACTGTGTTAAACTCTGACTTACCAACTTTTTACACTTGTTATTTTGAAAGGGTTAACTGAGACAACACATTTGTACATAATTTCAGATATTTGGTCGATTTTATAAAAACATTGATTTGATTATACATGACAATTACATCAGTGATATCTTATATAAACAATTAAACACACTGACTGAATATTACAGGTGCTGGTAATATAATTAAAAATCATCAAAAAGTGTTTTGCCTTAATTACTGCAGCATGGAGCTCTTCTGCATTGTTGGGTCTGGAATATCGCTTCTTCCTCTTCACAATACCCCATAGATTTTCTATGGGGTTAAGGTCAGGCGAGTTTGCTTGCCAATTAAGAACAGAGATACCATGGTCCTTAAACCAGGTACTGGTAGCTTTGGCACTGTGTGTAGGTGCCAAGTCTTGATGGACAGTGAAATCTGTATCTCCATAAAGTTGGTCAGCAGCAGGAAGAACAAAGTGCTCTAAAACTTCCTGGTATATGACTGCATTGACCTTAGACCTCAGAAAACACAGTGGACCAACACCAGCAGATGACATGGCATCTCTCTATTAATGTGCTTGGACACAGAGCTCTGTGAACAGCCAGACTCATTTCCAATGACGTTTTGTGTAAAAGCAGTAGGCGAGGCGAGTAGTATGTCCGAATACGTAGTATTCCAAAAACAGTATGTGAAAAGTACCCGGATGACCTACTACTTCGGGTTAGATTTCGAAGCGTGCCTACGGGTCATTCTATGAAAATGGTGGCTTTCCTGTCCCGTCCCCAACCATCAGGAAAAATACTTAAAAGTGTCAGATAATGACACAAATATATGTTTTTAGTTTTAGGCTATATCCACATGAAGCCGGTGCATTCCCTATCCGATCATTTTTTTTCCTTGCTCTAAAAAAATAATCCGTAAACACGAAACCACTAAAACCGACTGAAAGCGGTGTAGTATATATGCCGGACCAGTATGGGGCGCTGTAATTCTGCCACAGATATACACTATACACGGAGAAGAAGACTTTGAGCATGCGCATAGCCAACGTATGGTGTTGTCCATTATCGCTTGTTGGTCACCACAATTGCATAGAAGCAATAGATTTTGCTGTAATAAAGCTAGTAGGCTTTAGTAGCGTCTGTAGCACGAACACAATCACGTAATCCGCCGTTATTGTTGTTGCTGTTACGTGTGACGCTTCCGACACGTGATGTGATGACGTTTTCGCTTCACAAAATATACGGATTGGCTGTACAGACGGAACCGTAAGGGTGTCGGTTTCAGATTTATCCACTTTAGGACCCGGTTTCAAAAAATAGCGGATTCAGTCTCCCAAAACGCCGGATCCGTGTGGATGAAACGCCAATATGATAACAAATTTATACGTATACAGTGATACGTGTCTCCGTGTGGACAGCCCCTTAATTGAAGTGTTTTATTATTAATAAAACATATGTAAGACAGTTATATTGCAACCCATTTTTTATATATATTGTAGAACACGGTCAGTACCATGAAATTGGCTTGTCCTTCAGGTCAGGAGTTGTGGTTTAGTGACATATTTTGAGGAAAAAAAAATATTATTCTCCCCCTTTAAATGTCACAATACAAAGGGAAGTAGTACAGTTATTTAGTGGACTACTTAAAAAACTAAAATATCAACTAAATATTATAAATAATTTACAGGGAATACCTGTCCCTAAATTTCATGTCACTGGTGTCACAATTTATAAAAACCACCACTTTGAAAAAAATCAACATCCTTGCCAACTTCTTTCTGGGTCAAAGGTTCATTGTAGGCGTGGCTGTTTTGAAAAGCACATGGTGAGTGTGCACTCTCTCCTCATCTTTTAGCAATTTGATAAATAATTTGATAATTTCATGCAAGGACTTAAGATGTGTTACTGGTGTTACTACAGTTTATAGTAAAGGGAAAGGAAATTGTATTAATATAATTTTTCAAATTGCATGATTAAGTGATTTATTTACAATTTAAGAAGTGTGGTTTGAGCTACTGTGGCCGCAATCTTAGATATGCCATTTTGTCTGCAGATTTGTCACTGGTGTTATCGTCACTGTTGCTGCTGGGAACACCAGTGACAATCAATAACACCACTAACTTTTTTTTTATCAACATAAGGTTTCATAAAAGCCTCAAAAATTATATTAATAAAGACTTGTTAGCATTTTATTGCTGTTTTTATATTGTAAACACATAATAATTGTATGTTTTGACATTGGTTTCACTTTGCGTCACTGGTGTTACATTGCGTCACTAGTGATACCGCATGGCATATTGGTTTTCTGGCATCATAGTTGCGCAGTTTTATAGAATAAGGTTTTGTATCTCCTTAGTAAAAATTTTAAGGATTTCATCATTCAATTTTGATCACTCAACCTCAATTATTTCTAATGTTACAACAAAAAACACAATGGTAGAAATGGAAAAAGGTCACACAATAGAACTTTACGCATATGCCTGTTTAAAGTAAATTATTACTAATCAAGAAAATTTCTTAATATTACATTAACTTTTTCTGTCTTAAATTATGTATGCAAATTAAATAGTCAAAATACATTCTGGGAAACCTGAATTGTCATCTAAAATATAGGTAACACAAGCAGCACAAGCATTTTTTAATGTAATGTAGTAAAAATATAAAAATACATTAAGCTGATTTATAATGTTAAGAGGTTAACTATTATATGACTAAGTTTTGGTATAAAAAAAGAATTACATTTTTAAAAAGTTGTCTGTTCAAAAGCCACAATTTTCATAGAAAGACCCATACAATGGACACTTCATTATCCCATGATGACACTAGGCTTGTTTGAGATGCAGCTTGCCTCGCATGAAATATAGGGTAGAGTAGCCGGCTGCAGTGAGGGGAGGAGTGAAAAAAGTGCAGGCAGGAATTCATTAAAAATATAAATGTCATAAGTCAAGAACAAGTTGAATAAATATAAAAACTACTACAGGAAGTGGAGTTTTTAGAATTAAAAAGTCCCGGGCAAATGAGCATGAAGCTGTGTCGTCAGCAAGTCTTTTCCCATCGTGCTTTTCGTCAACGCAGTCGATGGAGAGAAACTGTGCTCCGCTGTAGAATCCGACAAGCCTGTCTCTCTCTCGTGGTATTGTGATGTCATCCTCCTCTTGGTTCTTGTGGTTCCACGCATGAACCCGAACAAGTCTACTACGTCATAGGTCACATGATAACGTCAACATGGCGGATGTTGTCCATACTAGCGCGAATGTACGTTCTGTCTTACCGCACGTTAAGTAGGTATGGAAATTCAGTACCTACTCAGTAAGTACATGTATGCGATTTCGGATTCAGCCAACGTGTTTTACAAAACCAACGAGCACAGGACAGCAACACAAGGGCACAAGGGAGCAAATCAAGAGGGGAACAGTTGACACGAATCAAACAAGGTGATTAACGCAAAGACAAGGGGGTGGGGCCAGGAGACGATACAGAAAGCACATGGCCTTAATAAACAAAGCCAGTGCTTTTATACAAAACATGGGCCTGTCATGATCCTGCCTCAAGACTAAAAATAAAACAAGAGGCCAGAATCAGAAGTTATACTTGTGTTTGTGTTTATATTTATATAGTGATAGAGAATTTGAAAGATTGAGTTAATAAACAGAAATTCGTTTATGAGAATATGAGCTGATGTTTATAATCAGTAAATAAAACACTTAATAGATGAAAATCACCTGAATTGATTTCATTTCTGTCTTTCTGTCTGCTGCTGTTACAGGTAATGTAGAAGTACTGCGAGTGAATGAAGAAAAATCTCTTTATCTGAAGACTGAAGTTAATGACATAAAGAGAGTTGATCTGATAGAGTGGAGATTTGATGAAACTCCCATAGCTGAAATCAATCCTGCAAACAATATCTTCAGGACATCTGATAAAGGTCTATTCAGAGATAAACTGACGCTGAATCCTCAGACTGGAGATCTCACCATCAATGACATCAGATGGGAACACACTGGAGTTTATAAACTGAAGATCACCAGAGGTGGAAAAACATCATACAAGACAATATCTGTGTCTGTCAGAGGTGAGTAACTCAAATGTTTCAGTGTAATAATGATTTTATGATCATCTGTACTCTGTTGACAGTATACTGTAGATGTAAGAGTGATTTATGACTATTAACTTACACTGGAGATTATCACACTGTGTTTAACTCTGACTTATCTTCTGATTAAACCTGATTTTAACTGCAGATAAAGCAACTTTTACACTTGTCATTTTGAAAGGGTTAACTGAGACAACACATCTGTACATCATTTCATATATTTGGTTAATTTTTATAATAACATTAATTTAAAAATACATGACAACTACATCACTGAAGAGTTAATACACTGACTGAGTATTTAGTTGGTAACACCAATATTAAACAGCTGATATTTAATTAAAGTTATTTACGCATTAGTTGTATTTTCACTGTTAGGAGATTCATAAAATGTATCATCTAGATGTTATAGTTGTGTTTATATTTATATACTGATAGAGAATCTGAAAGATTGAGTTATTAAACAGAAATTCATTCATGAGAATATGAGCTGATGTTTATAAATAAGACACTTAATAGATGAAAATCACCTGAATTGATTTCATTTCTGTCTTTCTGTTTCTGTCTGCTGCTGTTACAGGTGAAACAAAAACACTGGAAGTGGATGAGGGGAAATCTGTCGATCTGAAGACTGAAGTTAAAGACATAAAGAAAGGTGATCTGATAGAGTGGAGATTTGGAGAAACTCTCATAGCCAGAATCAACCCTGCAAACAAAAGCTCCATTACATATGATGGATATCATAATGAATTCAGAGGTAAACTGAATTTGAATCCTCAGACTGGAGATCTCACCATCAATGACATCACATGGCTACTAACTGGAGATTATAAATTGAAGATCATCAGAGATGGAGAAACCTCAGACAGAAGATTTAGAGTGTCTGTCAGATGTAAGTAACTCAAATCTTTCAGTGTAATAATGATTTAATATTTAAGAGTGATCTGGATCAGGATGACACACTAATGGTCACATCTAGGAGCTTGAAAAACGACTTCCATACTTTAGAATTAAACTGAGGACCTCTGTCAGAAACAATATCTTTGAGTATTCCAAAGTATCGAAACACATGTTGAAAAAGCAACTCAGCACTCTCCATTGCAGTGTGTAAACCCCTAAGGGGAATGAGTCTGATCCTTTTTGAGAACCGGTCCACTACAATAAATATGTATGTGTTACCTTGTGATGCCGTGAGGTTTATGGCAAAGTCAACTCCTAGATGTGACCAGGGGCGACGAGGGATTGGGAGAGGACAAAGTTTTCCAGTTGGAGGATGACGAGGGGATTTGGAGATGGCACAATCCCTGCATCCACTCACAAACCTTCTTATGTCCTGTGCCATGTTGGGCTGACAGAAGCGGTGTTTGAGCAGTGAGAGGGTTTGCTGGATTCCGGGGTGACCAGTGTCTACAGAGTTATGTGCCTTTGTTATCAACAGAATCTGATGGTGTAATGGTACATACTTGTGGTTCTCAGGTCAACTCAGTGGAACATTTTGAATCCCAGGGGTCGTGTCCTCCTCACTCACTGTATTGGGACATACAAAAACACTCTCCGGAAGGATGGACTCAAGAGGGTGTTGGTCATCTACAGTTGAAAACATTCGAGAGAGAGCATCAGCCTTGCAATTCTTATTACCCGAGCGATAAGTGGATCTTGTGATCAGTCAGCATGGTGAAGGGATGACTTGCACCTTCTAGCCAATGTCTCCATTCTTCAAGAACCAGTTTTATGGTGAGAAGTTTACAGTAACCGATATCATAGTTGGCTTCCCTCGGGTTTAACTTGTATGAAAAATAGGCACATGGATGAAGATTGGATGGGTTTCCCTACTGCTGTGGACAGCTCCATCTCTTGTCGACGGAGCATCAACCTCAACCACAAAAGGTTTTTCTGGATTTGGGTGAACTAACACTCTTCAGTTGTTGAAAAGCATGTTCAGCCTCTGATGGCCAGGTGAGGGGTTTGGTTTTACCTTTCAGAGCAGATGTTAATGGAGATAGGATGGCACTGAAATTATGGATGAAACAGCAATAGGAGTTTGCAAATCCGAGAAACTTTTTCAGTTCTTTGATGGTGGTTGGGGTCAGCCAGTTGGTTATCATATCAACTTTTCTCTCGTCTATACTCACACCTTTTTCTGAGACGTTATACCCCAGAAATTGCATGCTGGCTTGATGGAATTAACACTTTTCTGTTTTCAGGAAAAGAGTGTACTGACGTAGCCGCTTCAGAACTTCTTTGACATGATGTATGTGTTCAGCAGGGTCACTGGAATAAATCAAAACATTGTCAATGTAAATCAACAACTACTGCGGATACGAATGAGATTGTATGCACTTCGTAAATTGAGTTTTGTGAAGATTTTAGCACCTCCGAGTTGTTCCAAGGCTGATGGGATGAGAGGAAGGGGGTATTGAAACTTCTTGGTGATCTTATTTAATAGCCGGTAGTCGATAAAGGGTCGGAGAACACCGTCTTTCCAGCATTAACATGACCGGACAAAGAGTGTGTGTTCTACTGCAACTTAAATAGTGTGGAGAGAGTGCATGGTGACAGTAATCAAAACTCAGGTGAAAGTGATCCTGGATGATGAGGGCGGGGAAAACCTGGTAAATCCGTTACCAACATTGATTTGGTCATATGTGACAACTACATCACTGATATCTTATATTAAAGAGTTAATACACTGACTGTAGGGATGTAATGGTACGTTTATTTATACCGGACCGTTTCGGTAGAGGGCTTTTGGCACGGTGCACATGTGCATCGAATGGCCAAATGCAATCTTTTAGTGTGCGGAACATAGGTCAATTTTCGTGTTTCCACACGGCAGGGGCGATTCCAGGATTTTATAAATGGGGGGGCACAGGGGGGACCAAGAACCAGTCAGGGGGGGCCAATCAAAAAATTCAAATGAAAATAAATACTGGTTTAGAAAATATTAAGCATGGTTCTTGTGCAATGCCACGTGCTCTAATATAGATGGTATTCATTTTTTGTATTTTGCATGGATTAAACAACAGTTCTGTTCCAGAATAGTTCACTTTAAATAAATTGTCATAATTTACTCATCCTAAAGTTATTTCACACCTGTATGAGTTTTTCTTCTGCTGAACACAAAATAAAATATTTTGAAGAATCTTAGTAGCCAGAAAGTTGATGAACCCCATTGACTGCATGTTATTTTGTTCCTACATATGAAGTCAATGGGATCCATCAACTGATTTTGGTTACAGACATTCTTAACTCTTTTCTTTTTTGTGTTCAGCAGAAGAAAGAAACTCATACAGGTTTGAAACAAGTTTATGTATATGACCATTTAAATTAAGTGAACTGTTCCTTTAAGTACATTGCGTGTAGCTGGTATTATTTAACATTCTGACATATCAGGATTTTGTTTTTCTACTCTGTCTGATCTGACTTTCATTGTTTATTAGCCTATATTGTATTGTAACACAACTGAATGCTATTTTTTACATATTATCTGTTCTGTTGTCAGACAACAAGAAAGAGTTTAAGCTAGTGACTAACACGACCCAATAACACCTCGTGTTTAATCCAACCAGCTGTTACTTTATACTGCTAAAATCCTAATTTAAATGTGACATTGTCTGATACAATTTACATTGAAGAGCTGATACGAGGTGATTTCGGATTACCTGTGTGTCTCATGCAAGGTTGCTCTTCTCATCTGATTGTGTTTATGAGCGCTTTTAATTTTAAATGCGAGTGATAGTTTTAATGTAGATCGCGCATAGCAATTCAGCGCAAATTCAAAAATATCAGAGAATACTGTTAAGCGTGCGCGCGCATACCGCACCATAGGGAGGGAGAGAGCTCGTACACAGAGAACTGGTGTGTGTGTGTGTGTGGGGGGGAAAACACTAACCTTTCGTTAAGTCATAATACTCGATCAACCGTATTCTCTGTCAGTAACATCTGTTGGCTGTTAACTTTTACGTGAAAAGACAACAGAGGAACCCAGGTGGAAACACCGCCAACTTTTAACTCCCTCACTCAGTGTCAGAGAGGCACTGTCGAGGTTCCGCACGCAGCAGTGAGAAAGCGTGCACGCGAGAGAGAGAGAGAGAGAGAGAGGCGCTGCTGAGCGCTTGCAAAAGCACATGAAGCCGTTTTAAATAGTAAAATAGAATGTAAATGGTAATCATGGAAAATCTTTTTGATTTGTGCCAGTGTTGAGTCTGTGACGGCTGTTGAGTCTGTGGCGGGGCGCCCTCCTTCTCGTTTGCACGAGTCTCAAATCAAACAGTGATTGACAACTGGTCCAATTGTGCGGTGGGTGTCGTGGTGTCTTTTTCCTCATGTTTTAAAAACGCGCAACTACTGTGCTCGCTTCGCCTTCGCGTTCGAGCGAGTCTCAAATCAAACAGTGATTGACAACTGGTCCAATGGTGTGGTGGGTGTCTGACAACTGGTCCAATGGTGTGGTGGGTGTCATGGTATCTCTTTCCTCCTGTTTTAAAAACGCGCAACTACTCTGCTCGCTTCGTCTTCGCGTTCGCGCGAGTCTCAAATCAAACAGTGATTGACAGCTCTCTGGTCCAATGGTGCGGTGGGCATTTTCAGGTTGACAGTAAATCTAGCTGGCCCAATGAGATTGGAGGGGGGGCACCAGGGGGGGCCAATCATATTCCAAGGGGGGGCGGTGCCACCCCATGCCCCCCCTCTAGACACGCCCCTGCCACACGGACATATTAAGTGGCAGAAGTCTCCGCGTTCAGCGCAAGTCTTCTGTGAAACATATAACATAATTCGGCCCGCAGAAAGATTTTTATTTACTTAGTTGTATATTCGTTTGATTATTGATGTAAACGTTTACGAAAGTGTGTGTTAAATGCGTGTCAACGCGCTGTTTTGTTCTTTCAAAAGTGCGTGAGAGGTTGCACGTCTTTCGTTGCTACGCAATCTTGAGACGCGCTTTCTGTGACACGCAAGAATAATGAAAGATTTTTCGAAATACATTTTTCATCTGCACCTCACGTCAATCATATCATTGTCACAATGCGATCAGTTAATCTGGTCGGGACAGAGAAGAGCTGTTACCCGGACTTATTCTGCTGTTACTCAGCTGCGGAGGGGTACGTTAGTTTAAGTCACAGCTTACATTGGCGACACAAGCAAAGATTAGGACAGAGGTGGAAAAAGTAATAAAATATTCTACTCAAGTAAAAGTAAACTTACTTTAATAATATGTTACTTAAGTAAAAGTAAAGTAACTTGTCTAAAAATCTACTCAAGTAAAAGTAAAAAGTAAGTCATTTTAACTTTACTCAGAGTAAAAGTTACTTTTTTTACAGCGGGAAGAGGTGGAGGATTCTAGTATAGTTCAAAAACGACAAGGGAATATACATCTCAAACTAGTTGTTTTTAATTGTAGGAACATCTTAACAATTAAAGTGCAATAACAAAAAGTTAATAAAATAAAAAGCTTTTTTAAAGTAAGAAACATTTATGGAATTGTTTAATGATTTTTACATGTGAGTTATGCACTTTTGAAGGTGGTCAGCAGCTTGTAAATACAATCACTATAGTAAGGTTGTAATTGATGTATTGCTGGTAACATACATTATTTTATTAAACTATATAAATGAGCATATAATGAGATGAGTGCCATGTCTATATACATTTGACACGTTTATTATCTTCTTACTTCCCTGACCTGGGGACCTGATGACCTTTATTCTTCTCTCTCTCTCTCTCTCTCTCTCTCTCTCTCTCTCTCTCTCTCTCTCTCTCTCTCTCTCTCTCTCTCTCTCTCTCTCTCTCTCTCTCTCGCGCGCGCTCTCTCTCTATCTCGTTTTCTCCCTCAATTCAATTCAATTTCAATTCAATTCTCTGCAATGTCTATGTGAATGCGCAATGTCTAATGACCTGCGCATTCTCGAGGACGTTTTGAAGTTGTGTTTGACTTGACACGAAGCTGCTAGACCTCGGAAGATAATGCGCATGGTATTAAAAACGCGTCGTGCATGAATCCTACCTTTCATAGAAATGAAACACTGGCTTCGCGTCAGTGGTCGCTTAAATATGACCAGGGGTTTCTCTCATAAGATTTGAACTGAGGCGGGTCTGCATTAGCGCGCGCCTGTCTCGTCCGTCTCCATTGTTCTTTTTGCGCGTTCCCCCGGGCCCCGCCAATTTACATCCGTTGCGCGTCTTTATCACCTTGCTTTTTAAAATATTTTTTTACTCAGTAACGGATATGATTTAAAATGTAGCGAAGTACAATACTTTAAATAAAACATACTTAAGTAAAAGTAAAAGTACAGATTTTAAAAACTACTCAAAAAAGTAAAAATACACAAAAAACTACTCAATTACAGTAACGTGAGTAAATGTAATTCGTTACTTTCCACCTCTGGATTAGGAGATTCGTGCAAAGATAAAAGAAGGCTATGTATGCAACTCAATCATCTCAATATGAGTGTATAATAAGTATATCATCATGTTGCTTGCTATGCAGTAACAAATAGAGCAGTAATATTATTTTTATACAGAGATGGTACATAACCAGATTTAATACTGTGACTTAAAAAAATCCAAAATAAATCAAAACAGAAACATTTTTGGTGGCAGAAATGTAGGCTAATAGTTCATAAATGTATTCAGGAATTGAATTTGTTAGTTTAGTGCAAGGTTTTAGTAGAAAAAGTTTAAGAGAAGGTTAAGAAAAGATTAACTTACTGTTATAAAATAATGTAAAAAAGTCTGTTATTAAGCGGAGAACTTTGCAGCAGTATTTTATTTATTGTTCTTTTTTATTTTATATATACAACCCCAAATCAGAAAAAGTTGGGACACTGTAGAAATTGTTAGTAAAAAAGGAATGGAATAATTTACAAATCTCATAAACTTATATTTTATTTACAATAGAATATAGATAACAAATCAAATGTTGAAAGTAAGATTTTTTGAAATGTCATGCCAAGTATTGGCTTATTTTGGATTTCACGAGAGCTACACATTCCAAAAAAAGTTGGGACAGGTAGCAATAAGAGGCCAGAAAATTTAAATGTACATATAAGGAACACCTTAAGGACTAATTTGCAACTTATTAGGTCAATTGGCAACATGATTGGGTATAAAAAGAGCCTTTCAGAGTGGCAGTGTCTGTCAGAAGTCAAGATGGGCAGAGAATCACCAATTCCCCCAATGCTCCAGCGAAAAATAGTTTTCTGAGTTTCTCAGAGAAAAACTGCAAAGAGTTTGAAGTTATCATCATCTTCAGTGCATAATATCATCCAAAGATTCAGAGATTCTGGAACAATCTCTGTGCGTAAGGGTCAAGGCTGGAAAACCATACTGGATGCCCGTGATCTTCGGGCCCTTAGACTGCACTGCATCACATACAGGAATGCTACTGTAATGGAAATTATAACATGGGCTCAGGAATACTTCCAGAAAACATTGTCAGTGAACACAATCCACCGTGTCATTCGCTGTTGCCAGCTAAAACTCTATAGGTCAAACAAGAAGCCATATCTAAACATGACCCAGAAGCGCAGGCGTTTTCTCTGGGCAAGGATCATTTAAAATTGACTGTGGCAAAGTGGAAAACTGTTCTGTGGTCAGATGAATCAAAATTTGAAGTTCTTTTTGAAAAACTGTGACGCCATTTTTATCCGGACTAAAGAGGACAAGGACATCTCAAGTTGTTATTAGCGCTCATTTCAGAAGCCTGCATCTCTGATGGTTTGGGGTTGCATGTGTGCGTGTGGCATGGTCAGCTTACACATCTGGAAAGACACCATCAATGCTGAAAGGTTTATCCAAGTTTTAGAGCAACATATGCCCTCATTCAGACGTCGTCTCTTTCAGGGAAGACCTTGCATTTTCCAACATGACAATGCCAGACCACATACTGCATACAATTACAACGTCAAGACTGCATAAAAGAAGGATCTGAGTACTGAAATGGCCAGCCTGCAGTCCAGATCTGTCACCCACAGAAAACATTCTGCGCATCATAAAGAGGAAGATGCGACAAAGAAGACCTAAGACAGTTGAGCAACTAGAAGTCTGTTTTAGACAAGAATGGGACAACATTTATATTCCTGAACATTGGTCCTCTTCCAGCTGTTCTGTATATGTACATTTAACTTTTCCGGCCTCTTATTGCTACCTGTCCCAACTTTTTTTGGAATGTGTAGCTCTCATGAAATCCAAAATGAGCCAATATTTGGCATGACATTTCAAAATGTATCACTTTTAACATTTGATATGTTATCTATATTCTATTGTGAATAAAATATAAGTTTATGAGATTTGTAAATTATTCCATTACTTTTTTACTCACAATTTCTACAGTTTCCCAACTTTTTCTGATTAGGGGTTGTATTTATATATTATATTATATTATTTATTATTCTTTTTTAATAAAAAAGTGTTTAAAACAGTGTAAACAAATTGTTAAACAAAAGTTTATAGTAATAAACAACCTGCAGTTTAATGTTTGCATTTTTCTTTTATGTACCGAAAATGAACTGAACCGTTGCCTCAAAACCGAGGTACGCACCGAACCGTGATTTACCCCCCTAACTGACTGAGTATTTAGTTAGTTAGTAACACCAATATTGAACAACTGTTATTTTATTCAAGTCCTTTACCCATTAGATGAATTCTCACTTTTAGTAGATTCATAAAATTCATCATCCAAATGTTATACTTGTGTTTAGATTTGAATACTGCAAGATATTGAGTTAATAAACCAAAATTCATTAGAGAATATGAGCTGATGTTTCTAATCATTACGTAAATAAGACACTTAATAGACTAAAATAAGCTGATCTGATTTAATTTTTATGTTTTTTTTTTTCGTCTACTGTTACAGGTAATGTAGAAGTACTACGAGTGAATGAAGAAAAATCTGTTGTTCTGAAGACTGAAGTTACTGACATACAGAGAGATGATGAGATAGAGTGGAGATTTGGAGAAACTCCCATAGCTAAAATCAATCCTGCCAACAAGACCTTCAATCCATCTGATAAAGGTCTATTCAAAGACAAACTGATGCTGAATCATCAGACTGGAGATCTCACCATCAGTGACATCAGACAGGAACACTCTGGAGTTTATACACTGAAGATCATCAGAGATGGAGAAACCTTAGACAGGAGATTCAGTGTGTTTGTAAGAGGCGAGTAACTCAAATCTTTCAGTGTAATAATGATTTTATTATCATCTGTACTTTGTTGACAGTATACTGTAGATGTAAGAGTGATCTGGAAAACACACTGATGGTCACATCAAGGAGCTTGAAAAACATCTTCCATACTCTAGAAATAAACTGAGGACCTCTGTCAGAAACAATATCTTCAGGTATTCCAAAGTATTGAAACACATGTTGAAAAAGCAACTCAGCACTCTCTATTGCAGTGTGTAAACCCCTAAGGGGAATGAGTCTGATCATTTTTGAGAACCGGTCCACTACAATAAATATGCATGTGTTACCTTGTGATGCCGGGAGGTTCATGGCAAAGTGAACGCCTAGATGTGACCAGGGGCGACGAGAGGATTGGGAGAGGACAAAGTTTTCCAGTTGGAGGATGACGAGGGGATTTGGAGATGGCACAATCCCTGAATCCAATCACAAACCTTCTGATGTCCTGTGCCATGTTGGGCCGACAGAAGCGGTGTTTGAGCAGTGAGAGGGTTTACTGGATTGGGGGGTGACTAGTGTCTACAGAGTTATGTGCCTTTGTTATCAACAGAATCTGATGGTGTAATGGTACATACTTGTGGTTCTAAGGGCAACTCAGTGGAACATTTTGAATCTCAGGGGTCGTGTCCTCCTCACTCAATGTATTGGGACATACAAAAACACTCTCCGGAAGGATGGACTCAGGAGGGTGTTGGTCATCTTCAGTTGAAAACATTCGAGAGAGAGCATCAGCCTTGCAATTCTTATTACCCGGGCGATAAGTGGATAAGTACTGAAGGTTCTTGTGATCAGTCAGCGTGGTGAAGGGATGACGTGCACCTTCTACCCAATGTCTCCATTCTTCAAGAACCAGCTTTATGGCGAGAAGTTTACAGTAACCGATATCATAGTTGGCTTATGCCGGGTTGAACTTGCACGAAAAATATGGTAAATGGTAAATGGACTGCATTTATATAGCGCTTTTAACAGACCTATGGCCATCCAAAGCGCTTTACAAGTCTGCCTCACATTCACCCATTCACACACACATTCATACACCGACGGCGGTGTCAGCCATGCAAGGCGCCATCCAGCCCGATCTAATCATGTGATCGGAAATCGGCCCCGATCACGTGGTTTCAGACTCGATCGGACGTTACCTCCCGATCAGGACTCGGATACATATGCAGGGTTTAAAATCCTGCGTTAAGGTCTCGCTCTGCTCCGCGCCAGTGTACGCCCTGGTGCGTGTGATCTGACGAGAAGAGAATGACGTGTTTTCATTCATAGGCTTCACACTCGTGCGTGCGGGAACCCACGACAAAGCCGGGTTTTTACCGCTCATTTAAACAACGCGTCGATTGTTTTGTCACCATGTGCTCAGACGCAGATCCGCGTCTCACTCAGAACCTCATGAACGCGCATTTGCGCAGGATCATTTGACATTACTGTAGAGATGAGAGATAGAGAGAGAGAGAAAGAGAGGTAAGAATGGTGCCCACGTCAAAAAAACTTAATAGAAGTCTTAAAGTATGTATAGCCATGTCACTCATCTCATTACAATACGTTAACTAGATAACTGGATACAACTTATTGTATAGTTTAATAAAATAATTTATTTTGATTATACAAATTAATTATGACCTAGCAATAATGATTTTTTTAACTAACTGCTGACCAGCTTAGGGAATTTCTATGACTAATTTTTAAGACATTGATGCTGATTCAGTATGTTGATTTTCTTGTTAATTGAATCTTTTGTGGTATCTTATGCCTAGAATTAGTCAAGGAGGTTGATTCTTATTACTTCCGTCGAAGTTTGATCAATTGTGCATAATAACATGTGCACCAAATGCATATAGGGTGTCAGACTCATAGATTTGCATAATTTAAAGTTCAGGTTTTAAAGTTTGGGTCAACCTGTGGCACAGCTTTAAACAGAAACTTATAAAATCCTAGCCTGGCTCCGCCCTCCTATGTGCTTCCGCTTAATTTTCATTTCGTCTGGGACTGCTCTGTAGAGTTTAGTTTTCTCCTGCAAAAATCTGCAGGACCAATCAGCGAACAGATGGGGGTGGCTAAGAATGATGGTGTTTAAGGTCGTGCGCCAGTTTGAGTTGTAGTTCAGTAATGGCAGTGGAGAAAGACGTGAGGAAAGCTATTCAATCCGTTGTTGCAAAACTGCCGAATATACAGAAGTTAAAGCCGGAGCAAGAACCAGGTTTGCTAAGTTTTGTTTGTCTGATTATTCTGACTTGTTGTTTCCGGACGGTTTCTGTGCATGATATACATCACGACCACACATTATTCAGTCGATCGCCTATGGCAGATCCTGAGTGACTCTGCAGATCCAATAGTTTTAAACTTCAACAGAGGACCCTCCTTAACGGAAGTAACGCTTTGCAATGGAGCGTGGCCAGACTCTCTGTACAAATGAAATGAATGTACGAGAGTCTGGTTGGACCAGGCTAATAAAATCCTATCAGAGGTCCAAAATGTCACTGAAACACACCAGTGGCTTTGCTGTCATCAGGATTAAACATGTTACCCCTCGAACCCTCCCTCCCAACAGAGCCTTACCACAAAACAAATCCCAATTTAACCCCTGTACATATATACTATATATATTCTCATTATTTTTGAACACATCTATAGTTATGCGCTGGCACAGAGTTAGACTCTTTTGACTTATTCTTTTTTTATATATTATATAAGTATCGGATCGGGACTCGGTATCGGCAGACACTCAAAATCAAATGACTTGGACTCGGACTCGAGGGCAAAAAAACCTGATCGGGACATCCCTAACCAAAACCAATCTAGAAAAACCAAAAGGTTTTTCTAGATTTGGGTGAACTAACACAGGTGCCGTACAAAAGGCACTCATCAGTTGTTGAAAAGCATGTTCAGCCTCTGATGACCAGGTGAGGTGTTTGGGTTTACCTTATATAGCAGATGTTAATGGAAATTGGATGGCACTGAAATTATTGAATGAAACAGCGATTAGAAGTTTGCAAATTTGAGAAACTTTTGCAGTTCTTTGATGGTGGTTGGAATCGGCCACTTGGTTTTCATGTCAACTTTCCTCTGGTCCATACTCGCACCAATTTTTGAAACGTTATACCCCAGAAATTGGATGCTGGCTTGATGGAATTAGCACTTTTCTGCTTTTAGGAAAAGAGTGTACTGATATAGCCACTTCAGAACTTCTTTGACATGATGTATGTGTTCAGTAGGGTCACTTGAATAAATCAAAATATTGTCAATGTAAATCAACACGTACGATTCAGTAGGTCTCCGAAGATGGCATGCATAAAATCCTGGAAGACTGAGGGGGGGGGGTTGACCAATCCATACGGCATGGAATGAATTAGAGCGGAGACTATGAGCGAGGCCTTCTCATCCAACATCAGTGTCTGACCTCACAAATGTGCTTTAAGAAGAATGGTCAAACATTCCCATAAACACACTCCTAAACCTTGTAGAAAGACTTCCAAGAAGAGTTGAAGCTTTTATAGCTGCAAAGGGTGCCGGGTCAAATCCATATTAAACCCTATGGAGTAAGAATGGGATGTCATTCAGGTTCATGTGTATATAAATATGTGCTGATGTTTATAATCAGTAAATCTGGAATTGATTTATTTCTGCGTTTCTGTCTGCTGCTGTTACAGGTAAAGTAGAAGTACTGCGAGTGAATGAAGAAGAATCTGTCCAACTAAAGACTGAAGTTACTGAAATACAGAAAGATGATGTGATAGAGTGGAGATTTGGAGATAAAGAAACTCCCATAGCTCAAATCAATCCTGCCAACAAGATCTTCAGTACATATGATAAAGGTTTATTCAAAGATAAACTGACGCTGAATGGTCAAACTGGAGATCTCAACATCAGTGACATCAGATGGGAACACTCTGGAGTTTATAAACTGAAGATCACCAGAGGAGGAAAAACATCATACAAGACAATATCTGTGTTTGTCAGATGTGAGTAACTGAAATGTTTGAGTGTAATAATGATTTTATTATCATCTGTACTCTGTTGACAGTTTACTGTAGATGTAAGAGGGATTTATGACTATTAACTTACAGTGGAGATTTTCACACTGTGTTTAAATCTGACTTTTGTTTAAACCTGATTTAACTGCAGGTAAATCAATACACTCGTCATATTGAAAGGGTTACCTGAGACAACACATCTGTACATCATTTCAGATATTTGGTCGGTTTTATAAAAACATGAAAACTACGTCACTGATATCTTACATAGAGTTTAATAGACTGACTGTATATTTAGTGAGTTAGTAGCACCAATATTAAAGGTAACGTTTTTCGTGATCATATTTTTTAAACTTTAGTTAGTGTGTACAGTTGCTGTTAGAGCTCAAAGTTCACTGTTCACCTTCACCGTGGGTGCAAAGCCCTATTGTTTTTGCTCAGTTCTTCTGCTTTTTCTTCTCCGAAATGAATCGCATTATTGAGAGCCTAAACATGCTCGAAAACTCATGAAACTTTGCACACACGTCAGAAGTGACGAAAATTTACATGTGGTATAGGCATCAGAAATGGGTGTGTAGAAATGACTCGATAGCGCCACCTGCAAAATTTCAAAAGAACAACCCTCCTGCTACGAAAAACTTACAGAAATTTGGTAGGGTCATCTATCACCTCAAGATCTACAAAAAAGTCCCTTGGAACCAAGCTCTAAACCCCACAGGAAGTCGGCCATTTTGAATTTTCGCTGTGATTTCTGTGAACATTTTGGCATTTTCAGGCTTCGTACTTTAACGAACTCCTCCTAGAGATTTAATCTGATCATCATCATATTTGGTCTGTGTCATCTAAAGGCCTTTGCGATGTTAAATTGCAGAGATCTTGACTTTTCGTTGGAGGGTGTCCATGGCGGCCTGACAAATTTCAGCGTTTTCGCCATGAAACAGGAAGTGGTTTTAACTCAGGCATACAATGTCCAATCTGCCCCACGCTTCACATGTTTGATAAGTGTCTTGGCCTGAACACATTTCCATGCCAATATTCAGCTTCAGTCATAGCGCCACCTAGATGCAGCAGGAAATGCCATATTTTATGCTGTGATTTACTGCTCTTAGAGATTTAATCAAGTCATCATCTTATTTGGTCAGACTGATCGTAAGCCCTTTGCGATGATTAATGGCGAAGATCTTGACTTTTCGTTGAAGGGCGTGTCCGTAGTGGCCTGGCAAATTGTGATGTTTCCCCATGAAACATGAAGTTGTTGTAATTCAGGCATACATTGTTCGATTCTGCCCCAGACTTCACACGTTTGTTAAGGGTCCTGGCCTGAACACGTCAATATAACAATAATCAGGTACAGTCATAGCGCCACCTGTTGCACACAGGCGGTGTAGCACATAAATGTTCTTTTGAATATCCACCTTTATTTACCCACGTAAATTCTTATACCCCTGGTTCACTGCTTTACTAATGCCATAGGGTAGCTGTGCACATGCATGTGAGGGCCCTTCCATCGCTGCTTGCAGCTTTGTGTTTATATTTATATACTGATAGAGAATCTGAAAGTTTGAGTTAATAAACAGAAGTTCATTTATGACAATATGAGCTGATGTTTAAAATCAGTAAATAAGACACTTAATAGATGAAAATCACCTGAATTGATTTCATTTCTGTCTTTCTGTTTCTGTCTGCTGCTGTTACAGGTGAAACAAAAACACTGAAAGTGGATGAGTGGAAATCTGCTGATCTGAAGACTGAAGTTAAAGACATACAGAGAGTTGATCTGATAGAGTGGAGATTTGGAGAAACTCTCATAGCTGAAATCAATCCTGCCAGGAATATCTCCAGTACATATGATGGTGCATTCAGAGATAAACTGAAGCTGAATCTTCAGACTGGAGATCTCACCATCAATAACATCAGACAGAAACATGCTGGAGTTTATAAACTGAAGATCACCAGAGGTGGAGAAAACTCAGACAGGAGATTCAGTGTGTTTGTCAGATGTGAGTAACTGAAATGTTTCAGTGTAATAATGATTTTATTATCATCTGTACTAGGGGTGGCACGGTCCATGAAAAAAATCCGAACCGTTCGGTTCGCTTGTCTCGGTTCGGAGCGCGTGTGTACCGCACGGTTCAACGGTTCATGGCATGCGCAATGTAGTCTCATGCCCTGTATGTGACCTCAGATAGCGTGTTTCCTTTTCGCGCGAAAGAAGAGGTGACTGGTTTGGAGTATAAGTACTGCAGGTTATGTTACGTATAGAAATGGCAAGTGGGAGAGAAAAGTAAGTCTGCCCGCAGTTGGAGGATGCGCCAGCGTCGTATAAGTTTGGTGTGTGGAAACATATTTTTATTTCATGTTACCTATGATGACAGCGGAAATAAAACAATAGATTGAACTGCAGTCTATGGGTTGAATGTGCTCCAACAGCCACAGGAGATCGCCTTCTCTCCGACCATTTATCTAATCTGAGGTACTGTTTCACGTCTTTAGCGCTATTTTTAGCCTTTCATTGATAAAATTAAAGCGGCTGATTTCCGCGTAGTTTCATTTTGCTAGCGTGTGAAAGTTGCGCGATCTTATTTCAGAAATTGCCCCTCAAAGTAATCAGGACAAAAGTGGTCAAAAGTGGACAAAAGAGACGGATGTAAATATTACAGGTGTAAACGTTATGTTTCTCTCTCGTCCACATATACTCTCAGTATTAAAGCAGCCTCTCAGTGATAAATCTAAGAGCTACACTGAAGTTGGCATTTTAATAAACGCAAGTTATCTTTGTGTGCTAAAAATGCACATAAAGTTCATGTAGATGGCAATACACATTCTCTTTTTTGCCAAATAAATGAAAAGCATGTTGAAATCATCAATGTCTTCCCTCTTGCTCTATCAAAATCTCATCTGTCTTTCCTCAGGGATGGTCCCAATAATGTGCTTAAAGTCAAATTCAGTTTGTGCATGATTACATGATATAACTTTTTTTTTAATACTGTATCCTAAATTATGGATAATTAATACATTAATAAGATAATACATTTCTGGAGTGTTAAAAATGTAAAGAAAAAATAACAACAAGAACCGTACTGAACCGAGAACCGTGACCATAGAACCGTGATACGAACCGAACCGAGGGTTTTGTGAACCGTGCCACCCCTAATCTGTACTGTGTTGACAGTATATTGTCAGATTTTGGTGGAGATTTTCACACTGTGTTTAACTCTGACTTATCTTTTGTTAAAACCTTTTCTTATCTGATGATTCTAAGAAACTCTCTGCTACAGAAAACTCTTTTCTACACTTTATTAATATCTGTGAATCAATGTATTTAATAAGCATCTCCTTTACAAATGACAACAAAGCAGTTCCTTAATTGTTTGAACTGTTGTAGATGACTTATCAAGCTATTAACAAAAATTCATTTTGATCATTTATTTGTGTAAAGTGTTATAATTCATCTCATTTAACCTGTTGTGAACAAAAATGACCTCTGTGCTGTTTTAAGTAACTGAAAAGAAAAACATTAATAATATATCCACTTAATGCAACAACACGTCACTATTTGCATTGCACCCCTTTCTCATACACTAGATGAATAATTTACTTATATTGAACTTTTAAAATACAAACTAGATCTGTCTCTCATTCAGACTAAACAACAGACTCATTCAGTGAATGGTGTATTTGTTTACAGTTTTTTCCAATTGCTAACACACAATTTTGCAAACTAGTCTGGTTTTATCAAAAAACTTAACACAATTTACAAAACCACACACCCAAACAGCAAAATACCACATATATCCTGCAAAATGAAGCACTCCAACCTAAACTACATATAACATTATCAAAATCAAACTTTGACACAAATTGGAACACACTTCATTCATATTACCAGATTTTTGTCTAACCAACTACACACAGTTGGGCATAATGAAAAGTGCACTTTTCTTTAGTATGCTTTGCCATAATACTAAAATATGTATTAGATTGTTCGCATGCACAGAAATATTTGCAGATACACATACATGCTGTTGAATTTTTTTTGTTTTCACCAAACAAGTCACAACGCCTCGTCCACATCACAGGCAATATATTCCCATGCCAGACATCGAGGGAAGAAGGGCCTTGAGCGCCTTATCCATCCCTAAATTGCACCAACATCAATCTCATCATATGTCTCTTCATAGCCTGCAAAAGAGGCATGCGCACAAAGGGCTGCTGGTCATATACCTTCCATATAACTCTTCTATGTGGTTCTAAAATGACGAGTATGGTGGGAGGTACAGTATTGCACGATAAATGTTTGGAAGTCAGCAAACCAGTTTGGACTGGGGCTGCACGATGAAAGCTCATGTTGTGCCATACTACAACATACCGGTTTCTTTGGTCTACATCATTCATACACTCTGATGGTATGAGAATGTTGTGGAGTCTTTCTAGAAATGTGAGAATATGGGCTGTGTTGTATGGTCCAAGGTTGGCATGACGGTGGAGGACACCATCCATATTGGAGATGGCAGCACACATTGTGATGTTCCCACCACGTTAGCCAGGAACATCTATAAAGGCTCTGTGGCCAATGACGTTCCTGTGGTCTTTTCTAGTGCTTACATCCTGATTGAAGTGTTAACAATTAACCATTCAGGTGTTTGGGCAGGTGGCACATATATTGGCCATTTAGCTTGTGTAGTGTCATTTTGAATGGTAGTGTTTTGAAAAGGCAAACATGTGACTTTATGTCAGATTGTTTTGTCTTGTGCAGAGAACCATGTTCAATGCATTTAAAAAGTGTCATTGTGAATTGCAAAATGAGTGTAAAGCAGAAAATGTGTTTAGACTTTTGGAGACTTGAGAAGAGGTCTTGCTCTCTGTGTGTCAGTTTAAATAGTTGTGCTGTTCATGTCATTTTAGTGTGTTAGCAATTGGAAAAAACTGTAATACATTCATCTGATGTTGTGCTCCTTCACTGCTCGTGTTGCTTTATTTGCTCTTAAGTTGCAGGAGGAAGCTACAGTCAGTATAATCTGGTTACCTGCTCCCGGTTGCATAAAACTTTAAGACTAGCTTTAAAAGTTAGTCATGAATTTTTTTTCTTCAAGACTGATCATAACTGTTTAAAGTATGTAACATAGAAAGGTAGATCAGTCTAATTTACATCCAAATAATAAGACTGATTAGCCCTAACTAATTGCTAGTTAGTCAGAATCATTCTTAAGACGCAGTCTTAACGTCTTGGCTATGTTTATGCAACTGGCCACTGGTCTTCGCTTGTTTAATCTCCTCCTCCCAGCCTGGACAGCAAAGACCAGCATGACCAGCTAAAAAGTGTTCAGAACTCCTTTCAAGCCAATCATATTGTGCCTCAGTGCTCATAAATTATTAATGCACTTTATACAGTACCAGAGTAGGGGTGCAACGGATCACAAAACTCACGGTTCGAATCACATTTCGGATTTTGAGGCACGGATTGGATCATTTTTCGGATCAGCAAAAAAAGGATGGGAAAATTCTAATAACAAATCAAGAAATTACAAACATTTATAAAAAAGAACAAGGTTGCACATTAAGTAAGGTCTAAAATCATTAGTTATAGAAATCAAATGAATAATAACACTGTATTTATTGAATTAATTAAATGTAATTATAATTTTTTAAAGCTTCAGAAGTGATTTTCTCTTTGTCTTGGGTTGTCTGATTAACATTAATGACACAGACTTAAGTAGGTCAATTGAGCTTACTGTCTCTTTAAGACCAAATATGCACAGACTGCATATCTCTCCGTTTGTGCACTACCGAGTCCCCTTAAACGAGTGCACACACACAGACAGAGGGGTAATTACGGCGCAGCATAAACAGTCTCCACATAAAAACGTTACGTTGTTTTTCATTGCTCTATTAGCCAAATGTATTTTAATACACTACAGTATGAGAGAGAGTAGCGCATCTCTCTGAAGTTTACACATGAAGGGTTCTGATCTTTGAAGGATGATACGTCTGACTCTATCTGGAAAGGACGCAGGACACAGCTGCTTCCTCTCTAAACAACTTTTGATTTGATCTGTCACATCTGTTTCTTACAGCTTCCAAATGAGGAGATTCAGTGAGGAAGAGCGGAGAAGATTTAGTGGAAACAGAGATTCAGACATTGTTGCATAATAACAGTCAGCAGCAGTGATCTTCCTTCAGTTTAACCTCATCAATATTACAAACACATCAGCATCACATCACTTATACCCTCATATCAATGAGTTTAAATAATCCACCTGTGTGTGCTCATCATGAACCAGAGGAAATTATTTCCTTTTGATTTGCAGATACATTTAAACATTTCAATAGCTTGAATAAATGAAGTTAAAGGAACAGTATGTAAGAAATTTCTATCAATGAATCATAAAATGGCCCTGATATGTCACTAGACATTAAGAAATCATTTTCATTTCAAATACTTATATCACTCACAACAGTGGTCCGGCCAGGATATTGTCATTTAAAAAGTGGAGTTGCAGCCCTCAACTGATGTTGATGTTGTCATGTTGTGTATGGGCCACCAGTTGTGTGATTACAGTACCAGTTTTGGCCACAATCCTACATACTGTTCCTTTAATAGAAAGGTAAGTATATTATACATATAATAAAAGTTAAGTAAATTATCATAAAGTTGATAGAACACATTTGTTGTTAACGCTGATCTACAAACAACAAATTACTATAAACTTTGATAATTATGTTTAAACATAAATAATATCTGTAGATGCAGTCATTGTGTGCTGCATTATTTGCACCGCATGTATTATTTGCTGTTTCATGTAACTTTACCAGTGTTATAAAAACAAATAACTTAAAACCTAACAGATGTACTACAGCAGTATTTCACTGACTCATGTTTGTCATCTTGTTGATAATAGTTGTCATCAAAAGTCTCAGTCCCTGTATTCATACTTTACTCTTACAGAGTGTGCAAAACTATGAGTGGTTAAATGTGTAAATGTAAATCGGCATATAAAACTGTGTTTTATTGTTTACCTAATGATCTTCTGATCTTCACTTCTAGTTAGTGTCTAACCAGTGTTCAGTTTTCTAATGCCACAGGGGCAGAGGAGACATTAGATTCATGAAGTAAAACATAAATAAATATCTGTAAACTTGAATCATTTGAGGGGTTTTGTAGTTGTGTTGTATTTCTGTAGTTTAAGTGATAGCGTGTGATAGCAGCCGCTTTAGGTTTAATTTCTCTCTTATAGACGGTTTCATCGGACGCACGTGATACACGTCTGGATACGAACTTTACTTCCGGTTTAGTTTTTTTAATGGTCTGACTAGTTGCTAAACTGATCTCTTGAACAAATGCCTCGTCGAAAATAACAAATGTTTTGGTTTCCTATGTAATCTATGTGTTGTTTTTTGATTGTTATATAAATAAACTTCGTTTAAAGTACTTTGTTGTTATTTATTATTAGCGGAGTTTACCGGAAGTTACGTGCGGACCGCGACAGCTGCTTGTTTATGTTCTTACTGCTGAAACCGTCTATTGGTTTAAGTGAATATTAACAGACATATAAATGCTTTTATGTTCAAATGTAAACATGTAAAAAAAAACATTATTCCTGTGGTTAAATTGCTCTGATCAACATATTGTTCACATATTATCAGGAATGTGAAACACCTGTGTACCCTATGACCTTTATTGAGAAGTAAATAGTGTTGATGCTCTGTAAAGTTCACAGATTCAGCTCATGTAGCTCATTTTTCTCAGTCTAAAGAGAGAAAGTGTTTGTGTTGAAGAATCCAGAAATCAGACTTTAATGATTCAGTGTTATATTGACTGATAGATTATGTGTTAGACATTAGGTTTGATATTATGAAGGTTTCACCGAGTCACTAAATTATTGTAGCTTTTTTTAAAGCTTTGCCAAAGCTTGCACTAAACCAAATAATAATAATAAAGTCCACTTTAATCTCTGTCTAGTTACTGTTTTCTGAACAGTGTATTGTAACAGGTTTTATATGATACATCACTCATGTTATAATCCTCATTTTGTTAAATAAAAGCATCTGATATAAGTCACAGTGCTGTTTTATTTATATGAGACACTTAATAGAAATAATCTCACTTTTAGTAATTTTACACTAATATGATTTTGTAGTTTTACAGTCTGAACACTGTTCAGTGTAATATTTCTTCATAAACCCGTTCAGGTTTTATGTAAGTGTTTTTTTTTTAAGAAACCGTACAATGAAATAAACAAATAGCCAAAGTCAAAATCATATACAGTGTCTACTGTATTGTTTTTGTGAAAATTGAATTGATTTTGGACACAAGATGGCGCAAACGTCAAAGTGAATTTACTGACTGCATTACAACGTCAATTCAGTATATTTTTACTGTTGTTCGTTTATTTGACCACAATGAGGCGATATATATAGACGGTTAATAAAGGCCTTTATTATGTACATACGTAAACAGTTGTTTCGACGAGCCATAGATGTGAATATCTGCTGTGAACACAAGATGGCGCTCTACTACTGTTATATGTGTACTGTGTAAATAAACTCTACACAAACGCTGTTTTAATTTAATGTCAAAGCGCGCTTATGTGTTATAATGTTGTGAATCTAGTTTAATTTGAGGAACTTGATATCAATGTCAAATTTATTTGTTGAATAAGAAGACCGCGAATCGACCAAGGTGGGTTCTAGCTAGATGGGATACAGCTGCGGTCTAAATCTCGCGAGATGTTGAATTTAGTGTTTGGTTTCAAGGTCGTATTAGGATGAAAACAGCGGTTCTGGCTAGATGGGATACAGATACGACATAAATCTAGCGAAATGTTGGCTCTAATGTTAGGTTTGGGTGTAGCATTAAGGATGTAGATAAGGATGAAAACGGCGCTCATCTGACGAGATGCTGTAGCAGGTCGTTGCTGCATCCCTTCTAGCCACAACCGCGCATGTGCTCTCGGTGCAGTCCCCTCAGCAGCACAACATCCTGCAGCATGACTTCTTTAGTCGAGGAAACTGAGGTAAAACTGAGGAAAACAAACGATTATCTGCCGAAATTAAAGTGAACTGGAGTCGACAGAGATAAGACCGAGTGACTGTTCCACTTAAAGTAACACAAAATAAGAGATTAATCATAAAAAGAGCTGCTGTGAGACTGACTGAACAGATTTAACAAGACCTCAACAAACATCTTTATTGTGTCAGGTATGTTGAATTAAAACAAAAACGTGCCAAAAACATCAAAGGATTTGCATTTAATGGTTATAATTGGATTGGATTGTTTCACCAACAGATGACATTTCTATTTTTGTTTATTTCTATTTATTGCTTTAGATATATTATCTGTAGTTGATGATCAGAATAAAAGTTTCATCTTCCTCAGGTGGAGGTTTCAGAGGTCAGATATCTTCATCAGTTTGTGGCTGTAGTAGTCACCATCAGCATCTCTTATAAAGGTGAGAGTTTTACTTTAAACCACTAAACCATGATTGATCATTTTAGGTTTCACTTTTGACTTTTTCCTCAGTCATCAGTTCAGCTCCTCCCATGACCACGTTGTCGGTTAGCCACTTTTCCTTGCCCATTTTTTTCTCCTTCTAATATATCAACTTTGAGGACAAGTGTCAGGAAAAATGCCAGAAAAGCTGAAAAATTGCTGGTTCTGATAGAAAGGTCTAGTGGAGTCCATGCCTCGATGGGTCAGGGCTGTTTTGGTGGCAAAATGGTGATTTACAGTATTAGGCAGGTGGTCATAAAGTTTATTTTGCATTAAGAAAAAATATCGCCTGAATTTAATCCTTTTTCCTTCAGTTTTTTTTTTTTTATAAAATAAAGAACTATCTAGTTTATATAAATGTATAAAATTTATCTTATTGTGACTTCATTATAGACTATTGTCTAACGAGTCAGTTTAGTGCATTAATACAGTACGCTGTATACTATAGACATCTCTGCTGGTAAACTTTGCTCTTACACCATCTCATACCCCCTCCTCTTTTTCCATTGCGTAAGCAAAATTGTGACCTTGTTGAGTACATGAAGTTTCCAGCGTTTCACACTTCAATGTTTTCAGTTAGATCTGAGTACTTCAAATTTCATTGTGAACACAAAGTGACGTAAGATTGTGCATAAGTATAGTGCATAGCGCTAAATAAGTATACCCTTTTCACTGCCATTTCTTTATACTATGGTTGTGATTAGGATTAGGTAATCAAGTAGCATCTTCCCCAGTGTGTAAACCAATCAGAAGTAGTGGAGTCAATTTCAGTACAACACTGTCAGTGTGTGTAGTTTTAAGTTGTTGTTTTAAATTGGCAGTATTGAATGAAGATGTTTTTGCCGTTTTTTCTGCCACAACTTCCACATGTATGACATCTGATGTAAATAAGGATGGGCAAAATGAAGGCAATTTTGCTAAGTTTTAAAATGATATCACCCCCTGTCATTTCTATTAACAACCAGTGATGCTAGAAATATTGCAACTTTCAGTAAATCATTTGCATTTGTTTCTTAAAGTTACTCTTGTGTCTTTTTTTATATCCACTGAGATAAAAGAGGATGTGTTTTTCAAAATTAAGAAAATAAACATGATGAACGTTCAGTTCTCTCTCCCTCGGTGAACTCCTTTTAGAAACATGTCAGAAAAATGAACTGTAGCTTAACGATTACTTGTAATACAAACTAAAGATAAATATCTACATAATGCTTGGAATGTCTACTTTTAAATTATGTAAGTTTAATCGAACTCAAATATTGTCATTTGTTGTTAACTGTATAAGAAGAGGGAGACGTACCGTCTTTCTCCTATTACTGCATTATCTATAATGAGTCACGCCCCGCTCCATTGAAGAGAAGAACAGAGATCATCCATATTCATTAGTCAACCCCACAGTCAATGGAGACTCGATCTGATCTCTGGATTTAGTGCTGTGTCAATCCGAGTGCTAAAAACATCACATCTAAACCGTTGTTTACTCCAAGTCCCGCCTGTAACTAAAGTTCTCCAGACGTGAATGTTTTCTTTAAACTCCTATCTGTGCTTCTGTCAGACAGTGTGACGTGATCGACGGCCAAACGCACACACAAACACACGATGCCTCATATCTGACGCGTTTTGTGGTATTCTGATGAAAGACGCTTGCAAACAGCATATTTTCTTTACAGTTAGTTTATTTAACGCAAGATCACGCGTGGGAAGGCATTTCTTTTGTGTTGCTTTCACAAACAAACACGTAACAGTAATGGCGCGTCTTACATTCCTGCCTAAAGGCTCATTATGCAGCTCATTATGCATGTCTTTTGTTCCCTCAGTTGTCAATCACAGATTATTTAAGAGCTTCCCACCCTCCTTGCATATTGCCTTCCTAACCAAAAAGTGACTTTGAAATTGTAAATCAATATATTGTTTTATGTGAATGAGTAGGCCGAATGATTTTCAGATCATTTTGAAGAAAAACTCTAGACTACTTGATTCTGTTTTAAAAAAGTTTTTCAAGAAACATCATCTTGTTTGATTTACTGTATAAGCTTGTTTCCTCATGGTCACAAAAATACTGGTATTGCTATCTTTGTGGGACAATTGTTCCCCACAACATGATAATTACCAGGTACACACACACAAACACACACACACACACACACACAGTTCACACCTCTCACATCTCTCACAGACACACACACTATACACATTAACCAATAATAGTCTAACACATATCTCACGTCCATCAGTACACACAAAAACACATTTCTTTCCACTTCGCATTTCACTTAAACACAAATGAAAGTGTGAATGTGTCAGATGCGTATAGTTATAAAAAAAAACATGTTTGTGTTTTAAAAACAAATACTTTGAGTGTATCCACATTTATTTATTTATATTTTGATCACAGAGTTTCTGATGTTGTTACAGTTCTTTTTTTTAAACTGCTATTAACATTTTTTAAGCATGGTGAAATTATGTTTAACATGTGCTTTTTGGTGTGTATTATGTAATAATCGCTTTATGTAATATAATTCACAAAGGCAAACTTTAAACTCACAAACACTGAGAATCTGAAGTTATAACAGAGACTGTAGATGATCACAATGAGTTTGTTTATTGTCCCTTGACTCCTGCATACACCACATCATCCTCTACTGCAGATCCCTGTACACACAAACACACAACATACAAACAAACACATTTAATAACCATCAAATCAATTAATTAAATCATTATTAATCTACTTTAAGAGATTGGTGTGTATGCATTAAATAGGATTAAAGACAAATGTGTTAGGTTATAAACAATCTGACATCAGTTTATTATAGATTAGTGATGCACGGATGTATCAGCCACCGATATTTATTGGCCGATTTTTGATGAATTTGAAACCATCGACAATAGCACGAGAAAGGCCGATACTGATTGTTTATTAATTAACTGCATAAAGAAATCCATTATATGTAAAAAACTAGTTAATGTTGTTAATAAAATAAATGTTGAATAGCAAAAACCACCTTTGAAGGTTGTCATGCTGTCTTATTATATTTGTTCTTAATTTGTGCCTCTCTTATTATGTTGGTCAGTTGAATGTTAATTAGATCAAATCCATATTCAGTAAAAATAATTTGATGCAGAAATAAACTAGCTAATAGACCAACTGTAGAGTACTGTGTACAAGTGTTTAATATCGGCATCGGTATCGGCCAGAAGTTGTCTGTTTAAATCGGTATCGGCCCCAAAAATCCTATCGGTGCATCCCTAGTAACTACTAGTTAAAAACGAGTTAATGTTGTTAATAAAATAAATGCTGAATAGCAAAAACCACCTTTGAAGGTTGTCATGCTGTCTTATTATATTTGTTTTAGCTTAATTTGTGCCTCTCTTATTATGTTTGTCAGTTGAATGTTAATTAGATCAAATCCATGTTCAGTAAAAATAATTTGATGCAGAAATAAACTAGCTAATAGACCAACTGTATAGTATTGTATACAAGTGTTTAATATCGGCATCGGTATCGGCCAGAAGTTGTCTGTTTAAATCGGTATCGGCCCAAAAAATCCAATCGGTGCATCCCTATTATAGATGGATAGATAGATGGGTAGATAGATGGATAAATAGATGTATAGATCAGGGCGTCCGCACCGTAGTAAGAGGTAGTAAAGGGTAGTAAAACGAATCTAACAAATTTAAGGCCCTTCAAAGGTAGTTAAAGGTAACAAACGCAATTTGACTTGGTAGTAATTTTTTTGCTTAATATTTGTGTCTCCATGTTTTACCTTCATCTAGCATAGTGTGAAAATATATACAGTGCTAACAGGACCTGAGTGAGTCAGAGTTGATAGCAAATATAGTCACCTTAAGAGTATACACACTTAACTCATAGTATTTTCTCATTCGAGGTTACGCGCCCACATCATGTTGCTGCACGTGTGGTCACAAAAGCATTACATTACACGTATTTTAGCACCACAGTTTTATATTAAGTGATTTTAAGCGGTTGAAACACGAACAACAGTGCTATATGCGCACACGGTTTCTGTGTGAGAGGAGCGTGCAAGCCGCGCATCCGCTTCTCATTGAGCTTGTGTGTATTTTGGCCGCTGCTTAAATACACACATGCGTCAAAATTCCTGGCTTTTGCAAGTATTCTCATAAACACGATCATTTAGGTCTTAAGAGAAAGTAAACAGCTAAAAGAGAAAACGCATGTGTAACAGTAGATTAGATTCGGACTTTGGTCTTAAAGGGGAAGTTACCTAATTTTGCTCCTGTCTGTCACTCGTGTTAATCAAACAGCATTGAGAGAAAATCCGTCACTGCTCTTGACTAAATCACTTTTCTACCTTTAATAAGATTTGTACGTTGAATTGACCTTTCGCCGGCCCCTCCCCCAAAATGGCCATTGTCCAATCACACATCACAGCAGCACCCGTTACTATGCGAGCACGTCCGACAAACATTAACGCCCGCGGCGTTTGTAAATCGGACACTAGATAAGTTACCCCGAGAGATTGTAATGGATTTTACGATGTCCTGGCATCAGAGAAACAAGTCACACTTTCCTCCTTGATGCCAGTCTTGGAGCACATTAACTTTGAGATACTTCAAGATCAAGAAGAAGACTGCAGTCTCACTAAACAAATGAAACATGTAATAAGAGAAGACCTGTTAATGCAGAAAGATATACAGAGGAAATGAAGAATGTTATGAACATATCCAGTTTTGTGGATCCCAGGTTCAAGGGAAACTTTACTGAGAATCTGGATGACACAGTTCAAGGCATGCAGTGACGAAGCAATGGCACTTGTTGCATTACATCCAGAGATTCCAGACACAGAAAATCCTACAGCAGCAATCACATCAAGCACCTTCTCCACCACCACCATAAAAAATAGAAGAGCCTGTCTGGGTATTACAGCAAATAACCAGTGCAAAGAAGAATAAGTCACTAGCTTCAGGACATGCACTGCCATCAGTCCAAGAAAAACTTGACTCAGAGGTGAAACTGTACTTGTCACTTTCTTCATTTAGTGCTGATGCAGACCCATTGCTTGGTGGAAAGCACATGTGGAAGAAATGCCAATGCTTTCAAAAGTGGCCAGAAAATATCTCTGAAATTTTGTGTCAATAAGCCCACTGAGAAATCCCCTTACTTATAAAAGGCGACGACTCGCTTTTTGAAGGTTGCAGCCTCCGAAGTGCATGAAGGAGAATTGAAATGAGGCGGCCTACGAAGGCCTTTACAAGCCTCCAGTTGCGCTGCTTTGATGCAATTGGTCTAAGAATGCAGCCTTCAGAGGTCCCAGACTTTACTTTGGGACACAGCTAAGATCTCTGCATATTTCAATGCAATGTATTTGTATTGTTCATGTATGTGTGTGGCAGTTTTCAGATAATGATATAAACTGTACTGATTGTTCTCACCGATTTATGCATTTTTTGTTGGAATGTTGTTTCTGCATATGTGATCTCATCTTCACCAAGTCTGAACTGTTTCACAACAATCAGAGGACACATTAGAAACTTAGAATTGGGACCTGTTTTCTTAATTATGTATTGATTTAGAGATTGTAATTTTGTTAATACTCATTATTAAGCAACTTTGCAGTAGTTAATAGTTTACCCTCTTGATGTGTTTCTTTGTTTTTCCTACAGATGCAGAACAGTGAAATTGCCGCTACAATCATCAGAGATCCAGCAGCAGCCCCAGAGATATAATCTAAGAACAGGTCCAATGTTTACACTTCGTTTTACAGTGTCACCGTTTAAACATGTTACATGTACTTACTATAGTAAAAACAGTTATTAGGTATAATTACATGCAAATAACCTTAAATCAAACACTAAACTTAAAGTAAGTACATGTTGTTAATAATATTACTCTATTTTTGTAAAATGTATCTGTGTACTGTATCCAGGACACCTTAAAATACAATATAAACCGTTCACTCACATAAAAGACCTGAACACGGCTGACAGAGATGAGTGATGTTGAGATGTTGAGTTTGGTTTGTGATGGTATTGTTGAGTACACAGCTGTATGTGTTTGTATCCTGATATTCAACCTCCAGAGATAGAGAGAGTCTGATGTTGAGATCAGACACACTGATGCTGGACGATAAATTGTTTCCTTTGTACCAGGACAGACTCACATCTCTCACATTCAACACTGAACACAACAAGGAACAATTTGAGCTTAATGATAGTAAAGAACATTGTGATGAGTCTCTGGTGATGACAGGAACGGGCAGATGAGCTAAAAAAGATTGAGAACAAAACAAAAAATAAGAATTAATAATATATCTACATTTAGCAAGAGGCACGTTGTCAGTTTCTGATGTGCTACGATCATCGTGCTGCGTTTACACCAACCGCGGTAGAGGCGTGAAGCGCAAGTGATTTCAATGTTAAGTCAATGTGAAGACGCGTTGGCGCGCGTCTGGAGGTCCTGTCGCACGGATGAGGCGTTTGGCGCGAAATACGCGTTTCCGCCTCATTCGCGCGTCTAATTCACGCGAAAGGCGCGAATTGAGCGTTGTGCGCATTACACGCGAATGGTGCTTTTTGTGCATTTTGCGGTTCATGCGAATTTGCGGCTGATGCCCGAGTTGGCGGAATTTCAAATCAGGAGCCTGCTTACTTCTCTATTGGCAGCCCCGCCCAGAGTCACTTGTTCAGCATGAAGGCTTGATATTGTCCGTGAGCAGTCACCCGGAGCTATACAAAACAAGATCTTATTTCTATAGAGACAGGAATAAAAAGGACCATGCTTGAAAGAGTGTCAGTGACGACATTGGGCAACCTGGTAAGTACAAGTTGTAAATATACATTTCACTTTTGAGTCACGTGACGTTTATCGACCTGCGCAGTTTATTTTCCCCCTATAGTAAGGTTACCAAATACAAACCAGTAACTCTCTCAATAAATGCACAATCAACATCAGTCATCTTGCAAACAGACAACGGCATAGCACTTGCCCCTCCCACAAGAAGTGGAGTTTTCCTCTGACGCTCGTCAAATGCTTGCTTTTTCCGCGCGTCTACTTCGATCTACACGCGCGAAGGCATTCAAACTGTTCAAGCAGCAAACTAGGCGCGGTAGACGCGATTTTGATGCCTCAAATGTGGTTGGTGTAAACGCAGCATAAGACTTCATTTGTTTAAGCAGTTAAACTTCATGTTGTTAATTATTATGTGAAATTAGATGCAAAAATCTACTCTCTACCAAATAAGTAAATAATTTTACAAAACCCAAAAAAACTTTTAATATGTTAAAACTTAAATGTGTAATTGACAGGACAAACAGTAAATCTTTACTCACCATAGACAGTAACATTGAATCTGTATAGGGTATTTGGTGTCTTTCTGATGGTCATTTGATAAAGTCCAGTGTGTTGAGTTGTGATGTTTGTGATGATGAGATCTCCAGTCTGATTATTCACCTGCAGTCTGTCTCTGAATCTCCCATCAAGAACATCATCATATATTGAGACTGTATTAGCCGTTTTATTGATTCTGACTATGCGAATACCTTTATCTCCAAACCTCCACTCAATCACATCATCTGTCTGTAGTTTAATATCAGTGTGTAGAGTAACAGAATCTCTCTCCATCACTGACACTGACTTCACTTCATCACCAAACACATCTGCACACACAACAGACAAATTTACTTAAATCTGTGTGAAATGAGTTGGTCTATTAAAGTTTTTAAACAATTCAATTAATTAAACAATTACAAAAAAATTCGACTTCCTAGATGTAAAAACCTTTGTATTTATTTTTTCCTGACTGAAATGACTAAAATAACTTTTAATTGCATTAATAAATAAAATTAAAATTATGCTAATAAATATGGAGATTGATTTCTTTTAATAATGATTAAAATAGCAAAAGCAGACAGATAGTAAAACACTTTTAGTTTCAAAATTATTTTTAAACGGCATTTAGATTAATGTACAGTTGACGAATAGTTAATTAAACAAATGTCCATAAATATTAAAATAAGTTTACAGCTTACCCACTGGACACCTGAAGCATAAGAGTAAAAATCAACATGAGAAACATTTTCTTCAACAGTTCAGCGCTCTGTGTTGTGAATCGTGAATGTACCAGATTTGACACCATTCTAGTTTAACACGGATCTTGTCTGACTGAGTGAGCATGCGTCCTTTACTTCCTGATTTACAGCAGTCTTGTTTCTCAGTTTCCATTGACCTGTATTTCATTTTTATTAATAATATTGATTGACATCAAACCTCCAGGATTCCAGTTTTTACTGCACTATTTTTTTGACAGGTTTAGTAAAACTTCAAATGTTTTTGTGTTTGTTGCTTTTAAAAATATAGTTACTCTTACCCTGACCCCAGAGTAAACTGAGTAGATTTCATGTACAGGCCATGGATTTTTAAAACTAAACTTTAAGAGAGAGTTGTGTGGTTGATATGGTGGGAGTGGTCTAATTTAGTGAAATGTATGGGAACATAAAAGTGTTTTAACTGTGCACAATCTTGCTGCAGACTGCAAAACTTTTTCAGATCTCTGAACTATTGAGGAAAATGTTACTCATGGTTGTTCTCTATTCGTTTGTCTGCTGTTTAGTGGGTAAGTTATAAACATGCTTTATGTTTTTTATTTTTAACTTATCATGTATATTCAATCCGCTTTTCTGAAATGATCTAAACTTTAGTTCCTGCCTGAATTAGAGATTGTAATTTTGTGCTGAGCTGGACAGGATTTGATGTGTGCGAGCGGTAGACACTCGAGTGATCATGTGTGTGTACAGGTTGTGGGATTCCCACACAACAGAAATATCTAATATAAAATATCTAAAAACAAATACATTGTTATAAATGATTTATTAATTCAACTTAAACTGACTGAAGATCTTTAATCTGTGTGAATCTGTTTGTGTGTTCAGGTGTGTTTGGTGATGAAGTGAAGTCAGTGTCAGTGATGGAGGGAGATTCTGTTACTCTATACACTGATACTAAACTACAGAGAGATGATGTGATCGAGTGGAGGTTTGGAGATAAAGGTATTCGCATAGTCAGAATCAATAAAACGGCTAATAAAGTCTCAATAAATGCTGATGTTCTTGATGGGAGATTCAGAGACAGACTGCAGGTGAATGATCAGACTGGAGATCTCATCATCACAAACATCACAACTCAACACACTGGACTTTGTAAGTTTTTTTTACTTATTTATTTATTTAAAGGCAGGATAGGCAGGAATTATCTAAAAAAAACTTTTTTACAAATAAGTTTAAACTGTCTTTATATATCAATACATAAGTAAAATGTATAAAAGAGAGTATAAAAATCGAGTGTCGGTACACCTCTCACGACTGTTTTAAACACAGCTCATTTTTCCATTCACTCCACCCCCTCCCGTCTGGTTTTCTTCTAAAGCCACGCCCCCAAAACACATGAACGCGCGACGCTGACCAGCTCTGCTGGGAGAAGCATTTACCTGAGATGAAAGTGTGATTTGGACAATTACCTTGTTCCCCCTTAAACCAGGATCTAAACTTAAGATTTCATAGGATCCATAAACCTTGCCTTGGTTACCGTGCTTCACACTGCGTTAGTGTTTGTGTCTGCCACCATAACAGGTGTACACCATTAAATCCATTACACCAAGCGGAGGCGCTACCAAAATAAAGTCCTCATACACACCCAAATACCAATACAATAAATCATGTAAATGTAAATAAACAAATAATGTCTTAAAATACACATAACAAATATGATACATATGGTTCTTTACAATAATCAACACCCATGAAACATTTTTCAATCAATCAGAATAAAGCAGTCAAAAGACCTGTGGTATAACTCAAAATAACAAACCTTTAAATGTTGCAACTGGCCAATCACAATCAAGCATTTTAGACCACCGTGTAATATTCATATATACTGTATGTTGATTTCTGTTCTCCAGCTCATCTACCCATTCCTGTCATCACCACAAAAAACTCTTCATCATCAGAAACATCATCATGTGTGTTGTTGTGTTCAGTGTTGAATGTGAGAGATGTGAGTCTGTCCTGGTACAAAGGAAACAGTTTATTGTCCAGCATCAGTGTGTCTGATCTTAACAACAACATCTCTCTTCATCTGAAGTGTCTGGATGAATCTTACAGATGTGTGGTAAATAATACCATTAGTAACCAAACTCAACATCTCAACATCACTCAACTCTGTCAGATGCGTTCAGGTACAAAAACTGTGATTATTGCTGTTTATTCACTGTGCTAATCTGACCTTTCTAGAGGTTAATCATTCATTCATTTATACACAGTGATGTTGGTAAAGCATTTGTTGAAACACACGTTTCTTGTTGTTTTTTTCAGACTGTGTTTGCTGTTGTTATGTTTCTGAAGCTGTGATCCGATTGGTTCTCGTCGGTCTGGTAGTTGTGGCTACTGTAGCTGTTTTAGTTTATGACATCAGATCCAGAAGAGCCGAGCAGAAGGAGGAAGTTCAGACATCACCATCAGACTGATACATTTTACATTGTGATATGTAGTTGTAGTTATAGCCATAGATATGTATAAAGGCTAGATGTGTTATGGTGGAGTCTCTAATGTCATCACCTGGCGGCCATCTTACCACAGGCAGCTCGCTCATTCGTAGCATTGTGTTTTAATGATGCAGGTACTTTTAAATGATCATAACTTGCTCAATTTTCTACCGATTTTCAAATGGTGTGGTTTCTTACAAATTTTGTTAACGTGGCTATAATTCTGGATGCTTTAACATGTTTCATGAAAATTATATACTATTTTTAGTTTAAGTATGCAGTGTCATAGGAACATCTTTGACTGTAAACAATTAAGCAAGTTATGGTCATTTAAAAGTACATGCATCATTAAAACTCAATGCTACGAGTGGGCGAGCTGCCTGTGGTAAGATGGCCGTCAATTGCGGACGTTCCACTCAATTGGCCAGCAGCGAGGCGAGACAACTAGCTTTTATACATACTGTATCTATGGTTATAGCTTTCTAGTGTTATTGCCAAGGATGTCATTTTGTCAAATATAAATTTTGACTTATTATATGTTTAGCACAGATCCGTAACTTGATTTGATGTAAATTATTTTTGTTGCATTGCAATGTTTTGTTGTTGTTGTTTTTAATGTAGTAATTGAGTATTTTTCAGAGGCATCAAGTTAAAAATGAATAAATCTCAGTTCAATATTTCAAATCTATGTTTTTTGTAGCTGTACAACAAAGTCAAAAGTGTCATACAGTTTACCTGTCATACAGGTACAGTTTAAAACTATTTAAAGCAACATGATCTCACGGCAATTCGTGTTATAGTTTTTCATGTCTGTGGCACGACTTTCTTTTTCATGTCATTTTATGTATTGTTTTCTCATTTTTCCCCCTTTTTTTAAATCACTGTGGCTTGGGGTTAGATTGGTGTTAGAATGTACTTTTATGTATTGGTTTCTAAATGTTTTTCTTCCACTTTTAGAACTATTCTCGCCTGGAGTTGGGGTTAGATTTGGGGTTTGGGTTAGGATGCACATTTATGAATTGGTTTCTACATGTTTTTCTTCCGCTTTTAAAACTATTCTCGTCTGGAGTTGGGGTTAGAGTTGCGGTTCGGGTTAGGATGTCTATAAATGTAACAGAAAGTGATTCTAACCCCAACCCCAGGCCACAATGGTAAGAAAATAGGAAAAACTATGAGAAAACAATACATAAAATGACGCAAAAAAGCCGAATTTCATGCTATGGACATGGGCCCGACTCCCTTTTCCAAAGCGTTTTTCAAACATTGTGCATTCCGCCTTTAAAGGCAGGGTCCATGATCTCTGAAAGCCAATGTTGACATTTGAAATCACCTAAACAAACACCCTTACCCCAATAAAATCTGGACCTTCTTTTGATAGATCCGCTCCACACATACGCAACCCCGGCAAGGATGTCGGTTAGTAGACATGCCCCTTACTGCTGATTGGCTACAAGTGTGTTTTGGTAGTCGGCCCTACTCCCTTTTCCAAAGCGTTTCTCAAACATTGTGCACTCCGCCTTTAAGGCAGGGTCCATGATCTCTGAAAGCCAATGTTGACATTTGAAATCACCTAAACAAACACACCCTTACCCCAATAGATTCTGAACCTTCTTTTGATAAACCCACACATACGCAACCCAGGCAGCGATGTTGTAAATGAGTGATTGCAACACTAGCAATACCAGCTAAAACCAAGCTGGGAGACCAGCTTAAACCAGCCCTGCTGAAAAAACAATAAAACCATTACAGGCATTTCTAATGGTTTGATTGGGAATTTTATTGGTTCTAATGGAATGTGGCCCAAAACACACTACAGTGTATTGTTTTTTGTTGGTCTCTAATTGTATGTATTGGTTCTAATGGTTCTATGTATTGGTTCTAATGGAATATGGCCCAAATCACACTACAGTGTAGTGGTTTCAATGGTAAAAGCTAATGGTTCCTATTGATATTTTACTGGAAACCATTAAAATTTTCTGTAATAGTTTTATTGTTTTTTTCATGCTGGTCTTAGCTGGATTTTTCAGTGGGGTATAACCACAAAATAACCATTGTAATTAATACACCAAAAAACAACTTAGTTACTGCACTTTTTCCACAATAAAACCATGGTTAATTTTTTAAAGGTGTTGTGACAAGCTTTGCATCATGCGCCCACAAAAAAGAAGTCACTGTGCATGAAAGGAAGATATTATAACACACAATTCAATTATTCAAATTATTCAACAATTCAAGTCACTTAAAGCAAAATAATATTAATCATAATATTAAAAATAGGAAGGAATATGCTATATTTATGAGATTAAGAGTGGGACATATATTCTCAATTTAACTAATTATATCATGGGCAAACACAATACAGGTGTTTGTGATGTGCCCCAGGAAATGGGGAGAATTTGGAGCATGTTTTAATAAGATGTATAAGGTGTCAGCAGAAAATAATACTTTATATTAGGTATTACAGAATGGGTGATATTTTAAACAAATAGACAAAAACGATAAGCAAATAATAGCAATAACGAGGTTCTTAAAAACACCGCGTTAATCATTACCAAGCATTATGCAGCATCAGCGTCATCATCTCCAGTACGAGGCGGTCTGCACCTGCACCAGAGAAGAAGATGCTGCTCGTCTCATTTATAATAAGAATTGTTTCGATAATTTAATGTTTTTTATTATTATTTCGATGTCAGTGATGTGTGTGTAGGTTTAGTTTAGTTGAGATTTGACGTTGTTATTCGCTGTCAGTCAGTGTGTTTAGGGCGTGACGTTGACGAACACTCAGATATAAAATAACGGTACTTAAATAACATTAACATGAAGACGATAAATCTACTGTGTGTTATCTTTTTATTCATCAACGGTAAGTTCATTTATCAACATATATTCCATACTTTCACTTTCACTTCTATTCAATGCGACTGTATACGTTTGAATTAGCCAACGCGCTTAATAATAACAGATTTTGAAAGACATTTCAATATTTCTTCGTTGTTATGCTAATATATTTTTTAAAACTGTTGGTGATTTTTAGCTGTTTCTTACGTGATGGTCAGATCGATATAACGCAGTAGAGCTCCTGACTAAAAACATGCCCTCCGTCCCAAACCGTATGCTTCCATACTATATAGTACACGAAAAGCACTACTTCTCGTACTCTTTGCCTACTATTTAGTATGGAAGTAGGAGGTTTGGGGCGCGGCGATGATATTTACATTATCACCCTAGGATTCTTATAAAAATGTTATCTCTCACTTTTTTGTAAACAGGTGTGTTTGGTGCTGAAGTGATGGAGGGAGATTCTGTTACTCTACACACTGATACTAAACTACAGAGAGATGATCTGATACTATGGAGGTTTAAAGATGTAAATGACCCCATAGCTACACTTGACAGAGCAGAAAATAAAATCTCATATGGTACTGATGGGAGATTCAAAGGCAGACTGAAGCTAAGTGCTCATACTGGTGATCTCACCATCACAAACATCACAACCCAACACTCTGGGGATTATCAACTAGACATCAATGGAGATGATATTACAACAAAGAAATTCAATGTTATTGGTGAGTCTCAAACCTTTACTTTAGTATTTGTCTTAATTGTTGTTTGAAAGTCTCAAACCAGGTGTGCCTTACACATCTTGAAATGTGAAGCTGCTGCTCTTTGATCGGCCTCTGGTGCAGTACAAGTTATAAACCTCAACCTCTTCATGCAATTAAATGGGACAACAAAACAATCTCGCTTATGTTAAGCATTATTTGTGTATATTATAACAAAATGAGTAAGCACGCGGCTTTCGCCATCATCGTTGTCAGTCAGCTCGCCTTACACACTCTTACAGTAATGCATGAAATCTGATACCTGCTGCTCTTTGATATGATGCACGTTTAGCTACACTGAATTCAGGCAGCAGAAGACACATTCAGTTATAGTGTCTGCTCTCTCTAACAAAACTAAATGATTTAATTGCAAGGAAAAATCAAAATGATGGTGGGCAAGTGATCTAATCAGTAAGGGTAAACACGGGGCGTAAGCATTAACGATTCCAATTCAATTTTAATTGGTGATGTCATGCGTTGCCGAACTGAATTGTGGTTCTGTCGGTGCCGGGTCATGGCCATTGCTCGTGGCAGAAGTCGAACATTTCTCAACCTTTCAAGTGGCAACGTGTGCGTCAGCCAATCAGGAAATAACCTAGGCAGAGCTTGCCAATTACGTTAATGGAAGGGCAGAGCATGTGTAGCGGCCACTGTGATTGGCTGTTGGCCACGCTTCAGACAAGCCTTCCATCAAGTGTTAACGCTTCTGTCCTGTGTGAATGTACCTTAAGAGGCTAAAGGGGGCACCTTGTATCACCAGTTACACTGACTATCGCAACAACCATAGTTGTATTTAACTTACCTTATTTTAGAAAACAAGTTAAATGAGACGTTCAAGAGGCGTGGTTAAATTGGGCGCGGAAGCTTTGGGCGTAAGTTTGATGCCTCCGGGCTCCGTGGACGATTCTTTATGTGCATGCCCTGGCTCAAAAACTGATGAATTCAGCATTCCAAAGCAAATATGCGCAGCTGTTGCTCTCTGTGCTGTGCATGATAACGGCAACATATTTTAAAAAATAAAAATATACTGCGTTGCGTGTTTTTTTACATCCTCTTCAGGGTTTCCCGCAGAAAATTTGTTAGTAAAGGTGGTAGGGTTTGGCGGGTGGGCGGGGCAAAGGGCGTGGCAATCAAAGGGGGTCATGATAAAAATTAAAATATTAAAAAAAAAAAAAAAATCTTTTTAAAACACTCAAATAAAACTTAATTTTGAAGAAACTTTGACAAAAAATGAACACATACTAGATTATGAATGAATTAAATGTTTTTACCTCTAATGGGAATAGCTGCGTGATGAAGTGAAACGAAAGGGTTAATAAACACAAACTAAAGCAGATGTTGTAAAACGTCTGGCGAACGATGATAGATAGCGCAAAAACTGTAAAAACTGATTATTTCCCACTATTAATCACATTATCTTAAAGGAGTGTAACTACTGTAGCATGTAAATACATTTTAAAAATTTAAAATTGCAAGAACTATAGACTAATTCAATAACAGGCTTAAATAAACCCAAAACATAAGTCCACTTACAGTTCTCACGGACACGCGTTTTATCAACTGGCTATCCTCCAGAGATGACGGACCACGTCTTATCTCATTTCGGTCATGTGGTGTGTGTGCGTGCTCGCGGTGTGAAGCGCGTCTGCGGTATTCTGCGTGATGTTTTTTCAACTGGCTAGTTATCATCCAGACAGTAACGGTCCGGACCACGTCTTTCTCAATTTCGGCCGTGTGGCGCGCGTCCCTGCTCGCGGTGTGATGCACGTACGCGCTAATCTCCGAGATGCACTTGACGGCCTTTTGTGCAGCAATTTTGTTTTTTGATGACCTAGTTAAGGCGGTAGGGTTTCCAAGCTTAGGCGGGCCGCCTTAACTGAAATATGCTGCGGGGAAACCCTGCTCTTGTACGTGCACATTAATTGGTGATGATGTGAGATTGCGCACTTTTCAAGTGAACCGTCCAGCATGAGCTACAGTGTGCACTACAGAGCAGCGGGAAAGTTATGGCACTTTTCTATTGAAAAGTACCTAACGGCTTGGGTCGTGTCAGCTTAATTTTTGGAGTTTTTCCGCTGGGTTCAGTACGTCATACCCAATACTTTTTTAATTAGACCGCGTGATGATTAATATGACCATGGCAGATGAAAACTTAATTCAATTTTATTTATATAGCACCTTTCACAACTGTGTAATCGTTTCAAAGCATTTTTACATTAATAAAAGCAGGAGCAAACAATCAGGGGACAACAAAAGTAGCAGTGGCTAAGATTAAATCATACTAGCAGACGTAGTAATAATGTAACGTATAGAAGAAGGTTCTAAGTTAAAGGCGGAGTGGACAATTTTTGAAAAACACTTAGAAAAGTCTCGTGCCGACTACCAAAACAGACTTGTAGCCAATCAGCAGTAAGGGGCGTGTATTCTAACCGACATCGTTGCCTGGGTTGCGTATGTGTGGGATGGGTCTATCAAAAGAAGGTCCAGATTCTACTGGTGTAGGGCCGTGTTTGTTTAGGTGATTTCAAATATCAACACTGGCTTTCAAACACTCCGCCTTTAAAGTGTAACTAAACCCTAAACCAATTTTTTTAGTTAATGATCTGTAAGAATGGGGCTTTAATAGTGCTGTTCATTGATTTTAGTAAGTTTTTTGACATTTGGATATAAAGTGTTTCAACACTACAATATATGGTGTAAAAACGTGCTGCCCTCTTCAGGTTGAACGGTGGCTACTGCAGTTGAATTTTCCTATTGGATGTTGGGTCCAAAAAATGCCTCGTGACGTAAGCAGGTTCAAGCTCACCACGCCCTTGTTACAATCTCACCACACACTTAGTTCGTCCCCTCTATCTCCGTTGGGATCTGCCCACTTTTCTTGCATTTTTCAAATATTGCCAGTGGGTGGAGTCTGGCTCTGATCAGGGGTTAAGTTACACTTTAAGCCAATGTCAGCTGACTCCCTAGGGATTGAAAAAACTCCTAGGAGAAAAAAACTAACATTTTTAGGGAAAAAATGTATTTGGAGAAAAAAGAGAGAGAGAGAGAGACAGACATAGCTTAATGTATTTAATTCAGGACTCATTTTTTAGCAAGAAATAATAAATGGAGACATAAGATAATGCTTGGTTGTGTTCACAAAACATTACCCATATTTTGGGACCCTTGGCATCAAAGTCTTTTTAACCCCCAATTTGTATCCTTGAAGACCTGAATAGTTAAATAATACGTTTGTTAACTGTCTCTGTTTGTGTCTGCAGGTGTGATTAACCCAGATTCAGATCAACTAAAGTCAGTGTCAGTAAAGGATGGAGATTCTGTTACTCTACACACTGATGTTCCTGATATCAAGAAATATGATGAGATACTGTGGAGGTTTCAAGGGATTCGTATAGCTGAATTCAATAAATCAGCCAGTGATCTATTAGAAGATAAGAAATTTAAAGACAAACTGCAGCTGGATGTTCAGACTGGATCTCTTAAAATCAGAAACATCAGAACGGATCTCTCTGGATTTTATGAAGTAGAGATCAGCAGCACCAGCAGCAGTTATACCATACATCAGTCATTCACAGTTACTGTCCGTGGTAAGTTAATTAAATCTTTCATTATAATACAGATCTTGTTTTTGAAGCCAATAGTAGGCAGTGCCTGCCGTCGCCATCTTGGCCACTCATCACTCGCAGATTTCCGAAAATGGGTAAAGAGGCTGGACGTGAGTAAAGCTGAGGTGGCTGGTTGCTATCAAAATATCAAACTCTATTAAATACAATATTATATATTATAAATCAGTAATCTCAGTTGATGATTATATTGAAATGACTGCAGTGTTATAAGTTTAATCTCTGTGTTTAATAAAGGTGAAGTGAAGTCAGTGTCAGTGATGAAGGGTGATCCTGTCACAATAAAGACTGATGTTCCTGACATTAAAACCTATGATCAGATACTGTTGATCTTTGGTTGTGATGAAAAACGGATTGCTGAAGCCAATAAACAGAACAAAAAGTTCACTCTCTATGGAAGAATCAAAGGCAGGCTGAAGCTGAACGATCAGACCGGAGATCTCACCATCACAGACATCAGAACTGAAGATACTGGACTTTATGAACTGAAGATGAGTAGCAAAAGAAGAACCATTCAGAGGAGATTCAGTGTTATTATCAGTGGTGAGTAACTTTTTTTTCAGTATAATCAAGAATTTAGATCAGATCTCATTTTAATCAGAGCACTATAAACATTTCTACAATAAACACTTTTACACTTATATAACATGTTAAACATACTGTATGTTTAATGGTATGCCTACATGTGTATGTACAGTGAGAAAAATAAGTATTTGAACACCCTGCTATTTTGCAGGTTCTCCAACTTAGAAATCATGGAGGGGGCTGAAATTGTCATCGTAGGGGCATGTCCACTGTGAGAGACATCATCAAAAAATAATAAAAAAATCCAGAAATCACAATGTATAATTTTTAACTATTTATTTGTATGATACAGCTGCAAATAAGTATTTGAACACCTGAGAAAGTCAATGTTAATATTTGGTACAGTAGCCTTTGTTTGCAATTACAGAGGTCAAATGTTTCCTGTAGTTTTTCACCAGGTTTGCACACACTGCAGGAGGGATTTTGGCCCACTCCTCCACACAGATCTTCTCTATATCAGTCAGGGTTCTGGCCTGTCACTCAGAAACACAGAGTTTGAGCTCCCTCCAAAGATTCTCTATTGCAGTGGTTCTCAACTCCAGTCCTCTGGCCCTTTTAGATGTCTCCTTTTATGAAACACCTGAATCCACTCATCAGGCTCCTGCCAGAATGTTTGAAATGTTTCCTTAATTAACACACTAACAAGCTGATGAACTGAATCAGGTGTTCTATATATGGAGACATCTAAAATGTTCTGGGAGGGGGCCCGAGGACTGGAGTTGAGAACCACTGCTCTATTGGGTTTAGGTCTGGAGACTGGCTAGGCCACGTCAGAACCTTGATATGCTTTTTACAGAGCCACTCGTTGGTTATCCTGACTGTGTGCTTCGGGTCATTGTCATGTTGGAAGAACCACGCCTTGACCCATCTTCAATGCTCTAACTGAGGGAAGGAGGTTGTTCCCCAAAATCTCGCAATACACGGCCCCGGTCATCCTCTCCTTAATACAGTGCAGTCGCCCTGTCCCATGAGCAGAAAAACACTCCCAAAGCATGATGCTACCACCCACATGCTTCACAGTAGGGATGGTGTTCTTGGGCTGGTACTCAAACATTCTGTTTTGGTCTCATCTGACCACATGAATTGGCAAACTTAAGACGGGCCTGGACATGTGCTGGTTTAAGCAGGGGAACCTTCCGTGCCATGCATGATTTCAAACCATGACGTAGTGTATTACCAACAGTAACTTTGGAAACGGTGGTCCCAGCTTTTTTCAGGTCATTGACCAGCTCCTCCCGTGTAGTTCTGGGCTGATTTCTCACCTTTCTTAGGATCATTGAGACCCCACGAGGTGAGATCTTGCATGGAGCCCCAGTTCGAGGGAGATTGACAGTCATGTTTAGCTTCTTCCATTTTCTAATGATTGCTCCAACAGTGGACCTTTTTTCACCAAGCTGCTTGGCAATTTCCCCGTAGCCCTTTCCAGGCTTGTGGAGGTGTACAATTTTGTCCCTAGTGTCTTTGGACAGCTCTTTGGTCTTGGCCATGTTAGTAGTTGGATTCTTACTGATTGTATGGGGTGGACAGGTGTCTTTATGCAGCTAACGACCTCAAACAGGTGCATCTAATTTAGGATAATAAATGGAGTGGAGGTGGACATTTTAAAGGCAGACTAAAAGGTCTTTGAGGGTCAGAATTCTAGCTGATAGACAGGTGTTCAAATATTTATTTGCAGCTGTATCATACAAAAAATAGTTTAAAAATCATACATTGTGATTTCTGGATTGTTTTTTGATTATGTCTCTCACAGTGGACATGCACCTACAATTGACAATTTCAGACCCCTCCATGATTTCTAAGTGGGAGAACTTGCAAAATAGCAGGGTGTTCAAATACTTATTCTCCTCACTGTATTTAACAAAGCAAATAAAACAAATAAAAAAACATCACGATCAACACATTTGTCACCCTGGACCACGAAACCATATGGGTTATGTGGGTTAAAAATAAATTATTAATGAATTATACAAATTCATACACAACTGCGCTGGCGCCATCATTGTGCGTCGTCGCGGACTAGCTGTGTACAAAGATGATTGTTCAAATGCCATTTCATAATGTTTATATCTAGACTCACCACTAGAGGGGGTACAGCATCATGTGTTCTGACTCAGGTCAAAAATGATGCAAAAATGCAAACAATTGCTTTGTGATCCCCACAATCACAGCTTTCGCACTGCCTCGACAGCAGCAGGGTTGGATCCTGAGTAACACATGGCTGGTCCCTCTCCTGGAAGCACAGCGTGGTTGCAGTAGCAGTTACAAATCGCAGTCAGCTCGAGAGCATTACATTTTAACATATGTGTTTCAGACACAATCATGCAGAAGGCATTCGCATAGCATAGCAATGGCAAATCCGTGCGAGTTCCCTTGAAAGTGATCTTTGCAACTTTGTTACTTTGTCTTAAGTTATCACATGACATTAACACATACGGTGAACATAAATCATTCAGTCATTATAATGTTAGAGGTTTTTCATGATTCACTTTAAAACGATCAGATTCACATTTACTGCTTTTGGTTTCTACTGTTTATTTATGATCAGATTAACAAATTCTGTTACAGTAATGTTGATTGTTTTTATTATTACAGGTGGTCAGTCTCCAGGTGCTATAGCAGGAATATCTGTTTTTATCCTCCTGCTTATTGCTGCTCTTGTAGCTGGTGGGATTTACTATCACCGTAAGATCGAAGCAGAAAAAGAAAAACGGGGTAAGAACATCTACAGCTGAAGGATTATAATGATCTTGAATTTAAAGGTGTAAATATATTTGTTTATATACAGGTTAAATACACTTAAATCCTAGCCCTGCCCTTGTCTGTCTGCTTCTCAGATGTTTTATCAAGCAGTTTAGTTTTGTTTCAATGGTGAAATAGTTTAATCATATTATTTATTTATTAGGTTGATTTAAAAAATAGACATTTTTTGTTTGTTAAATTGTTTGTTGGCCGAAGCCCAGCTTCAGCATAGTAAAAAGTTGAGGCCTGATGTACTGGACCTGAAATGCAGGGCAATAATTGAAGGTTCAAACATTGGTGCAGTTTGTATTTGTGGTGATTTTGTTAGGATTTTTATTCAGATATGTTGTTTATGTGTTGTTGTTGTTAAAGATAAGGACTATGAAAAATATGTTCTGTAACTAATCTTCATTTTATTAAAAATGTATAGTCAGGTCACTCTACAAAGATTATTGTGGAGTTTATGAGAAGATTATAATTATGATCAGATATCAAATAATATAATGACACAATACATAATGATAAAATCATAATATTGTATCAATAAATGTGTTTGTGTCCTCTGTAGTGTGTTGTTAGATGACATTCATTTAATGATCAACACTTCAAAACTGATGAGATTTATGCACAAGACTGATGACTTCAGCAGCTCAATGTTAGATGAGATCTATTGATGACATAACTGATGATCAAACATCTCAAGTGTGAACTTAATTTGCCCTTTAGGTGCAAATCTCTCAATATTTATATTTTATTGTGTTGCTTGGGCGGCCTGAGCTGCTCGACACATCAACACTGATCTAACCAATAGTGTGAGTTTAGCACAAGACTATCTGTGATCTAAATAGTGGCAGATGTTCAGAAACACACGCTTGAAAACATTTACAGGTTTAGCTATTTGCTATTGGTAGAGTCACAAAAACTACACACTTCAGTTTACATTTTTAATAGTCTTAATTTTATAAAACACAAAACATCACCAAACCATTAACTGTTTGAGACAATAAGAGGTGAGATAATAAAAAATTGTCTTATAATAACAAATACATTAATAGATATCATATTTAGGCTACTCAGCTTTTAGATAATTTCAAAATTGACCCATATGACTGGTTTTGTGGCCCAGGGTCACAAATGTGTTGATCGTTTGTTATTTGATTTATTTGCCTTGTTAAAATAGAATTAATCCATCAGATTTATATTTCAGTGAAAAAATTAATTAATTTATGAGAATATGAGATGTTTATAATAAGTAAATAATAGATGAAAATCACCTGAATTGATTTCATTTCTCTGTTTCTGCTTCTGTCTGCTGCTCTTACAGATGTAATAAAAATAGTGGAAGTGGATGAGGGGAAATCTGCTGATCTGAAGACTGAAGTTGATACTGACCTACAGACAGATGATGTGATAGAGTGGAGATTTGGAGAAACTCTCATAGCTGAAATCAATCCTGTAAACAAAATCCCCACTACATATGATGGTGCATTCGGAGGTAAACTGAAGCTGAATGATCAGACTGGAGATCTCAACATCGATGACATCAGACAGAAACACACTGGAGATTATACACTGAAGATCATCAGAGGTGGAGAAACCTCATACACGAGATTCAGTGTGTTTGTCAGAGGTGAGTAACTCAAATCTGTCATTGTATTATCATCTGTACTCTGAAGGGCTGTGACAGTGGCGTACCGGGAGGGGGGGAGCTACGTTAAACAAATGCTTAACTAATTAGTTAAAAGGGCAGTGAATCATAAAATTTATTTTAACTTGATAATTATTTATATAAGAGGTCATAATACTTAAATGAACATCCTGCAAGCTTCAGAACTGATAACGTCCTTGTTACTGAAATATAACAGCTTTTGGCACCAAGCCAAGAAAACAGTCGGTTCAGGAATGTGCAAATGTGTGACGTCAATGATAACGATTACTTTTGTAGCCCTGCCCACATGTTCACATGACACACGTGGGGGGCAGGGGCAAAGCAACTCATATGCAGTGTCTCAACTATCTGTAAACATGTTTTTAAAGATTGCCAAATGTAACCCAAATGACTTTTAAATACATTTTTGTCTTGTTTTCAGTAAAAATATCTAAAAATTCTTAAATTAAGATGCTTTTTCTCTAAAACATTTTTCTTAAACACTACATTTAAACAAAAATTCAAGAAAAATTAGTTTACTGTGTTGTATACGGTAATTTAGTCACATTGAGTTTAAAATTTTTGTTTCTACTTCATTATACGCATTGTCAATTATGTGTATCATCTTTAACACCCAGAATCTTTTGTGGCTCAAACATATATGTGTTCGGCTGCTATTTTTACACATTAAGGTTTTTAAAACAATTTCCGGGGAATTAACCTATCCAATCATAGCAGTGGCCGTTTATGTCCAGGTCTTCAATGCGGCCCGGCCCTTAAAACGAGCCATTTCTCCAGAGAGCTACTAATCCATGTTACAAAATAGCCTATTACTTATTGCTTTTGATGTTTTTCGATGTAAAAACCACGCAAACATCATAAGTAGACCTCAGGCAACAGTATAAAACAATAAAATCAACAGGTTCATGGCCCCTTTAAACTCAATTTTAGCTGCATTTTGAAAATGCTGTTCAATTTGTTTTCATCCAAGGTACATCCCCGTATTTCCAGTGTGAAAAGCATGTGACGACTTGTGAAAAGCATGTGACGACTTGCCCCAAAGTCACTGAACTTGACATATGTGCTAATGTTGGCTAAATCTTAGGGTTAGCTCAACATTCAATTCAATTCAATTTTATTTATAGCCTATAGCGCTTTTTACATTAGTTAATTGTTTCAAAGCAGCTTTACATTAATAGAAGCAGTGAAAAGCACAGAAAAACGACAGATAGCACAACATAATACACGATATCATAAGCAGTCAAATTTGCTGCGGTATGATTTGACATTATAAGCGAGCGTATTACTAATGTAACGTCTAGAAGAGGAAGCTAAGTTAAGCCAAAGAAGGCTGCCTCCCCGGGGTAAAAAAACCCCTAGGAGAAAAACCCCCGGGCTTTTTAGCCGAGGAAATAAAAAAAAAGTCCTAGGAGGGAAAAACCATTGGGCGATATATTTGTATATAGATTAAGCGGAGATTAAGCGGGTTCTGCCGGTGATGTGGTCAGGCATCAGCTGGGCATCATGTTGAAGGACGGCCAGTAGATCAGATGTGTGCCGAATTTCACATCTACCGGAACTGGGTCTGTTTGTCTCATTGTCATCGGGGTCGAGGACGAGACCGGGAGAGAGAAACAAAATTATATTAGCATAGGGGCCATTCACATGTAATGCAAGTGTCACACAGTGATGTGGTTTAGTCCGCTTAGTTCCAGACAGACTAACTATTGCGGCATAATTATATTACAGTTGAGGATTTTGCAAATTGGGGGCCCACTGCGACGGTATATATGGTAACTAAGGGTCACCTTCCGATCTTTAAGAGAAAATGAAACTTGTCGACCCGTTTGACTAAGGCCTGTAACCCCACTGTTGTCGTTAACGCAGGTTCGGTGGCAAATGGGTCTATATTGCATACTATTTACAAAACCACGAGAAAACGCCAACATCGCAACCTGACATAGCTAACATAGCATGTTAGCTAAGTATCAAAAGACACGTTATTGTCTCCTCTGTTTTGTGGAAAAAAATTACCTTACAAAGGTGTATTGCATGAAATGTAAAGTGCACATTTTTCACTTTTTAATCCAAAAAATAAGAAAATGTGCTAACGTAAGATTAGAGCGATCTTGACAACAAGTGAACACAAAGTTGACTATAGAAGAAGTCATCACATGAAGTGGCTATTTGATTTTTGAGATCTGCTGGAGCTTCTAGTGTTGGAGTTAGGAAAAGTGTGACAGCTTACCCAAGTGACAATTTACCCTGCTCTCCCCTAGTGGTAATTATCATTATATACAGGTACTTATTAGATACTAGTAGCTATTAAATGGATACCAATGCTTATTTCGTGGCACTACACTCTTTTATTATTTGATACCAGTGCCTTATTCGTAAGATACTAGTATCTATTAAATAGGTAGTAGTTCTTATTTATAAGATACTGGTACTTATTAATTAGCTACTAGTAAGATAATTTATTTTACTTGTAAGTTTTTAATTTTACTCTTCTTTAGCCATTCTGACTAGTCCAGTAACTATTGTAAACGACACTAGTGTTTAATATATAAGTACTAGTACATAATGAATAAGTACCAGTGTTTCATAATACTTACGAGTATCCCATTCTTAATCCATAGGGTTTAATAGACCCTTTTACAGCTCACGTGATCAAATAGCCTGCACGCGCATTTAGGCAACAGAAGTGGTGTTAGTCCCCATTAATTCTAACGTGTTAGCAACTCAAGAAAGTTTATTAAAGAGCGGCACAGATCCAAAATCGAAACTGATCTGTATTGCAGTGTTTCATGTAGCTGTCCATCAATGTAAACAATGTGCAAAGTGGTTGAAGCAAAAAGTGCATGATTAATAAAGTTATTGGCTTCTAAAGTAGGGAGTCGACTCTGAATCGCTGAAATGAGTCGTTATATGGATTGGATCTCCTGCCTGACTTTTTCCATGTAACGCAAATGCTTTCACGTCACACGAGATACTAATCTCAGCCTACAGCCTTGCCCGCGGGAGAAACGAAAACTGTGACCCGCCCACAGCTAGTTAGTGTGTGTAAACATCAGCTCACGCTGTGTTTTCAGTTTGTGTTGTTTTCACTACCAAAGAAGACTTTTTCAAGGAGGGATATACTAAACGTGTCTGGCTGTGAAGAATCAGTGGTTAAAATTAATTTTTAACCGAGGGATTTAGACGTTTGGCAATGAAAGATGGTTCAGTACCCCAATTTGGAACAACATGCGTCTCCTAACCACAACCTTTAAGTATAAATTAGTGTAAAATGTTAGTTTCTATCGTCATTTATACTGCTTGGATTAATGATGAATGATGACGTTGTTTAAACTCTATATACTGTCAAAGTCAGGATAGCAAGAGGCTTATGCTGCACTTACGGGTTTGCTATGACCCGGTTAGTTTACATAAATGCTTAAATGAGTGTAAAATTGTTAGTTTTTATCGTTGTTGTTATTGCTCGGATTAATGATGAATGATGTCGTTGTTTAAACTCTTAATTTACTGTCAGAAAGTCACGTTAGCAAACGGCTAGCGCATGCTCACTTACGGTTTTGCTATGACCCGGTTAGTTTACATAAATGCTTAAATGAGTGTAAAATGTTAGTTTTTATCGTCGTTTTGATGTTGATAATGTCTTCTCAGTAAATCATGTTAGCACTAGGTCAATACATGTTGCACTATTGTTGGTCTGTGCCACTGATCTGTGGTCTGTGCAGAGACTCTGTCAGTTGACCAATCAGAGCAGAGTAGGCTACTGAAAAGTGGGGTTTAGGCAGACTGAGTCGTTGAACGGCTTCACACGAATCGTTTGGGGATCTCTGAGAAATGGGGTAATTTTAAATTTATATTTTGAGAAAATTACAGTGTTTTTTGACCTTGCATGCATTTAAACCTGTTGTCTGGGACTTATAAACAGTGATAGGATGCTTAAAATTGTCATCTTACTGGCTCTTTAAAATGGTTTCCCAGCATCAAAATGTCTGGTTGTTGCGTTTGGTTGCACTAATATAATATACAAATATATGTATATATGTATCTGGCAACTTTATTTTTGGCATCTGCTAACGTCTTCTATCCACTCCACTATAGTACATGGATCTGGTAGTTGTGTTGGAAAAGTTGATAAAGTCAACTTATTAAAATAAGTTGCTTCACTGCTGATTCTTGCCATACTTCCATTGCCAAAATGCACGTGCATACGCTGCCACATCATCATTGTGTACAAACCGTGAAAGGGTCTATATAGAGTTGGTCCAACTTTTGCAGCTATAACACTGCTTTGTGCACTTGTGCACAGTCATGTTGAAACAGGAAGGGGCCATCCCCAAACTGTTCCTTCAAAGTTGAAAGCATGAAATTGTCATAAAGAAGTATAAAGAGTTCCTTTCACTGGAAGTGATTGGAGCACCTGAATTCAAAGAATTGGAGGGTCATTCCAAAACTTTTGGCAATATAGTGTATTTCCCATGTCTCAGTCATCCACTCCCTGTGCAACTTAATTCACTTGGTGACAATACAAGGTGTCACTAACCGTGTTTGCACTATCGGGCTTCAAGCGGGCGTGCCAGTGCCTGCCGAGGCTTGTGGCGTTTGCATTGTCACTTCCGGGGCATGATTGTGCTTCACTGGTGCTTCGTTGGGGCTTAAGGCCCGGCTTTTCTGGCCCGCCGAATTCCTTGGGACAGATCGGGCTTCTCGGGGCTAGGGGAGTGGTAAAGGTCAAAGGTGGAGTTTATCTGAGTCTCTGGCAAGATGCGCATCCATCTGTCTGCAGATTGAAAACTTTAAAAATAACCGGGATCACCAGTAATTTACTGTTTAACGGAAGATGCCTGCTATGTTTGTACTTCGGACTGAAGAAAATGATCTGCATATGTAAAAAACAAAGACGCGTTACGTTGCAAACAACGCCGAACTCGCCACGCTAAGGATCCGGCGCACACCCCTACCGGTTCGGGAGAAGTTTATAAAGTTTCGGGCACAGAACAAAGTGTTTAAATTGCAACAGTGCTGAGAAATTAAAGATGTGTGTTGGATCATCACTTCATCGTCCAAGCGATCACTCGAGTCACGATGGTATCTACAGTCGGTGAGTTAACATGCTACATAACGTTTGCATACAAAACACTTAAAATACAATACAAATAACAATTGCATGGGTGTTTATTGTGTTTTTTTGTGTTATATTGTCATCTCTGTTGAATTTTTTTGTCAGCCCTTAGAAAAAGTAAGGTTAAGGTTAAGGTTAAAAGGTTAAGGTTAAACCACAGTGAAATTGATACTTTCATTCAGTGGTGTGACAAGAACTGTCTTGTTTTAAATGTGAATAAGACACAAGAAATGGTCCTTGACCCAAGAAGTGTATCTGAACACAAGCCTGTCATCATTAAAAACACAGAGATACAGCAAGTGACATCTTACAGATACCTGGGGTTTTACATGGACAATGTGATCTGTTGGAAAACACACATTGATCGTTTGTGCACACGACTACAACAGAGGCTTTATTTTTTAAGAAGGCTGAGACTGTATGGAGTGGGTAACAATATTTTACGTGTTTTTTACGAGGCCACAATTGAAAGCCTTATTCGCTATGGAATAACAGTCTGGTTTGGAAACTTGTCTGTTCAACTGAAAAATAAATTGGCACATATTCACAAAACGGCTATGAAAATTATAGGAGTAAAACAATATGAGCCTTTACAGACCTTATATGAACAGGCAACGATGAGAAGAGCATTAAGTATCAGTACAGATGTCAAACATCCTCTTTTTAGTGAATACCAGACTTTGCCATCAGGAAAGAGACTAAGAATGCCAATATGCAAAAATAACAGATTGAAGCTTTCATTTGTTCCTGCCTCGATAAAAATGCTGAACGCTACCAAAAAATAAGGTCCACACAACATATGACACATTGTGTATATGCTTTACATTTTAGATTTATTAATGGATGTATTTTTGTCTATTTTATTATTTATTTTTGGTTTTATCTTATTGTCTGTTTAGAACAACACTGTAGCACCTGTGCCCGAGACAAATTTCCCTTCGGGGACAAATAAAGTTTAACCTTAACCTTCCCTAGAGGGAGAGTTGTAATGGAGACATGCATTGTGTGCTGGACTAAATAAAGACGGGAGTACCAGATATTCTGATTATCTTTATTTGTTGTCACTGAAACAATACATATAGTATAATGGCACATTAGGTAGATGAACGCTTTATTTGTAATTATCCTACTTCATAAAGTTTACTATTGCTTATTGATATGATATCTTGTCGTGAGATCGCTCATGTGCAGCCAACATAAACTTCAAGAGTAACAGCGCGGATGGAGCAAACATCTCTATCTTCTCATCTTGGCTTTCACCGTGCAAACAGCCGCCTCAGTTATGTTCTTTATGTTTGTTGTATGATGATGCGATCTCACTCCCGTCTCCTGTCAGATTGAAGTGACTTCCTCACGGTAAAACAGGCGGAGTTGTGTGACGTTACATCCAGGTAGGCGTATTAAGGGCGGGGTTTTCTGAAGCGCTGCGGCGCTATTGGCTTGACAATGCAAACGCGTCGTGATTTTGGCTACACAGCTGGAGGTCTGAGGCTATTGGCTCCGTGAGGCCCGTTTGAAGCCCTGGCTCGCACAGGCCCGATAGTGCAAAAGCGGCTACTGTGACCTCTTTGCTTTAGCACTGGCACTCGGAGATCAATTGCTATATCTAAGGTGAAACACGCCCCCCTCATTAGCCTACAGAAGAAGAAATTGAGAAATAAATAAACTTATAAATAATTTTTGTAAGTAGTGTTGAGTGAGATGAAAAATTGTCCTCCTTTTTGATATATGAATTATGCTATTTTACTATATGACCTCACAACAATGCGCGTTTACTTATCACACACATGGATGTGCAGCAGCACAAAAACGTTTTAAAATATGAAAAATTAAAGGATTAAAATTTAAAAGATTATTATTATTAAGTAAAGAGCTGCTTCAGTTGTAGCCTGGTAAGTAATTAAATGTTTTGCTTTAAACAAATGGAAATTTACATTTAGTCATTCAGCAGACGCTTTTTGTCTTTTTGTCCAAAGCGACTTACAAATGAGGTAAACAATAGAAGCAATTATAGAAACACAACAACTGCATTACATAAGTGCACTGGAAATTTCGTCAAGTCTAACACAGTATATATAGCCAAGGGTTGGTTAGTAATGTTAGTAATGTTTTGTCTTTCAATTTTCAATGCATCGGAATCGATTCCCAGCCCTAGTTTTCATTTCTCTGTTTCTGTCTGCTGCTGTTACAGATGAAATCAAAACACTGGAAGGGGATGAGGGGAAATCTGTTGATCTGAAGACTGAAGTTAAAGACATAAAGAAAGATGATGTGATAGAGTGGACATTTGGAAAAACTCTCTTAGCTAAAATCAATCCTGCCAAAGATATCTGCAGTACATATGATGGTGATTATGATCTATTTAAAGATAAACTGAAGCTGAATGATCAGACTGGAGATCTCACCATTAGTGACATCAGACAGGAACACAAAGGAGTTTATACAATGAAGATCATCAGAGATAAAGAAAACTCATACAGGAGATTCGGTGTGTTTGTCAGAGGTGAGAGACTCAAATCTTTCAGTGTAATAATGATTTTATTGTCATCTGTACTCTGTATGGATGTGACAGTGGTGTGCACTTGGGCTGGGATCATGTAATGTCCCAAAAAGGTAGTTGGGTATGTGTGCTCAAGCTGCACAGACTGCTTAAACTTTGAGAGTAAATTAGGTGACCATTAATTGTGAAACATAACCCACCAAACCGGTTAGTGATTTGACATTGTTAACACACTAGCTGGTAATGATTTTAATAATTTTATTCACTGGGACCCTGTCAGAGACCCTCCTCCCCCCATACACACTTGGCTTGTTATTAACTAAAATGCCCACTCACAAGTTGATTGCTAATAGTTGTGGATTTTATTTAATTGGTCTCCCTTTTCAATGAAGCAAGAAACCAAACTCCAAAATTTAAATCGTTCAGGCATGTATTTCTCACTTGCCTAATGGCACAGCTTAGCATTGTGTAGCGGTCAACAAACTGTGTGCAGCTGCCCTCCAGCTGTGTTACCTAAAGAAGGCTTCCTACTTAAATTCTGTGAATTTTACTAGTCACTTCTACATGACAGTGTTTAAAGTGAAGACAAAACGGCTCCTACATATTATGTTGTTTCATTAATATTCAACATTTAACTGTAGTTAAAGCAATTTTTCACACTTGTCATATTGAAAGGGTTAACTGAGACAACACATCTGTACAACATTTCAGATATTTGGTCGGTTTTATAAAAGCATTGATTTGATCATACGTGACAACTACGTCAGTGATATCTTATATAAACAATTAAACAAACTTACTGAATATTATAGTAAATTACTACCATCAATATTGAAGAACTGATATTTTATTAAAGTCATTTAACCATCAAATGAATTCTCACTGTTAGGAGATTCCTAAAATTCATCATCTAGATGTTATAGTTGTGTTTATATTTATGTACTGATAGATAATCTGTAGGATTGAGTTAATAAACAAATTCATTCATGAGAATATGAGCTGATGTTTATAATCAGTAAATAAGACACTTAATAGATGAAAATCACCTGAACTGATTTCATTTCTGTGATTCTGTCGTCTGCTGTTACAGATAATGTAGAAGAACTGCAAGTGAATGAAGAAGAATCTGTCAATCTGAAGACTGAAGTTAAAGACATACAGAGAGTTGAGAAGATAGAGTGGAGATTTGGAAATAAAGAAACTCTCATAGCTGAAATCAATCCTGCCAACAATACACACAATAAATCTGATAAAGGTCTATTCAGAGATAAACTGAAGCTGAATGATCAAACTGGAGATCTCAACATCAGTGACATCAGATGGGAAAACACTGGAGTTTATAAACTGAAGATCATCAGAGGAGGAAAAACCTCATACAAGACAATATCTGTGTCTGTCATATGTGAGTAACTCAAATGTTTCAGTGTAATAATGATTTTATGATCATCTGTACTCTGTTGACAGTATAATGTAGATGTAAGAGTGATTTATGACTACTAACTTACAGTGGAGATTTTCACACTGTGTTTAAAGTCACCATGAAACGGAAAAAAATGTGTTAAGACATTCACTACAAATACCAAAGACATCACACGGGACAAAATATTTAGGTTAACGAAACGATTTAGGTTAATTAAAAATAGTCAGATTGTTCTTTAATTGGACATCGCTATTACCTTTTGGAGCATGCAACGCATTTATTCACCACTGCTACTAATATTAATGATAAAATTAATATTCCATTTAAAGTGGTCATTTTTACAATTTCCTCAATAAAAATCAATCTTTTAGGTTAAAGACTGGACAAACGAGATACATTTTTATTAAAAGTAAGCAAAATCTAAATCTTTTCACATACCCCCTGAAGGGAATCACTGATCTAGATATAGTTGTGTTTATATTTATTTAATGATAGAGAATCTGAAAGATTGAGTTAATAAACAGAAATGTATTTATGAGAATATGAGCTGATGTTTAAATCAGTAAATAAGACACTTAATAGATGAAAATCACCTGAATTGATTTCATTTCTGTCTTTCTGTCTGCTGCTGTTACAGGTAAAACAAAAACACTGGAAGTGGATGAGTGGAAATCTGCTGATCTGAAGTCTAAAGTTACTGACATACAGAAAGATGATGTGATAGAGTGGAGATTTGAAAAAACTCTCATAGCTAAAATCAATCCTGCCGGCAAAACCTTTAGTACATATGATGGTGGTTATGATCTATTTAAAGATAAACTGAAGCTAAATCGTCAGACTGGAGATCTCACCATCAATAACATCAGACAGAAACACACTGGAGTTTATACACTGAGGATCATAAGAGATGGAGAAACCTCAGACAGGAGATTCATAGTGTTTGTCAGAGGTGAGTAACTCAAGGAAATGCAAAATTTACTTTCATCAGAGAACATAACCTTGGACCACTCAGCAGCAGTTCAGTCCTTTTTTGTCTTAGCCCAGGCGAGACGCTTTCTGTTGTTCAAAAGTGGCTTAACATTTTTGAATGGGTTTTGTTTCACAATCCTCTCCATGGTGTGGTTATTCCTATTGCTTGTACACTTTTTGCTACCACATCTTTTCCTTCCCTTCGCCTCTTTATTAATGTGCTGGGACACGGAGTTCTGTGAACAGCCAGCCTCTTTTGCAATGACCTTTTGTGTCTTGCCCTCCTTTTGCAATGTGTCAGTAAATTTGGGATAATCCTTTGTTGTCAGTTATAGTTGTCAAAATATATCAGTCTGTGACAAACAGATAAACAAGACACCAAACAGACTAGACTAACTAAACAAAAGACTACACAATAAACTTCACCAAACTTAATGATTACTCACTTGACCTGACAGCATATTGATAATTGTGACAAAGACAAGGTGTTTTACAAAACGAACGAGCATAGGACAGCAACACAAGGGCATTAAGTAAGGGAGCAAATCAAGAGGGGAACAGTTGACACGAATCAAACAATAGTAAGGTGATTAACGCAGAGAAGAGGGGGCGGGGTCAGGATACGAGACAGAAAGCACATGGCCTGAATAAACAAAGCCAGTGCTTTCACACAAAACATGGGCCTGTCATGACCCTGCCTCAAGACTAATAATAAAACAACGACAAGAGGGCAGAATCATGAAAGTTATACTTGTGTTTATATTTATATACTGATAGAGAATCTGAAAGATTGAGATAATAAACAGAAATTCATTTATAAGAATATAAGCTGATGTTTATAATCAGTAAATAAGACACTTAATAGATGAAAATAGATGATTTCATTTTTGTTTCTGTTGTCTGCTGTTACAGGTTATGTAGAAGAACTGCGAGTGAATGAAGAAAAATCTGTTAATCTGAAGACTGAAGTTACTAAAATACAGAAAGATGACGTGATAGAGTGGAGATTTGGAGATAAAGAAACTCCCATAGCTGAAATCAATTCTGCCCTCAAAAGCCTCAAGCCATCTGATAAAGGTCTATTCAGAGATAAACTGAAACTGAATGATCAGACTGGAGATCTCACCATCAATGACATCAGATGGGAAAACACTGGAGTTTATAAACTGAAGATCACCAGAGGTGGAAAAACATCATACAAGACAATATCTGTGTCTGTCAAATGTGAGTAATTAAAATGTTTCAGTATAATAATGATTTTATGATCATCTGTACTCTGTTGACAGTATACTGTAGATGTAAGAGGGATTTATGACTATTAACTTACAGTGGAGATTTTTACACTGTGTTTAAAGTAAATATTCCAAAACAAATTGCAGTTTTTCATTTTAATTTCATTACGACTTTAATGCTTACTTATCGGCTGTATAAACCTGAATTTTAACTGCAGGTAAAGCAACTTTTTACACTTGTTATATTGAAAGAGTTAACTGAGACAACACATCTGCACATCGTTTCTGATATTTGATGGGTTTTATAGTAACATTGATTTGATCATGACAACTACATTACTGATATTTTATATAAACAATTAACTCTTTCCCCGCCAGCGTTTTTAAAAAAAGTTGCCATCCAGCGCCATCGTTTTTCATGATTTTCACAAAAGTTTAATGCATTCCAGAAAATGTTTTTCTTTAAATATCTAAACATACAATATACCAAATGAAAGAACAGACCCTCTGCTTTCAAACAAAAAAAAACTTTTCATCCTACCTTCAGTGGTTCTTTTGTAATCAGCTTTTGAATATGTGTAGGTTTCTGCAAAAACACCACATTTTGAGCAAAAAGCTGATATAATTCCATTTTTGTGACGGACTTTTCATAGAAATCCCATTCAGAACGATCTTTAAAACAGACACGGACATGCAGCTTCTTGCCATAGGGCAATACTTCCGGGTTTAAAAAGTTGTGGACTTTATGCCACCTGGTGGATAATAGCGGTATTGCAGAAAGACGGAAATACTCGTCATTGGCGGGGAAGCGTTTTCTCTTGATTGACGAGATATCTCGTCAATGGCGGGGAAAGAGTTAAACACACTGACTGAATATTTAGTGAGTTAATAACACCAGTATTGAACAACTGATATATTTTATTATACAACAGTTCTTTCTGGTTCTCGAATCTGATTGGCTAAGAGGCGTGCAATATTCTACTGATAACGGCACAGTAACCGCTTCACCGTCGTATCATTCCCCACCTAGTGAATGGAGGTCCTAAACAGGCTCATCTCTGAATGGAGAAACTGCACACACACGGACACACACAAACGCGCTGTTTTGAATCACTCTCCGTGTGTCTCATTAGTAGCCTGGTTAGCCAGACCTACATCAAGATGTAAGGTCTGGCACAGTGCCGGTCTTTCCTATACGCAAAGTACGCAATTTGCATAGGGCCCCGCACCACTAGAGGGCCCCCTTGATCTCAGAATTATTTAAAACCATTATATCAAAGAAAAATTATTATTATGTTTAATGAAAACAAGACGCTATAATTTAAATAATTTGCAAACTTCCGAATTTGTGCGGGTTTTTAAAAATACTTAATGATTTCTTAAATCACTGATATGTACTCGGACAACATGCAGGCAGTTTCTCAATCCGAAGGCTGCTGCCTTCAGAGGTCACATTTGTAGGCTGCATATGCGTCATAAAAACGTATTTTAGAATATTAACAATTATAATGTTGACTATTATTCTTAGTTAATGGTTAATTGTTATATTATGCTTATGACTTGCAAATGAAATGCTTATTTAACTTAAATAAATCAGGCTTGATGACGTATGCAGCGCGCATATGCGACATGATCCGGAGGTTGCAGCCTTCAAATTTAGAAACGGCCGCGTGCATGACGCAGAAGAGTGATTTGGTAATGATGCGCATATTATATGCCCACCATTGATTTAAAACAAAGACAAAGCTATCCGTCTGGAGCAGAATAAAGGGAAAAAAACGTGAAGCAAGGGAACAAGATAAAGGATTTGCGCGAGCAGATTAAGTCAATGTAAAGACACGCGTCCTAGCATGGGGCGATTGAAATGACGCGAATTGGGTGACGCAATTGCCGCGAAAACACGCGCTTTTTCCTTTGAACTTCAAGAACGCGCTCTCGTGCAGGATAATTTGACGAGAGAGAGAGAGAGAGAGAGAGAGAGAGAGAGAGAGAGAGAGAGAGAGAGAGAGAGAGAGAGAGAAGAATGGTGCCCACGTCGAGAAAACTTAATAGAAGACTTGAAATTTGTAAAGGATTAAAGTATATGTCACTCGTTTAATTACAGTATGTTAACTGGATAACACTGGATATAACTCATTGTATAGATAATAAAATAATGTATTTTGATTACACAAATCAAACCTAACTATATGATTGTAGCTGCTGACCAGCATAGGGAATCTCTATGGCTAATTTCTAAGACATGTTGCTGATACAGTACTGTGTGTTGTACCTTATCTTGTTAATTGAGTCTTTTTGGGCATCTTATGCCTAGAATTATTCAAGGAGATTGATTCTTTTAACTTCCTTTAAAGTTTGATCAGTTGTGCATAATGACATGTGCAACAAATGGATATAGGGTGTCAAACTCATAGATTTGCAATATTTAAAATCAGACACTATTTTTAAAATATTTGGGGTCAACCTCTGTGACAGCTTTAAAGGGACACTTCACCCATTTGCATTAAGCTTTGTATAGTTAGAACTCCAGTCATGTTTTTGAATGGTCATGCATCATTTCCTCAGTTGCCGCTGAGACTGGAGAAATACAGATTTCAGTGTTGCACATCCTTCTTTCAATGATGTAAAAATCATCATTTTGCATCATTGAAAGAAGGAAGTGCAATGTCTTTGTTGAGGGAATGAGACTACAAACACCCCTTTTCTCTGTAAAATAGGCACCCAAGTCTAAATGTATGTTACATTTCGACTACAAATATAACACTTTCAATAAAGATTAATGTTTCTACGGGTGAAATGCTCTTTTAAAGCTGAAACTTATCAAATCCTATCAGAGGTCCAGAATGTCATTGAAACACACCAGTGGCTTTGCTGTCATCAGTATTAAACATGTTACCCCTCGAAGTACCCCTCCCCATAGAGCCCCCCCCACATAACAAATCCCAATTTAACCCCTGTGTATTAACAGTATGTATTTATATGTAATTTAATTTGATTCATTACATTCATTTAGATCAGGTTAATTTTTTAGTGCTTCTCACAACACATTTTAAATCAAAACAACTTATCAGCAAATACATGTTTCATGTTATAATCAGCAAGTTTATCAGTCAGGGTTTCAAAGTAATGTGCATATGGGAATATTATACAGCTATAAGATAATACACTATGTGGTTAGTTAACAACTAACTAACAGCAACATTGACTGGGTTTTACCCAGATAGCACAGGTACGTCTGTGAGATGTCTGGTAAAGATCTGGAGATCTGGAATACATCTGGTGTGTAAAAACATCTTATAAAGGAAAAGAGCTGCTTTACATACATTCTAAATCAAAAACGTCTTGCAGACATCTTCAATATGTCTATATGACATCTTTTAGGAGACGTCTCACAGACGTATTGCAGATGAGAAAACAATTTAAATAAGACATCTTGCAGATGTAAACGCAGACATCAAATAGACGTCTCCGAGATGTATGTGTGCTATGCTATAAGGGTCTGAATGCACTGACAGAGGGCCCCTCACAAAGCTTTGCTTAGGGCCCCCCAGCATCTAGGACCGGCACTGGTCTGGCAACTCTTCACACAAACGGCTCAATGCAAGGGGCGGGATATAAGGTTGTCCCTCAAAATGCCTCTGCACGCAATAGGATAGCGCTATGACCAATCAGAGCAACGAAGAAGGTGACGTAGTTACCGTAACCAGTCGGCAAAACTCCAAACACATCTTTCTTGCTTAAAAAGGACTTCAGTAGGGTTATTTGCTCTTCTCTCAAAGAAAAACATAAGTCTAAGTCCTCCAGAGTCGCGGCCAAAGCCGCTTCAAAAGAAAGCTGTTCGCCAGCAGCAGCAGCCATTCTTTGTTTTCAAGTAGGAACCGTTGCAGCTCTGTCGTCATCATGTTAAGCCCGCCCCACAGACGCTACACACGATGTGATTGGCCTGACCAAATTTTGGTTTTTGGAGCTGTTAAGTGTATTGTGAGTGCCTAGACTAAACCCTGGCAGCAAATATATTTTGCGGCCGCTAGGGTGCGTCTAGATTTCTAGGCTATCTCATTAGTTCACTAGCTCGTAAATCAGTGTGTGACTGTGAATCCCAAGTTATTATTTCGTCAAAGATCAGCGCTCTTGGATGTTACGTTAAACTTAATGGGAGTAATGTATTGTCACATCGTGTGGACGATTAACACTTGGAAAGAGGAATGGAAACTATTTTTTTCTGGAGCAATATCTCTTCTCAGAATGCGAAAACACCGTGGAACTGCAGGTAAGCACCGCAGCTTTTAAATGTGGACATTGATCATTTACTTTATCGTGACGTGACTATTAAAACATGTTATGAGATATCGCCACTGATATATTTAAAAGCAGCATGCAAAAACATCTCTCTGACACTTATAAAAAAACGTTTTATATAGTACTGACAAGTTTAATAATAATCGAGTGCTCGTATCGCGTTGAGTAAATGGGAAAGCAATAGTAACGTTATACAAGTATAGTTTTATTAACTTTTACCTCGCGCCAAAACAATAACAACACAAAAGACACTAAATATGAATAAAAAAACAAGTAATAGTTTGATCATGACACCAAATACTGCTGATTTGATCTCATTTTGCCGATCAAAAACAAACAAGGCCAACATGAGAGCCAGGGAATCCCTGTAAGAGATGTAGCCCAGAGAGGGCGGTGGTCAGCGGGGCGAGTGAACACTGACGTCCGCTCATGCTTTGGTTCTCATTCGTACCGAATCTCACTAAGCAAACGTTCAAACAGGCGCTATCTTTACTAATCGACTGCAGATTTAAATATAATACATATACATTCTCGACTGAACTAATCTTAAAACTACACTTTGTGACCAAGAAACGTTAATATAAAGAAACGCCTATCCGTCCATTGAGTTGTTATGAGATTCAAAGCAGCCGAAAGTGTTACTGGCTTTTAAAATAACTCCGTTGTTGTTTTCTAGTTTTCTTTTTTCAAACGTGTGCCGTCGAACTGTTGTATAAAAGCAATATCACTCTCGGAGTTGTGTGATATAGCTCTATATCATCACGGCTGTGATTGCCTCCGGCACTCGGCCTACGGCCTCGTGCCTCTGGCCTAATCACAGCCGTGATGATATAGAGCTATATCACACTCCTACTCGAGCGATATTGCTTAATTAAAGTCATTTACACATTAGATGAATTCTCACTTAAAAAAGATTCATAAAATTCCTCATCTAGATGTTATATTTAAGCAATCTCAGCGAGTAGGAGTGTGATATTGCTCTATATGATCACGGCTGTGATTAGGCCAAAGGCATGAGGCCGCAGGCCGAGTAAAGGAGGCAATCACCAGAGTGATGATATACACTCCCTTACAAAAGTCTTGTCGCTTTTGTACAAATAGACCTGAAGTGCCACTGAAATATATTTTAAAAAGTATTCTAATATTTGCAGCTTGGTAAAGCCCATTGAGTCCATTTTTGCAAAGACATAAGTGTTGTCACCTTGTTATATGAGCTTCATCTGTGACTAATAATGGATGAATTAGGTCGCTTCAGAGAAAACTCTTTTTTTCATTGCTTTATTCCAAGTGTATTTTAATCGTCCACACGATGTGACATTATTGTGGTACACCCTCGAAAGTTTACATCCAAGAGCGCAGATCTTCAACGGGCTTAGGGCATGGGGAAAATCACTTCCAGTTGGTTTCACAGACTGATTCACAAGCTAGAGAACTTATTGAGACACACAGAAAGTGTTTTAAACAGTGTCTGTGTCTGTGGATGTGTGTGTGCCACCATCCACCTTGGAAGCCGCTTTTCCAGTCAGAGATTAGCGTATGACTGTTTAAAGAAACCTCCCTCACTAATACTAAAATGACCAGTAGGTGGCGGAATGATACAAACAGTGAAGCGGTTACTGTTATGTTATTAGTAGAATAAAGCATGGCTGGGAAGAGCTCTTAGCCAATCAGATTCAAGAACCAGAAATAACTGTTGTATAATTGTGTTTATATTTATTTACTGATAGAGAATCTAAAAGATTGAGTTAATAAACAGAAATTAATTTATGAGAATATGAGCTGATGTTTATAATCAGTAAATAAGACACCTAATAGATGAAAATCACCTGAATTGATTTCATTTCTGTCTTTCTGTTTCTGTCTGCTGCTGTTACAGGTGAAACAAAAATACTGGAAGTGGATGAGGGGAAATCTGCTGATCTGAAGACTGAAGTTAAAGACATACAGAGAGATGATGTTATAGAGTGGAGATTTGGAGAAACTCTCATAGCTAAAAACAACCTTGCCCGCAAAACCTTCAGTACATATGATGGTGTTTATGATCTATTTAAAGATAAACTGAAGCTGAATCATCAGACTGGAGATCTCACCATCAATGACATCAGACAGAAACACACTGGAGTTTATACACTGAAGATCATCAGAGATGGAGAAACCTCAGAAAGGAAATTCAGAGTGTTTGTCAGAGGTGAGTAACTGAAATCTTTCAGTATAATAATGATTTTATGATCATCTGTACTCTGTTGACAGTATACTGTAGATGTAAGAGTGATTTATGACTATAAACTTACAGTGGAGATATTCACACTGTGTTTAAAGTCACTAAAACACAGAAGTAGCGATTGCCTTATTTTTTCCTGTGGTGAAGTATATCCAAGTGAAACCAGCTTCTGAAATAAAAAATGAGGCAGTGCAGGACTTGAATTCATCCATCGAGAACTAACTGGATCGTTTAAAGTTGGGCCGTGTTGCTAATTGCTAATGGAGTGATTTATGACTATTAACTTACAGTGGAAATTTCACACTGTGTTTAACTGTGTGTGAACCAACTTTTTACACTTATGATATTGAAAGGGTTAACTGAGACAACACATCAGTACATCATTTCTGATATTTGATCGGTTTTATAATACAACCCATTCTCACTCCCCAAGGCGTCAAAATCTGAAGCATGTTCAAACACCTTCAGCGTCAGTATGAAGACGCGAAGGGTGCCTCTATGCGCCACTATATTGACGAAATGGGAACTCCGTTGCTTTCATGCTAATCCCTCCCCACTGAGCAAAGCGTCTTAAAAAGACGTCATTTTGACGTCCCATGAGGAGCCAGAATGAAAGTTTTTATGACGTCTTTTTATGACCTGTTCTGAACATCCAAGATTGATGTCAAGGGGACCTCCACGCAAAGTAAAACTATTTAAAATGTGGCCATTTTAGACATTATATGTGTATATATAATCTTCATATATGAATAAATGTTAAAAAATATTGCTTATAGATAATTCCCAAATATACCAGTTCCACCTTAACTGTCTGCGTCTGCAATCTTGCTCTCTCTCTCTCTCTCTCTCTCTCTCTCTCTCTCTCTCTCTCTCTCTCTCTCTCTCTCTCTCTCTCGCTCTCTCTCTCTCTCTTTCTTACTCTCTCTCTATCTATCTATCTTTCAATAATTGAAGTGAAGTGACGTGAACTTCACTTTCCCTCCCACACTTGCTCTCGCTGGATAATTGATACATGTAAATTCTCTAAAGCAATGTCATCACCATTACAAAAAGTTGTTTTAACAAAGCATTGTTTTGAAGTAGGACCATACTGGCTAGACTAACCAAATTCACTCTATTTTTTGTCATTTCTACCTGCTCGTTTTTGAGAATTTACAAGATTCTGATGTTTTATTGAACATGTTTTGTCACCATCATGGTGATCAGTGTTTCCTTTAGTTGGGTAGTTTTATAATACTACATAATACTTGCAGACTACAATATAAAAACTCTTTGTTTTTATATTGTAGTGTGTGTGCTTGATGATGGTGTTTTTTAAAACACATTATTATTGCACCAAGTGTTTGTTACCAATGCAACTTACTTGTGGCTTCACATTAATTACAATGATGGTCAGAAGTGATGATATAATATAACTGAACTAACAACACAGATAAAACATCATAAATTTCGTTTAAAAGTAAACTACGGTCTAATTTTCTTTGGAGCTGCAATAAACATACTTCGGGGCATACTGCTGCCTACTGTAACTGAAAATGAAATCTCATGGCTGTAATCAAAAATGTAAAGTCTAAAATTTTTTGACACAAATGCAGACATCAAGAATCAGCTCATGAATCACAACGATGGTGAGTTTTCTACACGTTGCAATGCATTGCACCAACGTATTATAAAACTCATGAGTCCAGAGATTGTCACCACTGTTGTGATTCATGGGCTGATTCTTGATGTCTGCATATGTGACAATGAAATCTGGACTTTTAATTGTCTATAAGCGCTTCCCAGTGGTGGTATGAACCTAAATAATAAGTTGGATGTGACACACCTCATATCAACAGAGAAATTGAGACAATACTACATGGTTTACAAAATTTATTTACAGACTTTACATATGTGGTATTACTCTTGGTAAACTTTCAATGAAGTTTTAAGATCCACATGTGAGTTTTGTTTATAACAATTTTCTTTGCAACAAGTAACATGCTTTAGAAAACACTCTTATAAAGACCAAACACTCATATGAAGAGTCAAACTACCCAACTAAAGGAATCACTGATCGTCATTATGGTGACAAAACATTTTCAATAAAACGTCAGCATATACATCTCTGTTAATTAAAAAGAGAGAGAGAGAGAGAGAGAGAGAGAGAGAGAGAGAGAGAGAGAGAGAGAGAGAGAGAGAGAAAGAGAGCATTTAAGGTGGAACTTTATCTATGAGCAGTTCTATGTTTTTGAACACTCATTCATATATAAAGATTACATTATTTTATCAGCTTAAAAAAATTTTTCTACAAAAATACACGTGATGTTTATGTTTTTTGACTCAGAACTCATGGACCACATTTGTATAAAATGTTTTTGAATTGATTTCCCGAACCCCTTTTGGACGTCTACCTGACGTCCAATAGGGGTCATAGTCAGACGTCCAGATACTGTACCAGATCTGCACATTGTATAGACGTACAGATAAGGGCCTGGACCAACCGACATAATATAGACATGATCTGCACGTCGAGCGGACGTCTCTTGTTTGGTGGGTCAGTGTTGGATATAGACGAAAGGGAATCCCGGAAGGTGATGCCGTCACGTTATGCGACGATCGGCAGGATCATGCCGTTGGGGTTAGAATGACTTTCTGTTACATAAAATTACATCCTAACCCAAACCCAACTTTAACCCTAACCCCAGGCGACAATGGTTTAAAAATTGGGAAAAAATTGAGTAGTTACCGTCCAGAAGCGGCATGCTTCAGATTTTGACGCCTTGGGGAGTGAGAATGGGGTGGTAGACCTCAGGCAACAGTATAACACAATAAAATCAACAGGTTCATGGCCCCTTTAAACTCAATTTTAGCTGCATTTTGAAAATGGGGTTCAATTTGTTTTCATCCAAGGCCAATGTACATCCCTATATGTACTATTTCCAGTTTGAAAAGCATGTAACGACTTGCCCCCAAGTCATTGAAACAACTTGCCCCAAACTTACATTTGTGCTAATGTTGGCTAAATCTTAGGGTTAGCTCAACATAGCATGTTAGCTAAAGTATCAAAAGACACATTATTGTCTCCTCTGTTTTGTGCAAAAAATTACCTAACAAAGTTGTATTACATAAAATGTAAAGTGCACTTTCTTTTAATCCAAAAAATAAGAAAATGTGCTAACGTCAGATAAGAGCGAACTTGACCACATGTGAACACAAAGTTGACTGTAGAAGAAGTCATCACAAAAAGTGGCTATTTGATTTTTGAGATAGAGCCTCTAGTGTTGGAGTTAGGAACAGTGTGACAACTTACCCATGTGACAATTTACCCCGCTGTCCTCTAGTGGGAATTATCCATCATATACTTGTACTTATTAGATTCTAGTAGCTATTAAATAGATACCAATGCTTATTTTGTGGGCACTAGTACTTAATTATTTGATACCAGTGCCTATTAAACAAATATTAGTACTATTTGTAAGATGCTAGTACCTATTAAAATAATTTATTTTACCAGTAAGATTTTAATTTTACTCTTCAGTGGCCATTCGGACGAGTCCAATAACTATTGTAAAAAACACTAGTGTTTAATACTTAATAAGTACCAGTGTTTCATAATACTTACTAGTATCCCATTCTTAATCCAAAGGGTTTAATATAGAGTTGGTCCACCTTTTGTGCAGCTATAACACTCTTCAACTCTTTTTGGAAGACTTTCTTCAAGGTTTAGGAGTGTATCTATAGGAATTTTTGATTATTCTTCTAAAAGCACATTTGTAAGGTCAGACACTGATGTTGGACCAGGGTTGCCATGGGTGCTTGAAATCCTTGAAAGTTTGTGAATCTGGGGGGGAAATTCAAGGCCCTGGGAAGTTTTTGACAATATACATACATAGATACAGGTCATTGAAAGTGCTTGAATCTATTTTATGCAAGAGGTTTTCTGAAAAAACATATTATTCCTTGTGTAGTGTAGGATAATATCATAAAAAATCTAGGCTTTTTATTGTAAACTGTTCACTTTAAATGCTTATATCTTCTGTATGCGAATGTTGATTCATACTAAAAAGCTTTTTTGCATAGTTGTGTTTAACACTTGAAAACGTCTCGGTTATGTATGTAACTGTTGTTCCCTGAGAAAGGAACGAGACGCTGCTTCTCCCTTGCCATACTTCCTGCCTCCCAACGGTCTTTGGCAATATTTCAGGTAGCGATATACTTTCTGCACCCTGTCTTTGTCATTAACCCTCATCATTAGTTGAATTTGATATACACATTTAGAGGCACTTACCACTGGAGGTGTGGTAAAAAAAAGGGTCACCGCAGTGACGCAGCGCGTGTAACAATGTATCTTAAAAGATAACACGATGTAACCTTGCCCTATTTAGTCATTGAATTTGAGGGTATTGGACCTGGAAAGTCCTTGAAAGGTCCTTGAATTTGAAGTTAGCCAAGGTGTGGGAACCCTGTTGGACGAGAAGACCTCACTCGTAGTCTCTGCTCTGATTCATCCCAAAGATCTTCTATTGGGTCAAGGTCAGGACTCTGTGCAGGCCAGTAAAGTTCCTCCACACCAAACTTGCTCATCCATGTCTTTATGCACATTGCTTTGTGCACTGGTGCACAGTCATGTTGAAACAGTAAGGGGACATCCCCAAACTCTTCCTTTAAAGTTGGAAGCATGAAACTGTCCAAAATGTCTTGGTATGATGAAGCATTAAGAGTTCCTTTAACTGGAAGAGATTAGAGCACCTGAATTCAAAGATTTGAAGAGTCGTTTTAAAAACCTTTGGCAATATAGTGTATTTCCCATCTCTTAGTCATTCACTCCCTGTGCAACTTCATTCACTTGGTGGCAGCACAAGGTGTCACTGTGACCTCTTTGCATTAGGACTGGCACACGGAGATCAATTGCTATGTCTGAGTTGAAACACGCCCCCCTCATTAGCCTACAGAAGAAGAAATTGAGAAATAAATAAACGTATAAATAATTTTTGTAAGTAGTGTTGAGTGAGATGAAAAATTGTCCTACCTTTTAATATATGAATTATGGTATTTTACTATATGACCCCACAACAACGCGCATTTGCTTATCACACACATGGATGTGCAGCAGCACACAAATGTTTTAAAATTTGAAAAATTAAAGGATTAAAATGTAAAAGATTATTATTATTGAGTCTCTTGGACATAAATGAGGACCAATTATGAGATGTTAGAAGGCATAAAGAGCTGCTTCAATTGTAGCCTGGTAAGTAATTAAATTTTTTGCTTTAAACAAATGGAAATTTACATTTAGTCATTTAGCAGAGGCTTTTGTCCAAAGCGACTTACAAATGAGGTAAACAATAGAAGCAATTATAGCAACACAAGAACAGCAATACATAAGTGCATCAGAAATAGTCTCTTCCAATTGGTTAGTAATTGTTAGTAATTTTTAGTAATCCACTCTCAATTCTAAATGCATCGGAATACATTTTTGGAATCGATTCTCAGCCCTAGTTTTCATTTCTGTGTTTCTGTTTCTGTATGCTGCTGTTTCAGATGAAATAAAAACACTGGAATTGGATGAAGGGAAATCTGTTGATCTGAAGACTGAATTTGCTGACATAAAGAGAGATGATGTGATAGAGTGGACATTTGGAAAAACTCTCATAGCTGAAATCAAACCTGTCAACAATATCTTCAGCACATCTAATGATGATCTATTCAGAGATAAACTGAAGCTGAATCGTCAGACTGGAGATCTCAACATCAATGACATCAGACAGGAACACAAAGGAGTTTATACACTGAAGATCATCAGAGGTGAAGAAACCTTATACAGGAGATTCAGTGTGTTTGTCAGAGGTGAGTAACTCAAATATTTCAGTGTAATAATGATTTTATGATCATCTGTACTCTGTATGGATGTGACAGTGGTGTGCACTTGGGCTGGGCTCAAGCCCCTGCTGTCCCAAAATGTAATGTGCCTTTCTCCAATGATAGTAAATAATAATAATTATTATAATAAATATTATAATAAATAATAATATATATATATATAAATATATATATATATATATATATCTATATCTATATATATATATATATATATATATATATATATATATATATATATATATATATACAACTGCCACTAACAATAAAAATATATATATATATATATATATATATATACATGTTTTTGGCGGAAGTATTTGGTGGAGGTGGAGCGGTAGGAGTTTCCTTTGCAGCAATATGCAGCAGTTAGGTGCAAGCAAAGAACTTCAATAGAACGTTCCATTGCAACACCAGCGCCCAGCAGCAGCCCTACGAATCTGCCATTTTGGAATGAGAGCGACTCGGGAGTCAACTAGAAGTAATGGCAATATCAGCTACTTTGTACATTAAAGATCAAATTCAAACTGAATGATTATTACACAGAATAACATACAATCAGACCAGTGATCACTAATCCCTTTTTACAGCTTATTTTCAGATATTTAGACAAGTCTTCCACTTTTATGTAGGCTAACTTTACATACATACATACCGACATAAACTCATCCACACATAATATTTTGGCTCCATATACATACACATATACACAAATATACATTAGAATTGCTTGAAATGGATTAAGTAAAAAAAAAACAGCCACCGTCCAAAAGTGGCAATTATACACTCTAAAAAAATAATCCGTAAATAAACAGATAATGTCCTGGCAGAAAATTACCGGTACGTTTTCCGTTATTTCACAGACATTTCCGTTTATTCAAAAACAGAACATTCTGTAAATTTATAGAACACTTTCCGTTCTATAAATTTACAGAATGTTCTGTTTTTGAATGGGGACATTTCAATCTGCCTATGAAACGCAACAATGGTGACAATCAACAACAAAGCTTTATGCCGCAATGCATGCTGGGTACCAGGATTGTAGAAAACTCTTTTTACCATTTACTCTCACCATTGTTGAGATTTGTATCCAAAATGTTGATGTCTCTGTGAAGCAAAATATACAACTGATACCTTACCTCAATGTTATTCAATACAGTGTCTTATCAGATCAGCATAGCGTGTCAATCTTACACACTTCAGTTTTTTATTCTTATTTTATCACTTCATATTTAAATGCTAGGCAGCATAACATAAAAACAATCAAGCTCAAATGACATAATAGACACTTTCCCTTACTCAAGCAACAAACAAGTTGTAATTGTTACAAGCAAAAACACTGTTGCAATGTTGAAAGTTTTGGAAGGTCAAGGGACAAAAGCCTAACTAAAGGGAACACTAATCACCATAGTGGTGACTTCAAATGAATCTAAAACAAATACAAACTGTAGATTTAATGTGATAAATGTTGTGGTAAATATCCATTTGACTTACACGTCACGTCAGAAAGAAGATTTGTCTACTAAATCACATGTGTCGATGCTGGAATAGTTACACTTGTATTTTGTTCTGACAGCATTTGTTTAGAAGTTAAACATCATCCATGTTAGAAAAGAACTCTGCAAGCAAGCTATAATTTTAGGTTTCAAACAGAGATGGTGATAGAGAGGCAAAAGTGAAAGATTGCAGCAGGAGTTGTTGCACCCATAATGCAACATGTTTAAAAAAAAACGGATAAACGCCTGTAAAACATAAATACAGAAAATTCCTTCAGATTTACACAGTACTTTGTCCGTTTTTTTACGGATTTTTTTAGAGTGTGGGATAACAGACAGAGCAATGCATCATGTTCTATAAGATTATCAGGTTTGTATCGGGATCCAGGGGATTAATATGTACAAAACATCTTTCATACCTAGTGGAGTTGGTAACTAATAATAATAGTAAATGTGTAAAGTAGCATAAAATAGAATTACATAATAAAGCAAGAAAAACGACCTCAAATGTGTATCTATTTAATGATTGGATTCCACAACTGATAACAACAACAACACCACACATACATACAAGACAATACTGCGTTTCGTGTAGGTGTAGCAAGTGAACAAAATTTCAATTTAAGAAACTTACTATTGCGCTTCTGAATTGGCTGTGAGATTCGCTGAGAATGAATTGAGAATGAATTGGCTGTGAGAATTTTTATTCCAAAATGGCGGACGCGCTACTGAAGCACCATCTAGTGGCTGTTGCCAAAAACGAATCAGAGTTTCCCCTCTTGTTCTTCTATACTCTTTGCCGCAAGTCTTAAAAATAGCTACTCTAGCATCATGAGCAGAAGGTAAGCTAATACAGAAAATATACATAAATCCTACATGCTGCTACTGTAAAGGTTGCGGTAGCCTGTGAGTTATGTTTAACTAACTGGTAAAACTCGATTTCAGGCGCATTCTGAAAATGTTGTTCAATTTGTTTTCATCCAAAGTCATTGAGACAACTTGCCACAAATAGATATTAGTTATTATTTATTAGATACTGGTAATAATATGCTTTGGAATGTATGTTTTCAACAAAAAAAAAAAAACACTAATAAAATACAAATACTTGAAAATGTACTTTTAAGTAGAAATACATAAGTAGTAATTTGTTTATCCTCGCCTCGGTCATTTTATTCCTCCCTGCCTCTGTAAACGGAGTAGCTAGAGGTGCACGAGAGATACTTTCTGCAATCTCTCTGAGCGAGTGTGAGAGCCAGCCAGACTCTGGCCGTCATCAATTTAATAGACAATGACAACTGAGATTTTCCGTATAGTAAAAGTTTACATAATGAAATGGTGCTCACATTAACATTAACACATTACCTTCAGCATTAATAACAGATTGCGTCCCGTTAGCTCCGCTGGTGCTTGACTCGCTGTTGTTGTTGTTTAATAGTGTATCAAACATGCGACAGTCCTGCAATGCGACCGTATTGTCGTATTTTCGCGTGAAATATAAGTTATTGATTCAACTGTTTCAGTGTTTCACAAAGACTCACTCTGCCCACCACTAATTATAACCAAACTTTGGATTGTTCTGCCTCGATGCAATGTTTGCTGCATTCTAAACCAAAACAACACCACGTGTGTGACGTCATGACTAATTTGCAACGAGCGGAATAAGAAGAACCAGTTCTCGATTCCCATCCCTAGATATTTGCAAAGAAAACAACTTTCAAAAAGCACAATGCTATTTTATTGCTTTTTGTAATGTTATGAAAGACGTGAACCCTGCAAAATGTACAGCGCGTGACTCCATGACCTTAATATTTTGTTTTGCCATTGCCTTGCTGTTCCATGTTTTTGTCATGAGAATCATGTGATACGTAAGTAAGAGGTAAATATGAGACGTAAATATGAGATGTGCACAAGTTATTTTGCATCTGATTGAGAAAATATTACAGAGTTGAGTATGTGTGCTCAATCTGCACAGGCTGCTTAAACTTCGGGAGCAAATTAGGTGACTATTAATTGTAAAACATAACCCACCAAACTGGTTAGTGATTTGACATTGTTACCACACTAGCTGGAAATTATTTGTATCATTTTATTCACTGGGACCCTGTCGGAGACCCTCCTCCCCACATACACACTTGGCTTGTTATTAACTAAAATGTCCACTTACAAGTTGATTGCTAATAGTTGTGGAATTTATTTAATTGGTCTTCCTTTTTAAAGAAGCAAGAATCCAAACAGTCAATAAATCCACAATTTAAATCGTTCACCAGTGGCATCATAGATATGTATAAAGGCTAGATGTCTCGCCGGCGCTGACGACCATTTGAGCGGAACGTCCACATTTGGCGGCCATCTTACCATAGGCAGCTCGCTCACTCGTAGCATTGAGTTTTAATGGCGCAGGTACTTTTAAATGATCATAACTTGCTTGCTTACTTTTTTACCGATTTTCAAATGGTTTGGTTTGTAATAAACGTCAAAGATGTACCTATGACACTGCATACTTATACTAAAAAAAATCATGAAACATGTTAAAGCATCCAGAATTATAGCCACGTTAATAACGTTTGTAAGAAACCAAACCGTTTGAAAATTGGTAGAAAATTGAGCAAGTTATGGTCATTTAAAAGTACCTGCATCATTAAACTCAATGCTACGCGTGAGCAAGCTGCCTGTGGTAAGATGGCCACCAGGTGATGACGTTAGAGACTCCGCCGTAACACATCTATCCTTTATACATATCTATGAGTGGCATAGCTTGTGTAGCGATCAACAAACTGTGTGCAGCGTCTCTCCAGCAACACCTGTTACCTGAAGAAGGGTTCCTACTTAAATTCTGTGAATTGTTACCCAAGAGTGAACTCTACTAGTCACTTCTATATTACAAAAAGGTATTGAAAGGGATAACTGAGACAACACATCTGTACAACATTTTAGATATTTGGTCGGTTTTATAAAATCATCAATGCTTTGACAACTATGTCAGTGATATCTTAAAAAAACAATTAAAGCAACACTATGTAGTTTCCATGTAAAAATGACTTACAGCTCCCCCATGTGGTTGAAAAGCGCAACAGTGCCTGGTATCAGACACTCTTCTGCAGGCAGGGGGAGGGGCGGGGGTGTGTGCTCTACCCTCCACCGCCACTTTCAGAGTGTGCTTGTAGCAGCTAGGAGGCTGCTCAGGTTGCAGCAACATTACAATTTGTCCAGTTAAAAGTTGTTCTATCACTGAAATAATTTTAGAGACATTATTTAAAGGCAAAAAAATATACATAGTGTTGCTTTAAAGAAACTTACTGAATATTAAGTGAATTACTAACATCAATATTGAACAGCTGATATTTTATTGAAGTCATGTATCCATTAGATGAATTCTCACTGTTAGGAGATTCATAAAATTCATCATCTAGATGTTATAGTTGTGTTTATATTTATATACTGATAGAAAATCTGAAAGATTGAGTTAATAAACAGAAATTCATTTATGAGAATATGAGCTGATGTTTATAATCAGTAAATAAGACACTTAATAGATGAAAATCACCTGAATTGATTTCATTTCTGTCTTTCTGTCTGTTGCTGTTACAGGTAATGTAGAAGTACTGCGAGTGAATGAAGAAGAATCTGTCAATCTGAAGACTGAAGTTACTAAAATACAGAAAGATGACGTGATAGAGTGGAGATTTGCAGATAATGGAACTCCCATAGCTGAAATCAATCCTGCAAACAATATCTTCAGTACATCTGATAAAGGTCTATTCAGAGATAAACTGAAGCTGAATCATCAGACTGGAGATCTCAACATCAGTGACATCAGACATGAACACACTGGAGTTTATAAACTGAAGATCATCAGAGGAGGAAAAACATCATACAAGACAATATCTGTGTCTGTCAAATGTGAGTAACTGAAATGTTTCACTGTAATAATGATTTTATGATCATCTGTACTCTGTTGACAGTATACTGTAGATGTAAGAGGGATTTATGACTATTAACTTACACTGGATTTTCACACTGTGTTTAGAGTTGCCAATACACTTATTTTTTCTGTGGTGACGTATATCCGAGTGAAACCAGCTTCTGAGATGAAATAAGGCAGGGCGGGACTTGAATTTGTCCATCGAGAACTAACTAGATCGTTTAAAGTTGGGTCGTGTTGCTAATTGCTAATCGCTGCAATCTTTTCCCGGACCCCGCCCACCTGCCATACAGTATGACCCGAAGTAAAGAGAGATTGTTTTGATGAGGAGACTTGCATTTTTCAATAAAAATTATGAGGGCACATGATTTTTTAAATAATGAAGCTCACAGATTAGTTTTTCATTTTAATTTCATTGCGACTTTAACTCTGACTTATCTTCTGTTTAAACCTGATTTAACTGCAGGGAAATCAATATTACACTCGTCATATTTAAAGTGTTAACTAAGACAACACATCTGTACATAATTTCTGATATTTGGTCGGTTTTATAAAAACATTGATTTGATAAAATATGACAACTAAATCACTGATATCTTATATAAACAATTAAACACACTGAATATTATAGTAAATTACTACTATCAATATTGAACAACTGATATTTTATTAAAGTCATTTACCCATTAGATGAATTCTCACTGTTAGGAGATTCATAAAATTCATTATCTAAATGTTATACTTAAAGGCGCTCTAAGCGAATTGAAGCGTTTTAGACCATAAAACATTTTTTGTTACATACCGGAAACATCTCCTCACTATCTGCTTGCTGCCTGTCCGCTGATCAAACTGTAAAAAAACGCGATCTCTGTAGACAGCCCAGGCTTCACAAACGGCAATATCAACAAATGGCCAAACCTAGCAGCACAAAACAAAACAAAGTATTCCAGCCAATAAACGACAAGAAGGATTTGGGGGTGGGGGTTGGGCGCGTTCATGAAAGCACGGAAGGGAGGGGGAGGGGGAGGAGTTAGCTACGCTCTGTCTGTTTGAAAACAGTTCAAACATCAACAGGAAGTGACGTCGCACATTATTCGCTTAGAGCGCCTTTTAAGGGGCTCTCCGTAAGTTTAGAAATTTCTAACCGTTACTGACACCAGTGGCCGTTATAGAAACTGCAGCCAGTTGCCGTAGCAGCCACAGACAGCTCATTGAGATTCACCAGCATGTTTACAAATGTAAGAAAAGTTACAGTACTGTAAGGTTATTGTTTGACAGACCATATTTTAGTAAAATGTTGCAGTGCTACTTTATATTTTCAACAGAAGTCTACTTCTAAAAGTTTTGTAACACAACACTGTAAAACACACTCACAATCTTAATGCACTCGTGCTCTGAATAAAGATAATTCATATAAGAAAGTAACTTTTAAAACGGTCCTGTGCTACATGCTATCGTTAGCATTACACCACAAAACAAATGCTATCGTTAGCATTACACCACAAAAACAATAACATAATATATTACAGATGCCCTGTAACTATGTCTTAATTTGCAGTAAAAAGGAAACCTGCTCAAGGTCTGTTTTCATACCCAGCGCTGACCGGAGCTCCCTCCAAGAATCAAATGCCAATCCGATGTTTACTCTTGTCTTTTCCCCGACACCGGTAATGCTCTATTTTGGCCGCACTAGATAAGGATTTTTTTTAAATTTACGAGGAGTTTCCGTGAATGTCTGGATTGTGCTGGAAGTTGGTAGTTTCTTGCCGACTACAGAGTCCATTTGAAACATCCTAGCGATTGCCGCTGTTTACTAATGGCTGGCATACGCATCTGTATGGAACGCCCAGGTAGACGAGCATGCGCATGACGTCACATTTTGAATTTCGCACCAATTTGACCCGACTCCTCCACACACAAAAGAGCCTACAGGCTGATAGAGACAACCGTGGAGGACACTCAAGGTGTCATTCTTTCTATTACATTATGGTTGGCTAATAAATATACAAATGAAAACTCTATCTTAGAGATTTTTTTAAGTAATAACTTACATCTAGCCCCTTTAAGCAATCTAAAAGATTGAGTTAATAAACAGAAATTCATTTATGAGAATATGAGCTGATGTTTATAATCAGTAAATAAGACACTTAATAGATGAAAATCACCTAAATTGATTTCATTTCTGTCTGCTGCTGTTACAGGTGAAACAAAAACACTGGAAGTGGATGAGTGGAAATCTGCTGATCTGAAGACTGAAGTTAAAGACATAAAGAGAGATGATGTGATAGAGTGGAGATTTGGAGAAACTCTTATAGCTAAAATCAATCCTGCCAACAATATCTTGAGTACATATGATGGTGGTTGTGGTGAATTCAAAGGTAAACTGAAGCTGAATCATCAGACTGGAGATCTCACCATCAAAAACATCAGACAGAAACACACTGGAGTTTATAAACTGAAGATCATCAGAGATGGAGAAACTTCAGAAAGGAGTTTCAGAGTGTTTGTCAGAGGTGAGTAACTGAAATGTTTGAGTGTAATAATGATTTTATTATCATCTGTACTCTGTTGACAGTATACTGTAGATGTAAGAGGGATTTAGGGGCGTCACGATTCTCCAAATCCTTGATTCAATTACATTTTTGGTTCTGAGGTCACGATTCGATTTGATTCTCGATTTTTACTTTTTTTTTAAGAACAGGTTGCTGTGTAATATTTAGACTAGATTATATACCACAATAAGTAATGTTTAAAAGCTGTTTTCATAACTCTTAAGCAACTGAAATAAGTTGTTCTGAAACTTAAACAAATCTCAGTTCAGAGAAACAGCCGGTCCTGTCACAGAAGAATCTGCTGTGCTCTGGTTGAGTTCAGCTGAAGGCGAGTGAATTACTACCATCAATATTGAAAATTTGATATTTTATTAAAGTTATTTACACATTAGATGAATTCTCACTTTTAGCAAAAGGTTTTGGGACACCCCTCCAAATCATTGAATTCAGTTCTTCAGTTGTGAAAGGAACTCTTAATGCTTCATCATACCAAGACATTTTGGACAATTTCATGCTCCCAACTTTGTGGGAACAGTTTGGGGATGGTTCCTTCATGTTTCAACATGACTGTGCACCAGTACACAAAGCAATGTCCATATAGACATGGATGAATGAGTTTGGTGTGGAGGAACTTGACTGGCCTGCACAGAGTCCTGACCTTGACCCAATAAAACATCTTTGGGATGAATTAGAGCAGAGACTACAAGTGAGGCCTTCTCGTCCAACTTCTGTCAGGACCCTGTGTTTTATTACATCTAGTCTTTGTGTTCGGGGTCCTGGCAGTACCATGTTTTATGTGGGAAATGTGTGGTTTTAGTATTGAATTATTCTGACCACGCATTTCCCGGGTCTCGTCACTTTTTCCCCGATCCCTTATTTGTAATGATTTCCAGGTGTATGTAATTTACTTTCTCCCTATTTAAGAGTCCTTGTGTTTGTTGTCCAGTGCGCGTTCGTCTTGTTCGTCATGTTACTATCCCTGTCTTGTTCCTGAGTCTTGCTTTTGTGAGTATTTTGAGTATTTAGTCTAGTTTGTTATTTGTAGTTTATTGTTGGTTATGTTTAGTCTTATGTTAGTTTAGTGTAGTGTTATCCTGTTTTGCCCCCTCGTGGGTTTTGTTTTCCCTGTTTTTGTTAATAAATTATTATTATTTTAGTCTGTCTGCATCTGGGTTCGTTCTTTGTCCAAATCCTCACAACATCAGTGTCTGACCTTACAAATGTGCTTTTAGAAGAATGGTCAAAAATTCCTATAAACACAAACTCCAAAACCTTGTAGAAAGTCTTTCAAGAAGAGTTGAAGAGTGTTATAGCTTCAAAGGGTGCAGGGCCAACTCCATATTAAACCCTATGGATTAAGAATAGGACGTCATTCAGGTTCATGTGTATATAAATATGTGCTGATGTTTATAATCAATAAATCTGGCCCTTAATAGATGAAAGTCACCTGAATTGATTTAATTTCTGTGTTTCTGTCAGCTGCTGTTACAGGTAAAGTAGAAGAACTGAGCGTGAATGAAGAAGAATCTGTCAATCTGAAGACTGAAGTTACTAAAATACAGAAAGGTGATGTGATAGAGTGGAGATTTGGAGATAAAGAAACTCCCATAGCTAAAATCAATTCTGGAAACAAAATCTTCAGTCCATCTGATAAAGGTCTATTCAGAGATAAACTGACGCTGAATGGTCAAACTGGAGATCTCAACATCAACGACATCAGATGGGAACACTCTGGAGTTTATAAACTGAAGATCATCAGAGATGGACAAACATCATACAAGACAATATCGGTGTTTGTCAGACGTGAGTACCTGAAATGTTTGAGTGTAATAATGATTTTATGATCATCTGTACTCTGTTGACAGTATACTGTAGATGTAAGAGGGATTTATGACTATTAACTTACAGTGCAGATTTTCACTCTGTGTTTAAAGTCGCCATGAAATGGAAGCAGCAATTGTCTTATTTTCCCTGTGGCGACTAGCCTAGAAATCTAGACGCACCCTAGCGGCCGCAAAATATATTTGCTGCCAGGGTTTAGTCTAGGCACTCACAATACACTTAACAGCTCCAAAAACCAAAATTTGGTCAGGCCAATCACATCGTGTGTAGGGTCTGTGGGGCGGGCTTAACATGATGCCGACAGAGCTGCAACGGTTCCTACTTGAAAACAAAGAATGGCTGCTGCTGCTGGCGAACAGCTTTCTTTTGAAGCGGCTTTGGCCGCGGCTCTGGAGGAATTAGACTTATGTTTTTCTTTGAGAGAAGAGCAAATAACCCTACTGAAGTCCTTTTTAATCAAGAAAGATGTGTTTGGAGTTTTGCCGACTGGTTACGGTAACTACGTCACCTTCTTCGTTGCTCTGATTGGTCATAGCGCTATCCTATTGCGTGCAGAGGCATTTTGAGGGACAACCTTATATCCCGCCCCTTGCATTGAGCCGTTTGTGTGAAGAGTTGCCAGACCTTACATCTTGATGTAGGTCTGGCTAACCAGGCTATGTGGCGACGTATATCAGAGTGAAACTGGCTTTTGAAATGAAATAAGGCAGGACTTGAATTCGTCTATCAAGAACTAATTGGATATTTAAAGTTGGGTCATATACCTGTAGATCCTTTTACAGTCCAAGTTATCAAATAGTTGTGCACACATTTTAGCAACAGAAGTGGTGTTTTTCCCCATTGGTTACCCCAACGTGTTAGCAACTCAGAAACTTTTTCAAAACGGTTCCTAGCATCAAAATGTCTAGTTGTTATGTTTATGGTTGCACTAATATTTGTATATTTTTTATATATTTTATATTTATATTATATATTTTTCCATTGGTGAAAAGTGAAGCCGCCAGTGTCCCGATACGGCGCTGACATCTTGGGTCTTGAATCTGCACAGTAGCGATTTCGGGACCAGTCCTGCACAGTAGGGAGCAGGAAGTAAAGCTGCGAAATCAAGACCCCGCCCTCGCAGAATGCGCATATCACAGCTATCAATCATGACATGACACCACCATTTTTATATCATTAAATAACTAACTAAAAACAAACTTACTTTAAAAACAAACACTTGAATTTACATCAGCGTGATAAAAACTACAGTAAATGACAAAAACCAGCTTCAGAAAAAAGATAATTGAAGTGTAATAAAATTGTTTAGTTGGTCTCATGTCCCATTGAATAACATGGGGAGGCGGGGTAGGCCAGAGGCACGAGGCCGCAGGCCGAGTAAACAGACATGGGGACTTGTGACTTGGTGACTTGGACTCGAGTCGACTCGAGTCGCTATTTTTGTGACTTGTGACTTGATTTGACAAAAAATAAAATACTTGAGACTCGACTCAGACTTGGAAGTTAAAGACTCGGGACTTGACTTGAGACACGATGACTTGAATGACTTGAGTGTTAATCACATCATGTTTCCAGTTTAAATATAAAATATATAAATTATTTAAAAAAATAAAGTCGACCCAGCTGGAGCGCAGGCTGAGAATGGTGTTGTCATGACTGAATCACGACACTATAATTCGCCATGCCCTCTCGTACCTTACGCAAACCACGCCCACTTAGATCAGATATCAACATGTCAGCCGGAGGGGTACGGAGGGTCATCGCTTTTGGCTTCAACAAGATGGCAAAAGACGAACAGTGCGTTGCAAGACATGCAACATTAAAATCACAGGCAGCCAGAATGCAACCTCCAATTTTGGTCGTCATTTAAAGAGCCATTATGCCAAGTAAGTGCTTGTCAATTTGTTTATATCTGGTTAGTTGGTAGTTAGCTAATGTAATAGCTAATGTAGCCCTCATCATACTGTGTTGGGGACAAATGTGGGCAAAATAATTTTGATTTATTTTTTAAAATACTTATTTTTATTTTTGAATACTTCTTTTTCAAGTTTGCCACCTGAACACACACACACAGAAAAATTACTTGATTCTACAATGTTAGGGGCGGTTCACATGTCGCGTCTTTTGCGCGCTCAAGTTCGTTATTTCAAATTTAGGCGAGGGAATGGAAGAGATGCGACGCGCTCGTTTTTTCTGGGCACATGTTTGAGAGAGAGAGAGAGAGAGAGAGAGTGAGAGAGAGAGAGAGAGAGAGAGAGTGTGTGCGAGAGAGAGAGAGGGGAGAAATGTAACAAAGTTTAATGTTGTACGTGAACTGTGTTTGAGAGAGAGGGAGATAATCAGAGAGGGGTCTGTTGGATGTTAAGCTGTTATTTGTTTTATGGACTCAATGTGGAAAATTTCAAACACGGTTGGCAGAAGTGAAAAATAAATAATTTATGAAGTTACAATTTTGTTTGATTCCAAGATGTATTTTACTGAACATGAGTATTTACAATGCAAATCCAAATTATTGTAATTTACTGATAGTTACTTACTGTATATCTTGTCACTTTATTAAGATCGGATTCTGCAGGTAAAATTACAATAATAAGGTGACTTGACTTGGACTTGACTTGACCTACTACAGAACTTGACTTGACTTGACTTGACATAGCCTGTGACTCGACTTGACTTGACTTGCCCAAGAAAAAAAATCACTTGACTTGAGACTTACTTGAGACTTGCACATGTGTGACTTGGTCCCATCTCTGCGAGTAAATGAGGCAATCACAGCAGTGATGATATAGAGCTACTGTATATCACATGACTCAGAGAGCGATATTGCTTTTATACAACAGTTTGATGACACACGTTTGAAAAAAGAAAACTAGAAAAGTACACTGTTTATTTTAGAGTTATTTTAAAGCCTCTTTGATCTGCAATCGATAAGTAAAGATAACACCTATTTAAGCATTTGCTTAGAAAGATTTGGAAGTGAGACCCAGACGCACAAGCGGACGTCAGTGTTCGCCTTTCCTGCAGACCACAGCCTGATCGGTCCTACATCTCTGACAGGGATTCCCTGGCTCTTATGTAGGCCTATCTGTTTGATGGTCAAAAACGAGATCAAACCAGCAGTATTTGGTGTCATGAAACTATTACTTGTTTTTTTATTCATATTTACTGTATTTTGTGTTGTTATTGTTTTGTTGCGAAAACTATGTTTATATACTATTGCTTTTCCATTTAATCTTAATGCAGTACGAGCACTCGCTTTATTACTGGACATTGTTTCTGTCAGTACTACATAATAAAACAGAATAATTAAGTGTTTTATATTGTAACCTTAGTAAGTCAGAGAGATGCTTCTGCATGATGCTTATAAATATCAGTGGTGATATATCAACGTGTTTTAATAGTCACGTCCAACTGGTGTTTTGTATCCTTTTAATGGGAGGAGAGGTGAGTAAACAGACCGCTCCAGAGAAAATGAGTGTTTTCATTGCTTTATTCCAAGTGTATTTTAATCATCCACACTATGTGACATTATTGTGGTACATCCCCGAAAGTTTACATCCAAAACCATTACACTTAATAGATGAAAATCACCTGAATTGTTTTCATTTCTGTGTTTCTGTCTGCTGCTGTTACAGGTGAAACAAAAACACTGGAAGTAGATGAGTGGAAATCTGTTGATCTGAAGACTGAAGTTAAAGACATAAAGAAAAATGATGTGATAGAGTGGAGATTTAATGAAACTCTCATAGCTAAAATCAATCCTGCCAACAATATCTTCAGTACATATGATGGTGATTATTGTGAATTCAAAGGTAAACTAAAGCTGAATCATCAGACTGGAGATCTCAACATCAATGACATCAGACAGAAACACACTGGAGTTTATACACTGAAGATCATCAGAGATGGAGAAACCTCAGAAAGGAGTTTCAGAGTGTTTGTCAGAGGTGAGTAACTCAAATGTTTCAGTGTAATAATGATTTTATGATCATCTGTACTCTGTTGACAGTATATTGTAGATTAGTAAGTGTCATTTATGACTATAAACTTACAGTGGAGATTTTCACACTGTGTTTAAAGTCGCTAAAACACAGAAGTAGCGATTGCCTTATTTTTTCCTGTGGTGAAGTATATCCAAGTGAAACCAGCTTCTGAAATGAAATGAGGCAGTGCAGGACTTGAATTCATCCATCGAGAACTAACTGGATCGTTTAAAGTTGGGCCGTGTTGCTAATTGCTAATCGAGTGATTTATGACTATTAACTTACAGTGGAGATTTCACACTGTGTTTAACTGTGTGTGAACCAACTTTTTACACTTATGATATTGAAAGGGTTAACTGAGACAACACATCAGTACATAATTTCTGATATTTGGTCGGTTTTATAATACAACCCATTCTCATTCCCCAAGGCGTCAAAAATTTGAAGCATGTTCAAACACCTTCAGCGTCAGTATGAAGACGCGAAGGGTGCCTCTATGCGTCACTATATCGACGAAATGGGAACTCTGTTGCTATCATGCTAATCCCTCAGCGTCGGATATAGACGAAAGGGAATCCGGAAGGTGATGCCGTCACATTATGCGACGATCGGCAGGATCATGCCGTTGCGGTTAGAATGACTTTCTGTTACATAAAATTACATCCCAACCCAAACCCAACTCTAACCCTAACCCCAAGCGACAATGGTTTAAAAATTGGAAAAAAATTGAGTAGTTGCCGTCCAGAAGGGGCATGATCCTGCCGATCGTCGCATAACGTGACGGCATCACCTTCCGGGATTCCCTTTCGTCTATATCCGACGCTGGGGGTTTGGCAAGAAAGCAACGGAGTTCCCATTTCGTCGATATAGTGACTCATAGGAGCACCCTTGGCGTCTTCATACTGACGCTGAAGGTGTTTGAACATGCTTCAGATTTTGACGCCTTGGGGAGTGAGAATGGGTTGTATAATAACATTAATTGACAACTACATCATTGGTACTTTAAATAAACAATTAAACATACTGACTGAATATCATAGTGAACTACTACCATCAATGTTGAATAACTGATAATTTATTAAGGTCATTTTACCCATTAGATGCATTCTCACTTTTAGCCAAAGGTTTTGGGACACCCCTCCAATAGCACTTTTGGGAGTACTTTGACTCGCCTGAAAAATCCGCTCCCCTTCTCCCTCTCATAATAAGAGGGAGAGGGAGAGTGTTACAGCGGCGAGTCGAAGTACTCCCAAAGCTATTCCGCCATACAATATAGTTCCTCTTTTAAATCCGCTTAAAAAGGTGCTACGTTTTATTTTGTGCCACCATACTTGCTCGTATAACTACTCGTCTTAAATAGGAAAAACGTTGATGTGTTTGGTCACTTCTAACTTTATTTCTGTTTGGTACCATTGAATGAATGGGGCTAAGCTAAATGCTATCATAGTGTCGCCGTGCGCCACAGCGCTTACGTGCACGCATTAAGATGATAGAGGTATGTATCAACTCTTCTTAGTTAAGGTAATAACATAGTTTAATATGGACAAAGGATAGACTATTCCTTTAATGCTTCATCATACCAAGACATTTTGACAATTTCATGCTCCGAACTTTGTGGGAACAGTTTGGGGATGACCCCTTCCTGTTCCAATATGACTATGCATCGGTGCACAAAGCGAGGTCCATAAAGACATGGATGAGCGAGTTTGGTGTGGAGGAACTTGACTGGTCCTGACCTCAACCCAATAAAACATCTTTGCAATAATTTAGAGCGGAGACTATCAGAGAGGTCTTTTCATCCAACCTCAGTGTCTGATCTTACAAATGTGCTTTTAGGAGAATGGTCAAAAATTCCCATAAACACACTCCTAAACCGTGTAGAAAGATTTCCAAGAAGAGTTGAAGCTGTTATAGCTGCAAAGGATGCAGGGCCAACTTCATATTAAACCCTATGGATTAAGAAAGTGATGTCATTCAGGTTCATGTGTATATAAATATGTGCTGATGTTTATAATCAGTAAATCTGTCCCTTAATAGATGAAAGTCACCTGAATTGATTTAATTTCTGTGTTTCTGTCACCTGCTATTACAGGTAAAGTAGAACAACTGCGAGTGAATGAAGAAGAATCTGTCGATCTAAAGACTGAAGTTACTGACATAAAAGAAGATGATGTGATAGAGTGGAGATTTGGAGATAAAGAAACTCTCATAGCTAAAATCAATCCTGCCAACAAAAGCCCCCAGCCATCTGATAAAGGTCTATTCAGAGATAAACTGAAGCTGAATGATCAGACTGGAGATCTCACCATCAAAGACATCAGATGGGAACACTCTGGAGTTTATAATCTGAAGATCACCAGAGGAGGAAAAGCATCATACAAGACAATATCTGTGTCTATCAAATGTGAGTAACTCAGATCTTTCAGTATAATAATGATTTTATTATCATCTGTACTCTGTTGACAGTATACTGTAGATGTAAGAGTGATTTATGACTATTAACTTAAACTGGAGATTTTCACACTGTTTTTAAAGTCGCCATGAAATGGAAGTAGTGATTGTCTTATTGTCTTAAGTCTATCACCTATTCGTCTATCGTCTTTACTTCCTGCCATACCATATGACTGGAAGTAAAGAGAGATTGTTTCGAGGAGGAGATTTACATTTTTGATTAAAGATTGTGAGGGCACATTAATAAAAAAAATAATAATGAAGCTCGCAGATAAATAATTTAAAAAAAAAAAACCACAATATTCCAAAACAAATGACGGATTTTCATTTTAATTTCATTGCGACTCTGACTTCTCTTCTGTTTAAACCTGCTTTTACACTTGTCATATTGAAAGGGTTGACTGAGACAACACATCTGTACATGATTTCAGATATTTTATCAGTTTTATAATAAAATTGATTTGATCACAGATGACAACCAGTGTTGGGGGTAATGCATTACAAGTAACTTGCATTACGTAATAATATTACTGTGAAAGTAACTCTAAAGTAACAAGTAAAGTAACGCATTACTTTTTAAATGTACACATTAATATTTGAGTTACTTTTTCAAAAAAGTAGTTTTTTAGTTTTATTAATTGATAAAAAAAACCCTGCAAAAGTAACTAAAAAGTAACATACGCATTATTTCCATGAAAAATAACTGAGTAACACAATTAGTTACTTTTTTGTGAGTAACTTAATATTGTAATGCATTACTTTTAAAAGTAACTTTCCCCAACACTGATGACAACTACATCACTGATATCTTATATTAAAGAGTTAATACACTGAGTATTTAGTGAGTTGATATTGATATTTTATTAAAGTCATTTACCCATTAGATGAATTCTCACTGTTAGGAGATTCATAAAATTAATAATCTAGATGTTATAGTTGTGTTTATATTTATATACTGATAGAGAATCTGAAAGATTGAGTTAATAAACAGAAATTCATTTATGAGAATATGAGCTGATGTTTATAATCAGTAAATAAGACACTTAATAGATGAAAATCACCTGAATTGATTTCATTTTTATGTTACTGTCTGCTGCTGTTACAGGTGAAACAAAAACACTGGAAGTGGATGAGTGGAAATCTGTTGATCTGAAGACTGAAGTTAAAGACATAAAGAGAGATGATCTGATAGAGTGGAGATTTGGAGAAACTCCCATAGCTAAAATCAACCTTGCAAACAAAAGCCCCACTACATATTATGATGATCTATTTCAAGATAAACTGAACTTGAATAATCAGACTGGAGATCTCAACATCAATCACATTAGAGAGAAACACACTGGAGTTTATAAACTGAAGATCATCAGAGATGGAAAAACCATAGTCAGGAAATTCAGAGTGTTTGTCAGAGGTGAGTAACTGAAATCTTTCAGTGTAATAATGATTTTATGAACATCTGTACTCTGTTGACAGTATACTGGAGATGTTAGAGGGAAAATGCTGTGCATGCAACGTTAGCATTGCGAATGTGCTGCCACAAACGGCAAGTTTGGAAAACACTGGTATGGTGTACCTGATTCTCAACCTTTGGATGTCTTTCACCACTAAAAGGGAGTTTGGGAACTTACAACAAAGCACAGATGACAGGTTTTCTCGAGACAGTCCGAGCATGAAGATAAAGCTAATCTTGCATTATAGCAATGACGCTGGTAGTGACAATTCTCTCAGACCAATTTATTGATCTAGAGTGTTCTCACGTCACATTTTAGAATCAGCTCAGCCCGCTTGAAACCCCAGCCAAGATGGTAGTAAAACAATATCTGGGACTACGTACTGTAACCAGTGGAAAAGCCCCCAAAAGTAAGCCGACCCTACCCAAACCATAGGAACTATGCAATGTAAAAGCGCCATAACTAATAGTTACAGTATTGATTGGTGGAAGCAAGCAAAATATCTTGTGATGAAAGAAAATAAGAAAATATTATTTTATTCTTACAAAATCACCCTTTACAAGGCGTTCAGTTGAAGAATAAATTAAGATTAAGGAACTTGGACCAAATTGACCAACAGTAGTTAAGTTATTGCATTTGAGCTTAAATGTGTGCTCCACAACTTCTTTTGGCAAACTGAGTAGGCTAACGTTAGTTGTTGAATGGGCAGACCCTTTATGAACTTCAACTATGGTTTTATTGAAGTAGATATGTGGTCCGAAACACAAGTTAGATTTTTGGGCTAAATTAGACGGACCAAACAAAGACCAATTTCCAACGTCTTTTTTGGACTAAATGCGGGACATGACGGGCCAACTTGATTTAGCAAAAAAAAAACGTCTAAATGACGCCATGTACTGGGTGGGTAATTCAATTCAGATTTGTACACGTTTTTGATATTTTAATCACAATAGTATTTTATGACTTGATTTGTCATTTTTGCCTGATCAGCACAAAGGTTGCGTGTTTATCGCTTCTGCGGTCACTGCGAGAAAAAAATCATTAATTGATCAGCTTCATGTGATGTTAAACATGTGAAGTGATGGGCGATTTACATAACTGTTTTTACATTAAATGTTTTATGAGTCAGAGAGATGTTTCTGCGTGCTGTTTATAAATATCAGCGTTGGTATCTCACAACGTGTTTTAATAGTCACGTCACGCGGAAATAAATAAATATCCTTACCTGCAGTTCCACAGTGTTTTCGCGACCTTTTAATAGGAGGAGAGGGATTGCTCCAGAGAAAATTATTGTTTTAATTGCTTTATTCCAAGTGTATCCACACAATGTGACATTATTGCACTAAAGTTTACATCCAAGAACGTGATCTTCAACGGGATTATCACTTCCGATTGGGATTCACAGACTATTCGATTCACGAGCTAGGGAACTTATTTAGACACACAAAGAAGTTTAAAAACGTGCGTGTGTCCGTGTGTGCATGCTGCTTTTCTAGTCAGAAATGAGTGAATGGCTCCGTGTTTAAAGAAGCCCCACTCACTAATACTAAAATGACCAGTAAGTGGCAGAATGATACAAAACTGTTAAGCGGTTACTGTTATGTTATCAGTACAATATCGCATGCCTGGGAAGAGCTCTTAGCCTATAAGATTCAAGAACCAGAAAAAACTGTTGTATAATCGTGTTTAGATTTATATACTGATAGAGAATCTGAAAGATTGAGTTAATAAACAGAAACAGAATATGAGCTGATGTTTATAATCAGTAAATAAGACACTTAATAGATGAAAATCACCTGAATTGATTTCATTTCTGTCTTTCTGTTTCTGTCTGCTGCTGTTACAGGTAATGTAGAAGTACTGCGAGTGAATGAAGAAGAATCTGTCGATCTGAAGACTGAAGTTACCGACATACATAAAGTTGATCTGATAGAGTGGAGATTTGGAGATAAAGAAACTCCCATAGCTGAAATCAATCCTGCCAACAAGATCTTCAGTACATCTGATAAAGGTTTATTTAGAGATAATCTACAGCTGAATCATCAGACTGGAGATCTCACCATCAATGACATCAGATGGGAACACTCTGGAGTTTATACACTGAAGATCACCAGAGGAGGAAAAACATCATACAAGACAATATCTGTGTCTGTCAGATGTGAGTAACTGAAATGTTTCAGTCTCTCTTGTTTCCCTATTTCCTGATGTGTCATGTCCTGATTGGTTCCTTGTCTGCTTATACAGGTATAGTCCTCATGTTCCCATTGTCTTTGTAAAGCTTTGTTCATCTGTATGTCTTTCTGTTTGGTCGGTTCATGTCATGTTATAACATGATTTTTTTATTGTTTAGTTTTTAGTTATGTTTCTTTTAATAAAACTGCACTTGGCTTCTAAATTGCAAGCCTCTCAGTTGATTACTTTACAGAAAGCTTGACCTCAACCATGAACCCAGCAGTTGAATTTCTGAGGCTACGGCAGGGCAGTCACCCCATTGTGGATAATGTGGAAGGTTTCTAGATTTAAGCAATCAGGTAGAGTTCAGTTATGTTGCACTTATGGACAATTTTTTGTTTGGACTGAGTCAATCTATATCTAATTTAGTGCCACGCAATAACTCACACTGGACTTTAGAAAAGTACATTGACTATGCTTTGATGTTGAGTGGCTTTTTCTTTAATGTGGAAACTGTGGATGAGAAGCCCCATAGTCCCACACTGATTACCACACCACTGATTTTGGGGGAGGGTAAAAAGGGATGAGACCGAGAGCACAGATGATGTTGCCAAAGTGTCCGAACCATCACTCCACGGCTCAGGCCCACCATTGCTCCACGATCCAGGCCTGCCGTTGCTCTATGGTCCCGGCCCACCATTGATCCACAGAAGTACCACTCCTCCACGCCCCAGGACCGCCACTGCTTCACAGCCAAGTCCCGCCACTGCTTCTTGTCTGAGGTCTTCCACTGCTCCAAGGTCGACACCAGAGCCCTCTGGTGTCAAGCCTGCCATGTAACCGCCAGTTCACATTATGCTTGTTTTGCCACAGCCAGCTCACATCATGCCTGCTCAGCCAGAGTCAGAGATCTGTCCCCTGCCTATAGTAATTATCATGTCAAAGCCTGCTCATGTCATACCTACTATTCACCCTAAGCCTGTTCATGTCAAGCCTGCCATGCTACAGCCTGTTCTCACCATGTCTGCCAAACCAGAGGATGTTCATGTTGCACCCACCATGCCTGATTTTGTTCCCAAAATGGCAGCTAAGCCTGATTCAGTTCTCAAGTTGGCTGCCACACCCAAGTCTGATCACAAGATGGCCACCATACCTGCTTTCCTAGTGAACCTCAGGACCAGGCAGCTGGTGTCGAGTCTGGAAGATACTCCATTGATCTTAATAAGACGTTGTGTTTCCCAATTCCAGCCGTCTGTAGACCTGGCCGTTGCCACGTCTGTACTAGTTCCCAAGATGGCTGCCACCACTCCTGAACCAGTCCCCAAAATGGCTGCCACTACATCTGAATCTGTTCCCAAGATGGCTGCTTCCTTAAGTATTTTTGGGGGAGGGTAAAAAGGGATGAGACCGAGAGCACAGATGATGTTGCCAAAGTGTCCGAACCATCACTCCACGGCCCAGGCCCACCATTGCTCCACGATCCAGGCCTGCCGTTGCTCTACGGTCCAGGCCCACCATTGATCCACAGGAGCACCACTGCTCCACGCCCCAGGACTGTCACTGCTTCTCAGCCAAGTCCCGCCACTGCTTCTTGTCTGAGGTCTTCCACTGCTCCAAGGTCGAGTTACACCACTGCCTCAATTGTCCTGGAACCCATGGACTTGTGTTTATGTTTTGGGACTATTAGTTAGTGGCTGCCTAGATCCGCCCATAGGGGGAGGGCTGTAATGGTTTTGTCATGTATTCTTGTTTTGTAATGTCTTTTATTTTGAAAACTTGTCTTGCCATGTTGTCTCTTGTTTTCCTATGTCCTGGTGTGTTATGTCCTGATTGGTTCCTTGTCTGTTTATGTAGCCATCATTTTCCCATTGTCTTTGTTATGCTTTGTTCATGTCTTTCTGTTTGGTGAGTTCATGCCATGCCATGTCATGCTTTTGTTTTTTTGTTCATGTCAATTTTGTCATGTCAATCTGAAAGGTTGAGTTAATAAACATAAATTAATTTAAGAGAATATGCTGATGTTTATAATCAGTAAATAAGACACTTAACAGATGAAAATCACATGAATTGTTTTCATTTCTGCATTTCTGTCGGCTGCTGTTACAGGTGAAACAAAAATACTTGAAGTAGATGAGGGAAAATCTGCGGATCTGAAGCCTGAAGATACTGACATAAAGAAAAATGATGTGATAGAGTGGAGATTTGGAGAAACTCTAATAGCTAAAACCAATCCTGCCAACAAAAGCCCCAGTACACCTGACAAAGAAAAACTGAAGCTGAATGATCAGACTGGAGATCTCAACATTAATAACATCAGACAGAAACAAACTGGAGTTTATAAACTGAAGATCATCAGTGGTGGAAAAACCTCAGTCAGGAGATTCTATGTGTCTGTCAGAGGTGAGTTAACACAAATCGTTCAGTGACAATATACTGTGGATGTAAGAGTGATTAATGACTATTAACTTACAGTGGAGATTTTCACACTGTGTTTAGCTCTGACTTATCATCTGTTTAAACTGCAGATAAAGCTAATTTTTGAACTTGTTATTTTGAGACAACACACGCCAACTCTGTACATCATTTCAGATATTTGGTTGGTTTTATTATAACATTGTAACATACAGAAGACAACAGAGAAAGTAATACATGTGAGATGTTTATTAAAAGTTTTAAACAGAAACCAAGAGATGTAGTGGAAAAATAAAGGTGCAACTTAAATAGTGTGGTAAGAGTGCATGGTGAGAGGTGGAATCAAAACTCAGGTGAAAGTGATCGTGGGTGATGAGTGTGGGGAGAACCTAGCGAATCCGTTACAATACCCCCCTTACAGCCTGATCCTGAGGGCCGCTGGTATCTCCGGCGCCGAGGTGGATGACCTCTTCCACGGGCAGTGGGCTTTTCGGGGTGGGCAGTATGGAATTCCCAAAGAAGTTCTGGGTCCAAGATGTCATCGCTTGGGACCCAGGAACGTTCCTCTGGGTCAAATCCCTCCTAGTCGACAAGATATTTGAGGTGTCCACCCCGGTGCCAGGATGTTTCATACAGTGTACAAGCCGATATCCTCTTTGAGGGGGGCTTCCTCTCCAGGTTCTGTGTAGGAAGAAGAAGAAAAAGGTGAGTGAAATAACTTAAACTGGGAAAAGTAGGAGACGGGTTGATCCGGTAGTGTGAAGGTAGCTGGAATTGAAACGCTACCAGATTGACCTCTTTAACCATGGTGAATGGTCCAATAAACCTTGGACTTAACTTCCTATAGGTGAGATGCATTCGGATGTTCTTGGTGGAGAGCCAAACTTTGTCTCCTACCTTGAATTGCTGGTGTTGGAGTGCAATGAACATCCGCCTTGCTCCGTTGGCGCCTGAAAGCCCCATGCAGGTGATGGTGAACTGAGTCCAAGCCACCTCACTCTCCTGTAACCAGTGCTGCACTAATGGAACTTCAGATGGTTCTTCCGCCTATGGAAACATTGGCGGCTAGTAGCTGAGTATGCACTGGAACGGTGTGAGCCCGGTAACTTGTTGACGTAGCGAGTTTGGTGCATACTCTGCCCTACGGAAGAAACTGTCTCCAGGAGTTCTGGTGACCATGGCGGAGGGTTGAGAGGAAACGGGCGACTTCCAGTTTCTGGGATATAACGTCTCCATCTGGCCGTCCGTTTGAGGGTGATATCTAGATGACACACTGATGGTCACATCTAGGAGCTTGAAAAATAACTTCCATACTCTAGAAATAAACTGTGGACCTCTGTCAGAAACAATATCTTTAGGTATTGCAAAGGATCAAAACAGGATTACTAATTCATGTGTGTTTGATTAGGTTGGAACTAAGCTCTGCAGGACAGTGGCCCTCTTGTACCCAGGGTTACCCACTCCTGGTCTACAGAGTTTTGTGGCTTTGTTATCAATAGAATCGGATTTTGTAATGGTACATACTTGTGGTTCTCAGTAGGGATGGGCATGATTAATCGACGATCGATAATTGATCGTTAAGAATTTAGTCGATGACGTTAATTTGTTATTGATTAATCGAATACTTTTTTTATCTAATGCAGGTTGCGTTGCCTAGCGTAGCGTGTGTCTTGAAGCAGTTAAATGAATTTCACTGTGTGGCAGCAATTCAACATTTTACCACCAGGGTGCAATATTTGAAACCATACTCCGTTATCTGTGACCTTCCGTTTTGATTTCAAAAAAATAATCATGAAGAGGTCATGATTTTTGGGAAAAAATTAGGTCTCTGTTTAAGATTGCGGCTCACAGCTGCAGGTTCCGCTGCTTTAGAGCACCGCATATTCAAGCGCATATATGTTCCGTTTGTCTAACTAAATGTAGTTTAACTGTTTGCCACAAGTTGATCTTGTAATAAAGGTCTCATGGACGAAAACACGCTGTATTTTTGTATTCAACATTTTTGAATTATAAAAGTTAAATAATTATTTTTTATTATAAAAATATTAATGATTAATTGATAGTCGATTGTTAATTCTCCCGACAATCGACTAAAAAAATGTAATCGAATGCCCATTCCTAGTTCTCAGGCAACGTGGTGGAACATTTTAAATCTCAGGGATCATGTCCTCACTGCAAATAACACTGTTGGGAAGGATGAACTCGGGAGGGTGTTGATCATCTTCAGGTGAAAACATTAGAGAGAGAGCATCAGCTTTACAATTCTTATTACCCAGGCGATAAGTGGATAAGTACTGAAGGTTCTTGTGATCAGTTAGCACGGTGAAGGGATGACATGCACTTTCTAGCCAATGTCTCTATTCTTCAAGAGCCAATTTTATTGCGAGGAGTTCCGCTGGACAAAACTACGAAAAATAGGCACATGGTGAAGATTGGATGGGTTCCCCTACTTCTGTAATAGGACAGCTCCATCTCTTGTCGACGAAGCATCCACCTCAATCACAAAAGGTTTTTCTGGATTTGGGTGAACTAACACAGATGCTGTACAAAAGGAACTCTTCAGTTGTTGAAAAGCATGTTCAGCCTCTGATGACCAGGTGAGGTGTTTGGGTTGAACTTTCAGAGCAGATGTTAATAAGGATTGGATGGCACTGAAATTATGGATGATAGTCGATACAGGGTCGGAGAACACCGTCTTTCCAGCATTAACAAGACCAGACAAAGAGTGTGTGTTCTATTCCAACTTAAATAGTGTGGTGAGAGTGCATGACAGTAATCAAAACTCAGGTAAAAGTGATCATGGGTGAGGAGTGTAGGGAGAACCTGGCGAATCCAAAACATTTATTTGTTCATACGTGACAACTACACTAATAATATTAAAGAGTTAATAAAGAGTATTTAGTGAGTTAGTAACACCAATATTGAACAACTGATATTTTATTTAAGTTGTTTAGCCATTAGATGAATTCTCACTGTTAGGAGATTCATAAAATTCAGCATCGAGATGTTATAGTTGTGTTCAGATTTGAATACTGATACAAAGTTTACAAACAGAAATTGTGAGAATATGAGCTGATGTTTATAATCAGTGAATAAGACACTTAACTCTTTCCCCGCCATTGACGAGATATCTCGTCAATCAAGAGAAAACGCTTCCCCGCCAATGACGAGTATTTCCGTCTTTCCGCAATATTCAATTAAATTCAATTTTAATTATATAGCGCTTTTCACAAATGTTAATTGTTGCAAAGCAGCTTTACATGAGTAGATTTAAAGGAGAACACAGAAAATCAATAGATAATATAAGCAGTAGAACATAGCTGCTAAGGTTAAACCGTACGAGCAAGCGTATTAATAGTGTTACATATACAGTAAAGTGCTAAGCTAAGCCAAAGTTGGCTGACTCTCCCTGGGACTAAAAACCCCCTAGGAAAAAAACCCGGTGGGAAAAATCCTAGAAGGACAAAAACCCTTGGGAGAGATTAATATGTATATGTATATATATATATATATATATATATATATATATATATAGATATATATATATATAGATATATATATATATATATATAGATATATATATAGATATATATATAGATATATATATAGATATATATAGATATATATATAGATATATATATAGATATATATATAGATATAGATACGGTAGGGATAGGAAGCGGGTAAGCGGATTAAACTGGTTCAGCCGGTGGTCGTTGGTCGAGCATCGGCTAGGCATCACGTTCAAGGACAGCCAGTAGATCAGTGGTGCGATGACCTTCACAGCAACAGGAACTGGGTCTGTTTGTGTCATTGTCCTCGGAGCCGAGGACGAGACAGGGAGACAAAAACAGAGTTCTATTAGCGTAGGGGCCGTTCGCATGTAATGCAAGTGTCATGGTTGTTTAAGACAGCTCGGTTACAGACAGGCTAACTATTGCGGCAATAGTGTATTACCCATATGAGGTGTGTGAGTGCTTTGTTCTAGACAAAATAACTACTGCGGGAAAAGTACATTTACTGGACATATTTTATGTGTATGCTTTGTTAAAGAAGAATGTCTTAAGTTTAGATTTAAATTGATCGACTGTGTCTGATACTCGAACATTATTTGGTAAATCATTCCAGAGCTTAGGGGCTAAGTAGGAAAAGGATCTACCACCTTTAGACACTTTTGATATTCTAGGGATAATTAAGAGACCGAATTTTGTGAGCGCAGTTTACGTGGTGGATTGTATTCTGATAGTAGTTCTTTAATATACGAGGGCGCTAGGCTATTTAAGGCTTTGTAGGTAGTTAGTAATATTTTTAATTGTATGCGATATTTAACTGGTAGCCAATGTAAAGATGCCAGAATTGGACTAATGTGGTCATACTTTTTAGATCGAGTAAGCACTCTTGCGGCGGCATTTTGAACCAGCTGTAGCTTGTTTACCTGATTTGCATGGCATCCCCCGAGTAACGAGTTACAATAGTCTATTCTAGAGGTCATAAAAGCATGGATAAGCTTTTCTGCATCTGATGCAGACAGCATATGGCGTATTTTTGAGATATTTCTAAGATGGAAGAATGCTGTGCGGCAGACTCTGGAGATATGACTATTTAAAGATAGATTGCTGTCGAACAATACGCCTAAATTCTTAACCGTGGGAGATGGCACCACCATGCAGCCATCTATGGAAAACTTGTAATCTGACATACTATGTTTGTAGCGATTTGGTTCAATAATAAGTATCTCAGTCTTATTGGAGTTTAGCATAAGAAAGTTATGTGCCATCCAGTCCCTAATATCATTAATGCAGTCTGTTAGCTTAGCAAACTGGTGGGTTTCGCTAGGATGTGACGAGATGTAAAGCTGGGTATCATCCGCATAGCAGTGAAAACTTAATGTTATGTTTCCTGATAATGTCTCCTAGAGGTAACATATATAACGAGAATAGGATAGAGCCTAAAACTGATCCCTGTGGTACGCCGAATTTAACCGGGCAGTGGTATGACTCTTCCTCATTTACATAAAGTCATAGCGATTGGTTAGATACGATCTTAACCAGGCTAACGCCTGACCACTGATGCCAACATAGTTTTCTAGTCCAGTGTTTCCCAACCCTGGTCCTCAAGCACCCCCTCCCAGAAAGTTTTAGATGTCTCCTTATTTAAAACACCTGATTCGACTCATCAACCTCCTTCCAAAATCTTAAAGACGTGTCCCTAACAAGCTGATGAGTTAAATCAGGTGTGTTTAATAAGGAGACATCTAAAACTTTCTGGGAGGGGGTGCCCGAGGACCAGGGTTGGGAAACACTGTTCTAGTCTACCGAGTAAGATTCTGTGATCTATTGTGTCAAAGGCTGCACTAAGGTCTAGTAATATGAGGATTGAGATTTCACCACGATCGGATGTTAATAGGAGGTCATTTGTAACTCTAAGCAGCGCTGTCGCTGTGCTATGGTGGGGCCTGAATCCTGATTGGAACTTTTCATATGTATTATTATTCACTATGAATGTGCGTAGCTGGCTTGCCACTACTTTTTCTAATATTTTAGAGAGAAAAGGTAGGTTTGAGATAGGTCTGAAGTTAAGATCTCCCTGGTCAAGGTTTGTTTTTTTAATGAGCGGTCTAATAACTGCTAGTTTGAAAGCTGTTGGAACGTGTCCTAATTCTAGAGATGAGTTAAAGATATTTAGTACCGTGTCTGACACTACATGAAATACCTCTTTTAGTAATTTTGTGGGAATGGGGTCTAGTATACAGGACGATGATTTGGATGACATTACTAATTTAGAGAGCTCTTCTATTGTAGTAGGATTAAATGACTCAAGATGTTCGTTTGGTAATCTAGAGGTAAATGTACTATTGGGTATAGTGGTGGCCGCTTGCGTGGTTTCAATGTTTTCCCTAATAAACATAATTTTCTTTATTATTGTGTTGGAGTTTACTATTTGTTTCTGTTTGTTCTTTATTTCTAGTCAGTTTCGCAACTGTGCTAAATAAGAAACGAGGGTTGTTATGATTTTCTTTAATAAGCGTACTGAGATAGGTAGATCTGGCAGTTTTAATAGCCTGTCTGTAGTGTTGAACACTCTCTTTCCATGCTGAACGCCATACCTCTAACTTTGTGCTTCGGTAGTTTCTTTCCATTTTTCTAGCTACTATTTTAAGGGCTGCAGTATGATGGTCATACCATGGAGCTGGCGGTTTTTCTTTGATTCTCTTTTTTCGAATGGGAGCAACGGCATCCAACGTGCTAGAGCAGACGTTGTTCAGGTTTTCTATTATAATATCTAGATCTTCATGGTTATCTGCTACATATTTTATTTGAGACAGGTCTGGAAGAGTGCTAATAAAGCTATCTTTAGTGGTGGAAATTATTGTTCTGGCTAATCTGTAGCATGTTGTAGACTGAGTGGTCCTATCTAGAAGTATTGTGTATGACAGAAGGCAATGGTCCGAAACGGCATCGCTCTGGGGTGATATTTCGAAGTCATTAATATTGAGTCCGAGTGACAGAATTAAGTCTAATGTGTGCTTATGAGTATGCGTGGGCCCTGACACGTTTTGTTTAATGCCGAGAGAATTTAGAACATCCATAAACGCACATCCTAATGCATCTTTTGGATTATCCACATGGATATTAAAATCACCAACGATAAGAGCTTTATCTACAGTGACTGTAAGCTCAGATAGGAAGTCTGCTATTTCTTTAAGAAAATCTGTGTGGTGGCCCGGAGGCCTATATATGGTAGCTAAAATGAACGAAAGCCATTTGTTGTTGCGATCAGTTATTTCCATATTTAACAGTATTATTTCAAACGAATTAAATTTTGGTTTGGATTTATGGTTTACTTTGAATATTTTATTGTATATTGTAGCTACACCACCCCCTCTCCCTTTTAGACGAGGAACATGTTTATAATAATAGTCTTGTGGGGTGGATTCGTTTAAACTGGTGTAATCGTCTGCTTTAAGCCAGGTTTCTGTTAAACAGAGTTCATCTAAGTTTTGGTCAGTAATTATTTCATTGATAATTGCTTCTTTATTGGTAAGCGATCTAATGTTAAGAAGGCCGAATTTTAACAATTGAGTTTCATCTGTTAATGTATTGTGTTCTAATTTTATGTTAATAAGATTTGTACGAGACGAGGTAAACGATGCTCTGTATTTATTTGTTCGAGGAACAGACACAGTCGAGATGTGTTGGTACTCTGTTAAAAAAGGCTCTATGTGCTGGGATATATGTGATCTTGACATGTCAAGGCAGCTAACAGACTGATGGGTAAGCCGATCTGTCTGTTTCCTGACCTGGACACTGGATAGTCAGACAATATCAAAAGTAAGACTATTGGTCAGATTTCTAGAGAGTATAGCACTTCCTTCCGGAGACGGATGGAGGCCATCTCTCTTTAGCAGGTCAGGTCTTCCCCGGAAATGCTTCCAATTGTCTATAAACCCTACGTTATGCTGAGGGCACCACTTTGACATCCAGCCATGAAGAGACACTAATCTACTGTAAGTTTCATCCCCCCGGTAGGCGGGGAGGGGACCAAAGCAAATTACATTGTCTGACATTGTTTTTGCAATTTCACACACCTCTTTAATAGTATCTTTGGTGATCTCCGACTGGCGGAGTCTGGTGTCATTCGTGCCGGCGTGAATAACAATCTTAGAAAACTTACGGTTAGCATTAGCCAGCACTTTAAGTTTGGATCTAATGTCAGACGCTTTGGCTCCCGGTATACAATCGACTATGGTGGCTGGTGCCTCAATGCCAACGTTCCTGAGTATAGAATCTCCAATAACCAGGGCACCTTTAACAGATGTCTCAGCCGGTGTATTGCTGAGTGGAGAAAATCTGTTTGATATTAAAACAGGAACGTGATTTGGATGCCGAATGCGACTAGGCCGCCTGACAGTCACCCAGTTGGTCAGCCGCCTTGACTCTGAAGTCGGAACCGAGCCATGTGTATTACGCTTAACAATAGGCGCACCCGAAACAGTGTTTGTAACATTAACATTAGCGGTCTTACTGTCCTCAACTAGCGTTCGGATGCGCGCTTCTAGTTCTGCAACCTTCTCCGTCAGCCTTACTACTTCAATACACTTAGCACATGTAAACCCCTCTATGCTGACGGATGAAGCTAAACTGTACATGTGGCAAGTAGTGCAGGTTACAATGACAAGCGGAGTCTTACCGTTTTCATGCTGGGCGATGGCGTCTCCGTTCGCCTGAACGCGGTCCGTGAAGCTGCAGCGAGATGGGTGCTCGCTCGGCCGTCTGCGGGTGTCTGGAGCCAGGGTGATGTGAGGCACGCTGTACCGCCTGGTACGAATGCCGGGCCACAACTCCTCCACAGCTTCCCGCTCTGGTGAGGAAAGGTCTGAAAAACATACATCGGATGAGTCCGCCATTAGATCGAAAAGGAAGGCAGATTTACAGTAAACAGACAGTGAGCAAGTGCTAACTTCAACCGGCACGTTTGTTGATGTTAGCGGGCTATATGCTAACACTGGGTGTTCACTAGTGATAGATCATTTTACTTATTAATACTGTTCAATAATCGTCACGGTAAAGTATTCCTAAGATAAACTAGTACGTTATGTTATATGAATAGGAACGAGATAGTAAGAAAATAGGATTTAGATGATGAACTCGACGGAGCTCCAATGCACGGAGCAGCGTTTCCCCGTTTGCTGATGCTAGTGGGCTATATGCTAATACTGGGTGTTTACCAGTGATAAATCGTTTCACTTATTGAAACTGTTGAATAATCATCACGGTAAAGTATTCCTAAGATGAACTAGTAAGTTATATTATATAGATAGGAACAAGATAGTAAGAAAATAAGATTTAGATGATGAACTCGACGGAGCTCCGATAACAGTGTTGCCACTCTCTTGCGTCTCTCTCTTGCGTCTCTCTCTTGCGTCTCTCTCTTGCGTCTCTCTCTTGCGTCTCTCTCTTGCCAATACCGCTATTATCCACTAGGTGGTGCCCTTCCGCAACTTTTTAAACCCGGAAGTATTGCCCTATAGCAGGGATTCCCAAAGTGTGGTACGCGAGCTGCCACCGGGGGGTGTGCGAGTGGAAAAATCTAATGGCGGTCTGGTTCTTTAAGTGGGATTTTTCCATACAATAAATGAATAAAAAACATGAACAGTAAACATTTCCTTTGTAATCGCTTTTATTTTAAATAAAAAAACTATACTTTTAGTTTTTGATAGAAACGTAGAAGACAGCTGCTGTCTTTTTCTACGCACTGCTCTTCTGTTATGCACTGCAGCCATGCGCGTCAACTCGTTTCATTCAGTCCATATTATAAATATGCTTAACTGGCTGAAATCAGGGAAACTGTCAAGATAGTAAGAAAATAAGATTTAGATGATGAACTCGACGGAGCTCCGATAACAGTGTTGCCACTCCCTTGCGTCTCTCTCTTGCGTCTCTCTCTTGCGTCTCTCTCTTGCGTCTCTCTCTTGCGTCTGTCTCTTGCCAATACCGCTATTATCCACTAGGTGGTGCCCTTCCGCAACTTTTTAAACCCGGAAGTATTGCCCTATAGCAGGGATTCCCAAAGTGTGGTACGCGCACCCCCAGGGGTACGCGAGCTGCCACCGGGGGGTGTGCGAGTGGAAAAATCTAATGGCGGTCTGGTTCTTTAAGTGGGATTTTTCCATACAATAAATGAATAAAAAACATGAACAGTAAACATTTCCTTTGTAATCGCTTTTATTTTAAATAAAAAAACTATACTTTTAGTTTTTGATAGAAACGTAGAAGACAGCTGCTGTCTTTTTCTACGCACTGCTCTTCTGTTATGCATGCCATGCGCGTCAACTCGTTTCATTCAGTCCATATTATAAATATGCTTAACTGGCTGAAATCAGGGAAACTGTCAAGTGGGACGTCTTATGATAAAGTTGTTAGTCACGAAGGAGGAGAGGGACCAAGAGAGAGAGACTTTTTTCTATGGCAAAAATAGAAATAATCAAATGGGACGAGACATGGGTGCGTCTAATGCACAGGATACGCGAGCAATGTGCTTTCATGCATGGTAGAGAGACCGGCAATTAATTTTTATAATAAAATACATAAATACTTACAAAGACACTGTAGAGAACTTATTAAAAGCTTTCATTTAATTGTTATAATGAATCTGCAAACTATTATACAGCTTTTGTGCAAACTGTAAAGGCTTTTGTGAATGTGTTTGATGGGTCTGCACGTGACGCACGCAGAGGGAGAGCGCACTGGTAAACATGAGGAAAGCTCTCATATGTCATCTATTAGCTGGCGGCAGTAAGTGTACGTTTCTTACCATAGTAAACTCGAATGGCGTCTAAATATTAAACGCATACACGGTGGCGCGCATCATCTACGTTGAGCGTAGCTGCGTCTAGTTGTAGTTTCAGATGGTGCAACAGGCGTAAATATTTTTCACAATGTCAGACGTAGCTAAGCCCGACGTAGGACTTACACCCAACTTCTTTACGTCCGGCTGGTGCAACCGGCCCCTGGTTATTTGCACATGATTAAACATGTGTCTTTATGGCGAGTCTTTATTTTTTTTTTGAAGTGGGGTTTGGGGGTGCGCCAACCCGGTCGGGACATAGAAGGGGGTGCACAGGAAAAAAAAGTTTGGGAACCGCTGCCCTATAGCAAGCTGCTGCATGTCCGTGTCTGTTTTAAAGATCACTCTGAATGGGATCTCTATGAAAAGTCTGTCACAAAAATGGAATTATCTCAGCTTTTTGCTCAAAATGTGGTGTTTTTGCAGAAACCTACCCATATTCAAAATATGATTACAAAATAAGTACTTTTTTTGTTTGGAAGCAGAGGGTCTGTTCTTTCATTTGGTATATTGTATGTTTATATATTTGAAGAAGAACATTTTCTGGAAGGCATTAAACTTTTGTGAAAATCATGAAAAACGCTGGCTGGCAACTTTAAAAAAAAACGCTGGCGGTGAAAGAGTTAATAAATTAAAATCATCGAAATTGATTTAATTTTTATGTTTTTGTCGTCTGCTGTTACAGGTAATGTAGAAGAACTGCGAGTGAATGAAGAAGAATCTGTTGATCTGAAGACTGAAGTTACTGACATACAAAGAGTCGATCTGATAGAGTGGAGATTTGGAGATAAAGAAACTCTCATAGCTCAAATCAATCCTGCCAACAATCTGTTCAATCCATATAATGGTGGTTTATTCAGAGATAAACTGAAGCTGGATCATCAGACTGGAGATCTCAACATCAGTGATATTAGATGGGAACACACTGGAGTTTACAAACTGAAGATCATCAGAGATGGAAAAACCTCATACAAGACAATATCTGTGTTTGTCAGATGTGAGTAACTGAAATGTTTCAGTATAATAATGATTTTATTATCATCTGTACTCTGTTGACAGTATACTGTAGATGTAAGAGGGATTTATGACTATTAACTTACACTGGAGATTTTCACACTGTGTTTAACTCTGACTTATCTTCTGATTAAACCTGATTTAACTGAAGATAAAGCAACTTTTTACACTTATCATTTTGAAAGGGTTAACTGAGACAACACATCTGTACATCATTTCAGATATTTGGTCGGTTTTATAATAACATTAATTTAAAAATAAATAACAACTACATCACTGAAGAGTTAATAAACTGACTGAGTATTTAGTTAGTTGGTAACACCAATATTACACAGCTGATATTTTATTAAAGTCATTTAACCATTAGATGAATTTTCACTGTTAGGAGATTCATTAAATTCTTCATCTAGATGTTATAGTTGTGTTTATATTTATATACTGATAGAGAATCTGAAAGATTGAGTTAATAAACAGAAATTAATTTATGAGAAAATGAGCTGATGTTTATAATCAGAAAATAAAACACTTAATAGATGAAAATCACCTGAATTGATTTCATTTCTGTCATTCTTTGTCTGTCTGATGCTGTTACAGGTGAAACAAAAATATTGGAAGTGGATGAGGGGAAATCTGCTGATCTGAAGACTGAAGTTAAAGACATAAAGAAAGATGAGAAGATAGAGTGGAGATTTGAAGAAACTCTCATAGCTCAAATCAATCCTGCCAACAATATCTTCAATACATATGATGATAAAGGTCTATTCAGAGATAAACTGAATCTGAATCCTCAGACTGGAGATCTCACCATCAATGACATCACATGGCTACTAACTGGAGATTATAAATTGAAGATCATCAGAGATGGAGAACCCTCAGACAGAAGATTTAGAGTGTCTGTCAGATGTGAGTAACTCAAATCTTTCAGTGTAAGATGTAAGAGTAATCTGGATCTGGAAAACACACTGACGGTCACATCTAGAAGCTTGAAAAATGACTTCCATACTCTAGAAATAAACTGAGGACCTCTGTCAGAAACAATATATTTTGGTATTCTCTAAAGCAGTGACTCCCAACCGGGGGTACGTGAAGAGTTTCCAGGGGGTACGCGAAAAGATTTAGATTTTGCTTTGATCTCCTTTACTTTTAATAAAAATGTCTTTCGTTTGTCCAGTCATTGACATAAGATTGATTTTTGTGAGGAAAGCATTGTAAAAAGGACAACTTTAAATGTAATTTTAGTCTTATCATTAATATTATTAGCCGTCTTGAGTAAATGCGCTGCATGCTCCAAAACGCATTAGCGATGTCCAACTCAAGAAGGATTTGCGTGTGATTTCCTACAAAAGCGCAAATAAAATACACAGGCACAATAATGACATAAGCACATTTCCATAATGACCACTGCAATCTACTAAGAGCACCGCAAATTAGTACAGAGACCACAGCAGGACATCGCAATGAAAATGCGGACAGCGGAGTGTGAAATTCCAGCTAAATAAAAGCACACTAAGAAGCCGGAGGACGAGAGATGAAGGGTAAAAGAAGTTTTGAAAAACCTGATTTGACTTCTCCTCGTGACTTCTCCTATTTTCTCAAGCAAATTAAACAGCATAGGTTTGGCAAAACTATATAGATATTTTTTTTAAAGTATCTTCCTCTGGCAAAATTTAATACTCTCCTCTCATTAATGTTGCTTCTAAAAGGAAAACATCTTCAAATGCATATGCAATAAGGTCGCAAAAATAACACATTTTCAGAGCTAAATATCTATTGCGTGTCTTTAGTAAGTTCAGTCTTTATTTAACGCCAAAATGATGGTTTGCGCAAGCTGTTAGTAAATCTGGCCCTTAAAGGGGTCATATGATGATTTTTTTTTGTAAAATAGGTCTTTGGCATTCCCAGAGTCTGTATGTGAAGTTTTATCTTAAAACACCCTACAGATAGTTAATTATAGCATGTCAAAATTGCCATTTTATAGGCCTGAGCAAAAATGTGCCGTTTTTGGGTGTCTTTTAAAATGCAAATGAGCTGATAAAATGCAAACACTGATCCCAGTGGTGTTGGTTTGTTGAAATAAACATGCTTCATCAGTCGGTGATTTTTACTTTAATGTTTAAAATTAATTAATTAATTAATATTACAAATTATTTGTCTCTAAAACACAACTTGGGTTTAGTTTCGATGAAGGGGTACTTGAGCCTTACTGATAGGGCTGTGGGGGTACTTAGGGCTAAAAAGGTTGGGAACCACTGTTCTAAAGTATCGATGTTGAACACATGTTGAAAAAGCAACTCCGCACTCTCCATTGCAGTGTGTAACCCCCTAAGGGGAATGAGTCTGATCATTTTTAAGATCCGGTCTACTACAATAAATATGCATGCATTACCTTGTGATGCCAGGAGGTTCATGGCAAAGTCAACTCCTAGATGTGACCAGGGGCGACGAGGGATTGGGAGAGGAAGAAGTTTTCCAGTTGGAGGATGACGAGGGGATTTGGAGATGGCACAATCCCTTCATCCACTCACAAACCTTCTGATGTCCTGTGCCATGTTGGGCCAACAGAAGTGGTGTTTGAGCAGTGAAAGGGTTTGCTGGATGCTGGGGTGACTAGTGTCTACAGAGTTATGTGCCTTTGTTATCAACAGAATCTGATGATGTAATGGTACATACTTGTGGTTCTCTGGGCAACCCCGTGGAACATTTTGAATGGTTGTGTCATCCTCACTCACTGTGATGGGACATTGAAAACACTCTCCAGAAAGGATGGACTCAGGAGGATGTTGGTCATCTTCAGTTGAAAACATTCGAGAGTAGGGATGGGAATCTTAAGAACCGGTGCCCAGTGAATCGATTCCTTTGAATCGTTAGCATGCGTGCTTAACGATTCCGCTTATCGGTTCTGCTCGTTCGTTGCAAATGTGTCATGACGTCACACACACGCTGTGTTGTTTTGGTTTAGAACGCAGCAAACATTGCATCGAGGCAGAACGATCCAAAGTTTGGTTATAATTAGTGGTGGGCAGAGTGAGGCTTCGTCAAACACTGAAACAGTTGAATCAATAACTTATATTTGACGAGAAAATACGACAATCGCGTTGCAGGACTGTCGCGTTTGATACACTATTACACAGCAACACCAGAGAGTCACTAGCGGGGCACTAGCGGAGCTAACGGAACGCCATCTGCTATTAATGCCGAAGGTAATGTGTTAATGTTAATATGAGCGCCATTTCATTGTGTAAACTTTTACTATACGGATCTCCGTTGTCATTGTCCATCAAATTGATGATGGCCAGAGTCTGACTGGCTCTCACACTGGCTCAGAGGCTGCAGATAGTATCTCTCGTGCACCTCTAGCTAACTTACTCCGTTTACAGAGGCAGGGAGGAAAAAAATGACAGAGGCGAGGATAAACAAATTTCACCGAGCAGTAGAGGCGGACACTACTTAAATATTTCTACTTAAAAGTACATTTACAAGTATTTGTATTTTATCAGTTTTTTTTTTTTTTGAAAACATACATTCCAAAGCAAATTATCATCATTTTAAATCCACTACATTTCATAATTTCAAGTTTTTGGTTTATTTAATATTTAAGTACATTAAACATCTAGTAATGTTTTGTACTTTTACTCAAGAAAAGTAAAAGTACACATTTTTATGTAATTATGTATTAAATCAATTTTAATATGCAATATTAAAGGAATACACAGTATGATTCTATGCTTTAGAATGTAGTGAACATTTTTTTGTAAAGTAATTTTTTCCCAAGACAACACTCTGATAAAGCACAGATGCTTGGGAAATGCAACTAAAATACTCAAGTAGTGTCCACCTCTGCCGAGCAGTGAAAAATTTGGTATTTGCATCCGTTTGACACAGTAGATGCCTCTGCTTTTTGGTAGGTTAATTTGCTGTATTTGTTGTATTTTGTCTAGCAACATGTCTTTTCAAAAGAAAATAACAAATGCATGCATGCATGACCAAACGTTGCATGTTTTATGTCAGTCTAGTTCTGTTTAATGAATTCCTTTAAGTTTGTTCTGAGGTTAATAATGTGTGTATACTCTGTTCTGTGTCTTCTGAACAGATATCAAAGCGAGTTAATACAAACATACACATTTGTGCTTATTCCCTCACCCAATGAGAATCGATAAGAGAATCGATAAGGAATCGGATCGATAAGCAACATCGATAATGGAATCGGAATCGTTAAATTCTTATCAATTCCCATCCCTACTGAGAACTGATCCACTATAATAAATATGCATGTGTTACCTTGTGATGCCGGGAGGTTCATGGCAAAGTCAACTCCTAGATGTGATCAGGGGCGCCAAGGGAGAGGACGAAGTGTTCCAGTTGGAGGATGACGAGGGGATTTGGAGATGGCACAATCCCTGCATCCACTCACAAACCTTCTTATGTCCTGTGCCATGTTGGGCTGACAGAAGTGGTGTTTGAGCAGTGAGAGGGTTTGCTGGATGCTGGGTTGACTAGTGTCTACAGAGTTATGTGCCTTTGTTATCAACATAATCTGATGGTGTAATGGTACATACTTGTGGTTCTCGGGGGCAACTCAGTGGAACATTTTGAATCTCAGGGGTCGTGTCCTCCTCACTCTCTGTGATGGGACATACGAAAACACTCTCCGGAAGGATGGACCAAAAGGGTGTTGGTCATCTTAAGTTGAAAACATTCGAGAGAGAGCATCAGCCTTGCCAGTCTTATTACCCGGGTGATAAGTGGATAAGTACTGAAGGTTTTTGTGATCAGTCAGCATGGTCAAGGGATGACGTGCACCTTCTAGCCAATGTCTCCATTTTTCAAGAACCAGTTTTATTGCGAGGAGTTTACGGTAACCGATATCATAGTTGGATTCCACCGGGTTGAACTTGTACAAAAAATAGGCACATGGATGAAGATTGGATGGGTTCCCCTAGTTCTGTGATAGGACAGCTCTATCTTTTGACGACGAAGCATCAACCTCAACCACAAACGTTTTTTTGGGATTTGGGTGAACTTACACAGATGCTGTACAAAATGCACTCTTCAGTTGTTAAAAAGCATGTTCAGCCGCTGATGACCAGGTGATGTGTTTGGTTTTACCTTTCATAGCAGATGTTAATGGAGATTGGATGGCAGTGAAATTATGGATGAAACAGCGGAAGAAGTTTGCAAATCCAATAAACGTCTGCAGATCTTTGATGGTGGTTGGAGTCGGCCAGTTGGTTATCATGTCAACTTTCCTCTCGTCCATACTCACACCATTTTTTGAAATGTTATACCCCAGAAATTGGATGCTGGCTTGATGGAATTAACACTTTCCTGCTTTCAGGAAAAGAGTGTACTGACGTATCCGCTTCAGAACTTCTTTGACATGATTGATGTGTTCAGCAGGGTCACTAGAATAAATCAAAATATCCTTAATGTAAATCAACATGTACCGATTCAGCAGGTCTCGGAAGATGGCATGCATAAAATCCTGGAAGACTGAGGGGGCGTTGACCAATCCATACGGCATGGAATGAATTAGAGCGGAGACTATGAGCGAGGCCTTCTCGTCCAACATCAGTGTCTGACCTCACAAATGTGCTTTAAGAAGAATGGTCAAGAATTCCCATAAACACACTCAAAAACCTTGTAGAAAGACTTCCAAGAAGAGTTGAAGCTTTTAAAGCTGCAAAGGGTGCCGTGTCAAATCCATATTAAACCCTATGGATTAAGAATGGGATGTCATTCAGGTTCATGTGTATATAAATATGTGCTGATGTTTATAATCAGTAAATCTGGCCCTTAATATATAAAAAATCATCTAAATTTATTCAATTTCTTTGTTTCTGTCTGCTGCTGTTACAGGTAAAGTAGAAGAACTGCGAGTGAATGAAGAAGAATCTGTTAATCTGAAGACTGAAGTTAAAGACATAAAGAAAGGTGATCTGATAGAGTGGAGATTTGGAGATGAAGAAACTCTCATAGCTAAAATCAGTCCTGCCCTCAAAAGCCCCACTACATATGATAAAGGTCTATTCAGAGATAAACTGACGCTGAATCCTCAGACTGGAGATCTCAACATCAATGACATCAGATGGGAACACACTGGACTTTATAAACTGAAGATTACCAGAGGAGGAAAAACATCATACAAGACAATATCTGTGTCTGTCAGATGTGAGTTACTGAAATGTTTCAGTGTAATAATGATTTTATGATCATCTGTACTCTGTTGACAGTATACTGTAGATGTAAGAGTGATTTATGACTATTAACTTACAGTGGAGATTTTCACACTGTGTGTAACTCTGACTTATCGTCTGTTTAAACCTGATTTAACTGCAGATAAACCAACTTTTACACTTGTCATTTTGAAAGGGTTAACTGAGACAACACATCTGTACATCATTTCAAATATTTGGTCAGTTTTATAATAACATTGATTTAAAAATAAATAACAACTACATCACTGAAGAGTTAATACACTGACTGAGTATTTAGTTAGTTGGTAACACCAATATTAAACAGCTGATATTTTATTAAAGTCATTTACCCATTAGTTGTATTTGTACTGTTAGGAGATTCATAAAATTTATCATCAAGATGTTATAGTTGTGTTTATATTTATATACTGATAGAGAATCTGAAAGATTGAGTTAATAAACAGAAATTAATTTATGAGAATATGAGCTGATGTTTATAATCAGTAAATAAAACACTTAATAGAAGAAAATTACCTGAATTGATTTCATTTCTGTGTTTCTGTTTCTGTCTGCTGCTGTTACAGGTGAAACAAAAATACTGGAAGTGGATGAGGGGAAATCTGCTGATCTGAAGACTGAAGTTAAAGACATAAAGAGAGATGATGTTATAGAGTGGAGATTTGGAGAAACTCTCATAGCTAAAAACAACCTTGCCCGCAAAACCTTCAGTACATATGATGGTGTTTATGATCTATTTAAAGATAAACTGAAGCTGAATGATAAGACTGGAGATCTCACCATCAATGACATCAGACAGAAACACACTGGAGTTTATACACTGAAGATCATCAGAGATGGAGAAACCTCAGACAGGAGTTTCAGAGTGTTTGTCAGAGGTGAGTAACTGAAATGTTTCAGTGTAATAATGATTTTATTATCATCTGTACTCTGTTGACAGTATACTGTAGATGTAAAAGTGATCTGGAAAACACACTGATGGTCACATCTAGGAGCTTGAAACGACTTCCATACTCTAGAATTAAACTGAGGACCTCTGTCAGAAATAATATCTTTGGGTATTCCAAAGTATTGAAACACATGTTGAAAAAGCAACTCAGCACTCTCCATTGCAGTGTGTAAACCCCTAAGGGGAAGGAGTCTGATCATTTTTAGGAACCGGTCCACTATAATAAATATGCTGTGTTACCTTGTGATGCCGGGAGGTTCATGGCAAAGTCAACTCCTAGATGTGACAAGGGGCGACAAGGGAGAGGACAAAGTTTTCCAGTTGGAGGATGATGAGGGGATTTGGAGATTAAACAATCTCTGCATCCACTCACAAACCTTCTGATGTCCTGTGCCATGTTGGGCCGACAGAAGCGGTGTTTGAGCAGTGAGAGGGTTTGCTGGCTGCCGGGGTGGCCAGTGTCTACAGAGTTATGTGCCTTTGTTATCAACAGAATCTGATGGTGTAATGGTACATACTTGTGGTTCTCAGGGCAACTCAGTGGAACATTTTGAATCTCAGGGGTCGTGTCCTCCTCACTCACTGTATTGGGACATATACGAAAACTCTCTCCGGAAGGATAGACTCAGGAGGGTGTTGGTCATCTTCTGTTGAAAACATTCGAGAGAGAGCATCAGCCTTGCAATTCTTATTACCCGAGCGATAAGTGGATCTTGTGATCAGTCAGCATGGTGAAGGGATGACGTGCACCTTCTAACCAATGTCTCCATTCTTCAAGAACCAGTTTTATGGTGAGAAGTTTACAGTAACCGATATCATAGTTGGCTTCCCTCGGGTTTAACTTGTATGAAAAATAGGCACATGGATGAAGATTGGATGGGTTTCCCTACTGCTGTGGACAGCTCCATCTCTTGTAGACGAAGCATCAACCTCAACCACAAAAGGTTTTTCTGGATTTGGGTGAACTAACACTCTTCAGTTGTTGAAAAGCATGTTCAGCCTCTGATGACCAGGTGAGGGGTTTGGTTTTACCTTTCAGAGCAGATGTTAATGGAGATAGGATGACACTGAAATTATGGATGAAACAGCAATAGGAGTTTGCAAATCCGAGAAACTTTTTCAGTTCTTTGATGGTGGTTGGGGTCGGCCAGTTGGTTATCATATCAACTTTTCTCTCGTCTATACTCACACCTTTTTCTGAGACGTTATGCCCCAGAAATTGCATGCTGGCTTGATGGAATTAACACTTTTCTGTTTTCAGGAAAAGAGTGTACTGATGTAGCCGCTTCAGAACTTCTTTGACATGATGTATGTGTTCAGCAGGGTCACTGGAATAAATCAAAACATTGTCAATGTAAATCAACAATTACCAATTCAGTAGGTCTTGGAAGATGGCATGCATAAAATCCTGGAAGACTGAGCATGACCAAATATTTATAGTGGCTGGTAGGGGTCACAAAACCGTTTTCCAATCATATCTACTGCGGATACGAATGAGATTGTATGCACTTCGTAAATTGAGTTTTGTGAAGATTTTAGCACCTCCGAGTTGTTCCAAGGCTGATGGGATGAGAGGAAGGGGGTATTGAAACTTCTTGGTGATCTTATTTAATGGCAGGTAGTCGATAAAGGGTCGGAGAACACCGTCTTTCCAGCATTAACATGACCGGACAAAGAGTGTGTGTTCTACTGCAACTTAAATAGTGTGGAGAGAGTGCATGGTGACAGTAATCAAAACTCAGGTGAAAGTGATTCTGGGTGAGGAGGGCGGGGAAAACCTGGTAAATCCGTTACCAACATTGGTTTGGTCATATGTGACAACTACATCACTGATATCTTATATTAAAGAGTTAATACACTGACTGTAGGGATGTAATGGTACGTGTATTTATACCGGACCGTTTCGGTACAGGGCTTTTGGCACGGTGCACATGTGCATCGAATGGCCAAATGCAATCTTTTGTGTGCGGAACATAGGTCAATTTTCGTGTTTCCACACGGACATATTAAGTGGCGGAAGTCCGCGTTCAGCGCAAGTCTTCTGTGAAACATATAACATAATTCGGCCTGCAGAAAGATTTTTATTTTTCTTAGTTGTATATTCGTTTGATTATTGATGTAAACGTTTACGAAAGTGTGTGTTAAATGCATGTCAACGCACTGTTTTGTTCTTTCAAAAGTGCGTGAGAGGTTGCACGTCTTTCGTTGCTACGCAATCTTGAGACGCGCTTTCTGTGACACGCAAGAATAATGAAAGATTTTTCGAAATAAATTTTTCATCTGCACCTCACGTCAATCATATCATTGTCACAATGCGATCAGTTAATCTGGTCGGGACAGAGAAGAGCTGTAACCCGGACTTATTCAGCTGTTACTCAGCTGCGGAGGGGTACGTTAGTTTAAGTCACAGCTTACATTGGCGACACAAGCAAAGATTAAGAGATACGTGCAAAAGATAAAAGAAGGCTATGTATGCAACTCAATCATCTCAATATGAGTGTATAATAAGTATATCATCATGTTGCTTGCTATGCAGTAACACATAGAGCAGTAATATTATTTTTATACAGAGATGGTACATAACCAGATTTAATACTGTAACTTAAAAAAATCCAAAATAAATCAAAACAGAAACATTTTTGGTGGCAGAAATGTAGGCTAATAGTTCATAAATGTATTCAGGAATTGAATTTGTTAGTTTAGTGCAAGGTTTTAGTAGAAAAAGTTTAAGAGAAGGTTAAGAAAAGATTAATTTACTGTTATAAAATAATGTAAAAAAGTCTGTTATTAAGCGGAGAACTTTGCAGCAGTATTTTATTTATTGTTCTTTTTTATTTTATATATACAACCCCAAATCAGAAAAAGTTGGGACACTGTAGAAATTGTGAGTAAAAAAGGAATGGAATAATTTACAAATCTCATAAACTTATATTTTATTTACAATAGAATATAAATAACATATCAAATGTTGAAAGTAAGATTTTTTGAAATGTCATGCCAAGTATTGGCTTATTTTGGATTTCACGAGAGCTACACATTCCAAAAAAAGCTGGGACAGGTAGCAATAAGAGGCCAGAAAATTTAAATGTACATATAAGGAACAGCTTAAGGACTAATTTGGGTTATATGGGTAATATGGTCTATGTGTAATATGTTTTTTTTTTTTCATATTTGCTACTTACCTGATGAAGTGTTTTGTATAGCCTACAGTTGATGTCTACAAGCCACGTCGGCAAATAAAATATAACACACAATAAAAATAATAGCAACTTGTACCTCTTTGATCTGTATATGTATACAGGAGTTACCAGGTAACTCTTATATTTGCGGGCTGTAAACTAAAGTGGGGCTTATTCCCCGATTGTTCGGTGTATGTACCAGGTAACTCACATATTTGCGGGCTGTAAACTAAAGTGGGGCTTATTCCCCGATTGTTCTGTGTATGTACCAGGTAACTCTCATATTTGCGGGCTGTAAACTAAAGTGGTGCTTTGTTCACCTCTTGTTATAGGGTAAATACCATAAACATACAGAATATATTTCAAAACATCTTTAAAACACTATAATTAAGCCAACACTTAATGTTTATTATCACATAACTTTTATTTAAAATAAAAAGTCATGACAATTTTTCATTGTTTTTGCGGCTTGGCTTCCTCTGTTGGTGTTCTTGTCCACTCGGATGATGAGTTGATGTCGTCTCACAAATGCTGTTCTGCATTACATATAAAAAACATAAATGAAAGCCTTCAGTAAATGTTTCTTCACTGTGCCTTGACAGAAACAGAGTTTTCTAAGCCAGTTACGTTTATAAATTTTAGGCTTACTTATGTGCTAGCTAACCTGCTACCGTTAGCTAGCAACTTTCTTGAAAAACATTGTTTGAAATGCGTGAGTCATGTATTAACAAAACCAGTCACCTTATCCAACATGCGGATCCTGCTAACATCACTCGCAGCCGTACTCCACAGTGTAGAACGTTTTTAAAACCTTTTAAAGAAATTTCACCTCAGGATCGCGTTCCAGCAAACCTCCTTCAGACGGCCGCGCGCTCTACACCTGCGCACTAACCTACGCATGTAGTCGTCTTTTGCTTTAGCGGGAGCTGATATCTGCTGTTGTTTCATTCTGGTTTGCCATTTCATAAATTATATTTGGCTAAAATACTTGTGTTTACAGTAAATAAATTGCAAAGCACCACTTCAAATATGTCCGCAAATGTAGGAGTTTCCTGGTAAATAGGGAATAAGTTGCTATTTTTATTGTACTTAACTTAAAAAAAAGATAACCACATTAAATCAGCTGGACTTTTGTTATTAAAAGCAAGTAATATAGGCTACTAAAATAAAAGTGATATGCTGTTATATTTATTTGCCGATGTGGCTCGTAGACATTGACTGTATACAACATTCAGTAGTCAATATGAAAAATTCACAATAAAAAATAAATAAAACATAATTTCCCCATAGACTTGACTAAGTCATACATACCACGTAATATTACAATAGGTACCCTGTTGTTATAAAATACTTAGAGTATAAATAATTTATAATTCTTCATATTCTTACCCCCTTATTACCCCAAACTTAAAATATTATTCCCTTATACCTACAGGTTACCTACCCTGTTGTTACAAATAGGTACGCTGTAAATTCGGTTTAATTACGCGGTACTTTGCGGGTCGTAAAATAAAGTGTTACCAAATAGTTTTCTGAGTTTCTCAGAGAAAAATTGCAAAGAGTTTGAAGTTATCATCATCTACAGTGCATAATATCATCCAAAGATTCAGAGATTCTGGAACAATCTCTGTGCGTAAGGGTCAAGGCTGGAAAACCATACTTGATGCCCGTGATCTTCGGGCCCTTAGACTGCACTGCATCACATACAGGAATGCTACTGTAATGGAAATCATAACATGGGCTCAGGAATACTTCCAGAAAACATTGTCGGTGAACACAATCCACCGTGTCATTCGCTGTTGCCAGCTAAAACTCTATAGGTCAAACAAGAAGCCATATCTAAACATGACCCAGAAGCGCAGGCGTTTTCTCTGGGCAAGGATCATTTAAAATTGACTTTGGCAAAGTGGAAAACTGTTCTGTGGTCAGACGAATCAAAATTTGAAGTTCTTTTTGAAAAACGGTGATGCCATTTTTATCCGGACTAAAGAGGACAAGGACATCTCAAGTTGTTATTAGCGCTCATTTCAGAAGCCTGCATCTCTTATGGTCTGGGGTTGCATGAGTGCGTGTGGCATGGTCAGCTTACACATCTGGAAAGACACCATCAATGCTGAAAGGTTTATCCAAGTTTTAGAGCAACATATGCCCTCATTCAGACGTCGTCTCTTTCAGGGAAGACCTTGCATTTTCCAACATGACAATGCCAGACCACATACTGCATACAATTACAACGTCAAGACTGCGTAAAAGAAGGATCTAAGTACTGAAATGGCCAGCCTGCAGTCCAGATCTGTCACCCACAGAAAACATTCTGTGCATCATAAAGAGGAAGATGCGACAAAGAAGACCTAAGACAGTTGAGCAACTAGAAGTCTGTTTTAGACAAGAATGGGACAACATTTATATTCCTGAACATTGGTCCTCTTCCAGCTGTTCTGTATATGTACATTTAACTTTTCTGGCCTCTTATTGCTACCTGTCCCAACTTTTTTTGGAATGTGTAGCTCTCATGAAATCCAAAATGAGCCAATATTTGGCATGACATTTCAAAATATCTTACTTTCAACATTTGATATGTTATCTATATTCTACTGTGAATAAAATATAAGTTTATGAGATTTGTAAATTATTCCATTACTTTTTTACTCACAATTTCTACAGTGTCCCAACTTTTTCTGATTTGGGGTTGTATATATATATATATATTATATTATATTATTTATTATTCTTTTTTAATAAAAAGTGTTTAAAACAGTGTAAACAAATTGTTAAACAAAAGTTTATAGTAATAAACAACCTGCAGTTTAATGTTTGCATTTTTCTTTAATGTACCGAAAATGAACTGAACCGTGGCCTCAAAACCGAGGTACGCACCGAACTGTGATTTACCCCCCTAACTGATTGAGTATTTAGTTAGTTAGTAACACCAATATTGAACAACTGTTATTTTATTCAAGTCCTTTACCCATTTGATGAATTCTCAATTTTAGTAGATTCATAAAATTCATCATCCAAATGTTATACTTGTGTTTAGATTTGAATACTGAAAGATATTGAGTTAATAAACCAAAATTCATTAGAGAATATGAGCTGATGTTTCTAATCATTACGTAAATAAGACACTTAATAGACTAAAATAAGCTGATCTGATTTAATTTTTATGTTTTTTTTATTCGTCTACTGTTACAGGTAATGTAGAAGTACTACGAGTGAATGAAGAAAAATCTGTTGTTCTGAAGACTGAAGTTACTGACATACAGAGAGATGATGAGATAGAGTGGAGATTTGGAGAAACTCCCATAGCTAAAATCAATCCTGCCAACAAGACCTTCAATCCATCTGATAAAGGTCTATTCAAAGACAAACTGATGCTGAATCATCAGACTGGAGATCTCACCATCAGTGACATCAGACAGGAACACTCTGGAGTTTATACACTGAAGATCATCAGAGATGGAGAAACCTTAGACAGGAGATTCAGTGTGTTTGTAAGAGGTGAGTAACTCAAATCTTTCAGTGTAATAATGATTTTATGATCATCTGTACTCTGTTGACAGTATACTGTAGATGTAACTGTCACGGTAGGATAAGTCTATCGTGACTTTCTGTGTTTTGTTTGTCTGTGTGACTGAAGCATGAGTGTGTGCGTGCCTGAATGCTGATTACCTGAGTGAGTGCAGGTGTGTGTGATTGCCTTGCTCCAGCTGGTGGTAGTTACCCAGCCAGCATATATACTCATCCATTCTCTCCTCTCACTGCCAGATGATTGTTCTACAAGCCTGTTCAAGCCGCTCTGTCTTCGTGTGTTCCAGCGTCTCGTCTTTGTGTGGATTTATGCCCGTTTGTGTATCCGGTTTTGTCTCCATCACACAGCTAGTGGTGGGCAGAGCGAGGCTTCGTGAAACACTGAAACAGTTGAATCAATTGTGCCGTATGTTTCGAGGCTTCGAAACATCAATCCGAAACCGCCTCCACAGTGACACCTAGCGGTCGTTTGCATGTGTTTACATGAAGCAGCCTTGACAAGGTTTTAGACGAGCGCTGACAAATAATATCTCACATGTTGTTTGATTGATACACATGTGATAGAATGGGAGAATGGATAGTGCTCTCGACTCTCATGCGTAGATCTTAGGATCGAACCTGGGAAATGCATGCGCGAAGTCATCATAATAAAATGTTTTTTGTTGTTGTTTTAACATCTGTTTGACAACTACATGAGCTTTTAGGCTCACAATTGTCGATAACTATAGGCTATTCGGGTCTATTTAATGGGGAAAAAAAATAGAATAGAGATATACCATAAATAATAAGAGATTCATAAAATATATCAAGCCAAAATATGCCACATTGTTTACATATAAAGATCTTTATTCAAATATATAAATTGTTCTGTGTTGATAAACTCAACCAGCTTCTTTTTTACATATAATTTCTCCAGGCTTTGAAAACATTCTCACACAAGGGACACTTGTTGCTGGCATGCATTTTTTGTAAGTAGCCTAAGTGTTACATACCTATGAGGAAAAATTACTTCTTTTCAGTAATTTATAGTATTTGATCTTGCCAAAAACGCATCTATGAGGTATTGTCAGTTTTGTTTCCTACCCTGTCAGTTTAAGATTCGACGCAGATTCGACAGGTACGCCACCTTTCGAAATACTTGTTAAATGCACCGCTTGGTGTTTCGAATCACTTCATCACGTGACATGGGTGTTTCGAATCACATTTCGGAGCAGTGTTTCGAAACATTTACGCTTCGGGATCTCGACACAGTGTCGAAACGTCAGTTTCGCGGGAGCCATCCCTACACACAGCATTCACCCACAAGCACCTGGATCTGCCACCGTAGCCTTTGTCTGTCTCTGGACTGCCATCATATCATCTGTTTCATATTCATTTAATAAACTGTTAACCTTTCACCTGCATTTGCCTCCTATTTTTCATACCTGTCGTGACAGTAAGAGTGATCTGGATAACACACTGATGGTCACATCAAGGAGCTTGAAAAACATCTTCCATACTCTAGAAATAAACTGAGGACCTCTGTCAGAAACAATATCTTCAGGTATTCCAAAGTATTGAAATACATGTTGAAAAAGCAACTCAGCACTCTCCATTGCAGTGTGTAAACCCCTAAGGGGAATGAGTCTGATCATTTTTGAGAACCGGTCCACTACAATAAATATGCATGTGTTGCCTTGTGATGCCGTGAGGTTTATGGCAAAGTCAACTCCTAAGTGACCAGGGGCGACGAGGGATTGGGAGAGGACAAAGTTTTCCAGTTGGAGGATGACGAGGGGATTTGGAGATGGCACAATCCCTGAATCCAATCACAAACCTTCTGATGTCCTGTGCCATGTTGGGCCAACAGAAGCGGTGGTTGAGCAGTGAGAGGGTTTACTGGATTGGGGGGTGACCAGTGTCTACAGAGTTATGTGCCTTTGTTATCAACAGAATCTGATGATGTAATGGTACATACAAAAGGTTTTTCTAGATTTGGGTGAACTAACACAGGTGCCATACAAAAGGCACTCTTCAGTTGTTGAAAAGCATGTTCAGCCTCTGATGACCAGGTGAGGTGTTTGGGTTTACCTTATATAGCAGATGTTAATGGAAATTGGATGGCATGAAATTATCGAATGAAACAGCGATTAGAAGTTTGCAAATTTGAGACACTTTTGCAGTTCTTTGATGGTGGTTGGAATCGGCCACTTGGTTTTCATGTCAACTTTCCTCTGGTCCATACTCGCACCAATTTTTGAAACGTTATACCCCAGAAATTGGATGCTGGCTTGATGGAATTAGCACTTTTCTGCTTTTAGGAAAAGAGTGTACTGATATAGCCACTTCAGAACTTCTTTGACATGATGTATAGTAGTTTTTGTTGGGTATATTATTGATCATATACTATATTAATATTATATTAGGCCTAAGGCTTGTTGCTTCTACATTATGCCATGAGAAAAGGTCAACATAACCGATAAACAAGAAGACGTCATTCTAGATTAGTTAACTTTCGTTTTCTCAGTTTCCTAATTAAAACACTATACCCTGATTGTTCTCATGAGAAAAGGTCGACATAACCGATAAACAAGAGGACGTCATTCTAGATTAGTTAACTTTCGTTTTCTCAGTTTCCTAATTAAAAGAGACCAGGTGCGATCCTACGACTATACCCTGATTATTCTCGCCACAATTATTTTGAGAAACAAGGTCGAAACAACCGACAAACAGAGTACGTCATTTTAAGATTAGAGAATTCGCCCAGCTGTACTTTGCTACATTAACAATAAGGTATCTGTGCAAGCTAGGCCAAGGCCATGGGAACCAATAAGCAGAATACATCATTTTAGATATGAAGAAGGATTCAGCTGCACATCAAACAAATAAAATTAATTGTGGCAGACCGAGACCAATGAAAAGAATGTACGTCATCTCAGATAAGAAGTGTTTGATCTTAGTGTATAAAAATGGAGTCAGATGTTGGGAGGGCAGATGATCTTTGAGCGCCTCTATGAGGGGTATTGATTGTCTCACTTTGTTGGCTCGAGCGAATAAAGTAATGTTTGTTTGGCACCTGGAAACTTTGTCTCCTGAGTATTTTTTCTTATGAAGATTCAAGCTAAGACTTTTTGCCACAACATAATTTGGTGACCCCGACGTGATTGGACAGAGGCTACGGAGTGGAGGGCTGCAGACGGGCAGAAATCGGCCGGGTCACACAAGGGCGCGCCACTATAGAGGTGAGCATAAATTTACTTGCTTATTCTGTATAGTGCTTGTGTGGTCTGCCGAAGGTAAGCCCTGAGCAGTGTTGATACTCCAGGCCTCTCCAAATTGAACACAGCGATTTGATACTTATACTACTAATTAATTTGCTTCTATTAAGATAAAGATAAAATATTGAATTGCAAAAGCAAGAAAGGGTTCTAGATTTCAAACAAGTGTGTGTATGTGAGTGCGGGTGTATTTTGGTGTTGGACCTGAGTGTTACAGTGCCTTGGGATCTTCAAAAAGATCTGAGTGTTACGGCATTTTGGGGTCCCACAAGAAACCTGAGTGTGACGGCACCTTGGGGTCTTTATAAAGATCTGAGTGTTACGGTGTCTTGGGGTTTCAGGACCTGAGTGTTACAGTGCCTTGGGGTCTTAAAAAAGATCTGAGTGTTACGGCATTTTGGGGTCCCACGAGAAACCTGAGTGTGACGGCACCTTGGGGTCTTTATAACGATCTGAGTGTTACGGTGTCTTGGGGTTTCAGAACTTGAGTGAAATTGCAAGGGTGTGAGTGTAACCACGTCCTAGGCAAGGCGTGTTGGCACCCAGTGTTGGACCTGAGTGTTACAATGCCTTGGGGTCTTAAAAAAGATCTGAGTGTTACGGCATTTTGGGGTCCCACGAGAAACCTGAGTGTGACGGCACCTTGGGGTCTTTATAAAGATCTGAGTGTTACGGTGTCTTGGGGTTTCAGAACTTGAGTGAAATTGCAAGGGTGTGAGTGTAACCACGTCTTAGGCAAGGCGTGTTGGCACCCAGTGTTGGACCTGAGTGTTACAGTGCCTTGGGGTCTTAAAAAGATCTGAGTGTTACGGCATTTTGGGGTCCCACGAAAAACCTGAGTGTGACGGCACCTTGGGGTCTTGATAAAGATCTGAGTGTTACGGTGTCTTGGGGTTTCAGAACCTGAGTGAAACTGCGTTTTAGGTAAAACGTATTGGGGTTCCAGAGCGTGAGTGAGACCACGGTTTAGATAAATCGTGTTGGCGTCCAGAGCGAAGAGCGCTCATAAATCCTGTAGGCCAGGTGGCCGTAGGTACAGTCTTTAATCTTTTGTTGCTTTGTACATTGCTTTTGTCAATCGTTGTAATAATTTGTGGTGAATTGTGTTGAGACAACAATCACTGCCAAAAAGAAGTAATATAGGAAGTTTGAGTGTTCTGTGTGAAGGCCCGGGCCGATGAGAGAGTGTTTTGCATGTCTGTGTCTTATTCAGCGTGGGAAAATGTTTGCCTGCTAGAACAGTGTCTGTGAAGAGATAAAAGTCTAGAGAGCAGAGAAGGGAGGGGCTCATGGTGTATGAGAAAGAGAGTGAGAAAGATTTTTGTGAATGAAAAACTGTTTTGAGTGAGAGCATATGAGAGATCAGTGTGTGTGTCTATATGTGTGTGTTAGCAAAGATAAAGTGAGGCCTCTGTAAATATAAACTGTAAATATGAGTGATTTTATCTTTAAAAACTTAGCTTTTGATCTTATTTTTTCATTTTCTCATTTTCTTTTTTTTCTTTAATAGACTTAATGAAGTAGTTATGGATGATAATAACTTAAAATATAAGAGACGTGTATTTATAGCAGCTAGGGATGTTCATATTGTATATAATAATAATTGTTAACGCATGCTGACACAAAGGTGGCCCCTAAATGACACAAATTAGCAAAAGCAAAACTTTTTGAAATGCGTCCTGCTTTAGAAATGACCTCTGTGGTAGATGAAAAAGAGACAATCTGCCCTTTTTGGATAATAATCATCTGAGCTAATTGCGTGCTCTTTGATGAGGTAATGTTGCGTGAATATCTGATAATGTATGAATCCTGATTCTGTTGTTGATCTGTCGCTGCTGTTTGCACGTTTAAATGAGATAAAATATTTTGTTTTGTATCAGATCACGGACAACCGTCAACTATTTTTACTCAATGACAATTTAATATTAAAATCTTATAAGTTAATGGTTAATACTCAGTTAATAAGCTGCGGTTGTCGGTTGTGAAAATTAACTGATATGAACATCCCTATTAGCAGCAGAAAGAGTGTGAAATGCTTAAATTCAAACTGAAATAAGAGATACTAACAATAATTTCTGGAAAAGCATTTAGCAAATATTTAGCAGTAATATAAATTAATAGACTGGTATCTGAGATAATTAGTGGAAGTACAAAAGTTACCAGAAGTAGAGAAAAAGTGGCCATAGATAACCTGGCAAGTAATAATTAGAATCCTTTGTGGAATGTCATGTTGATAGAATATTTAGACAAGGTTTGCTCATGAAACCTTCAGAGATCAAGTAGGCCACGTACGCCTGAAACTGGAAATAATAATATTTTGGAAATATTATTTGTGAGTGAAGTTGTCTATATATTCATTGGTCACCCCTCATTTTGTATTAGGGAATATACAATAGTTATTACATAATAGTAAACAATAATAAACAATATTATGAATAAATAAATGAATAATTAAAAGTAATCCGTGATAAGAGTATATGGGTAAATAAGACCGGTGCATTGTGAATGTAGGCCTTTGATTGCCTGTGACAGAGAGAGTGTAATAAGAATATTTGTGGGAGAATTTTAGGGAGAAACCTTGAAGAAATACATTTTCCAAACTGACCCATGTTATTAATTCTAATTATGGTGAAGTGTGTTTACAGATAGGACATCCGCATAATTGAAAAGGCTGAAATCCAGGAATCCTATCAGCAGGATTTTGATTAAGAAAATTTCCATTCAAACTAATGGACCAAAGATACCAAACACTTGAGGACAAAAAGGCCAAAGGATGGGACGTTTAAGGTAACAGTGTGTGAGGACATAGAAGCATTTGTAATTGTTATCAACCCTAAAATTAAAACACACGAAGGGACGAGAAAAGATAGACATAACTGTTTTAAATTTACTCAGGTGGGAAAACTTTTTGAAATTTGGGAAAAGAGATTTGGGAAATTCTAGAAGATGATGATAAATAAATAAATAGATATAAAGTCACAATGGAAGATAAAAAAAAAAAACATTCCCTAACCCACCTGCTTATGAGGGACCTAATAACCATTTACCAATGATTCCAGGTGACATACAATTTGAGGAAAGAATAGAGGTAGAGCCAGACCAAAAACAGACCCAAACGCAAACCCCTGCAAATACCCCAATTAGTTTACTGACCCCTACACACACTCCATACTCACCCCTGATAGAGAAATGCCCACTAGCCCAATAGAAAGAACACAGATGGCAAATAAAGGTCATAGTCCAGTGCTTAACACATATGATGAGGCTGCAAAAGCATTAAAACAGATGATGGGCCCCCCAGAGATACATAACACATATGAGTGCAGTACAGCCAAAGCTTTACATCAAGATAACACCCCTAGACGTAGGCAGTACAGAAAGGCCTAAGTTAAGGATGGAAAAATTTAGGAATGACATTTTAGAAAAAGTAAATGATACAACACCGACAGGAAGTGTAGAGTAGGGACCAGGCAGGCTGGAGAAACCAGACCAGTAAAAGCTACAAGCAAGAGGAAAATTCAAGCAAGCAGCCGGTTTCTCAAGGATGGAGAGAGAGGGTGCAAGGATTTAAAGTTTGAGACTGGATGCTGGGTAAACGTTGGACAAGAACAGCAAGCTGCATGGATTTATGCCAAGAGACAATGTTTATGTTGAAGAACCCAGAAATACATCAATGTGCCCGATTTTGATAAACGGACAACAAGGACAATATAAACCCTGGACCACGCAGGATTTTGATGGACTAGCTGCACGCCTTCCAGAAATACATGAAGGAGCCGGAAAATGGATACAAACTTTTGAGCAAAAGACAGCAGGGTGTGTCTCAGCCATAGGAGATATCAAAGCCCTTTTGGCAAAGTGTGTCGGTGGAACAAAGTTGAATGAACTTTTGAATGATGCTGGACTGAGAATTGCAACTGACAACATCAGAAGAGATAAAATGACCTTTGCCCCCTTCAGGAAGAGCACGTGGACAACAATACACAGAGAATACCCCATGCAGATTGACCCGAAGATGCTGAGAGGTGATCTGATTGGTGAAACAGAAAATTCAACAGCATATATACAAGAACAGCTGAAACGGTGGTGTGGAGAACTGGAAAAAGACCCGGAAGAAGACTTTGTTTTAGCTGCACTGTTCAGAAAGGCAATAGTGGAAGCTGTGCCACCACCGGTTAAAACCAAACTAGAAGATGTAGTCGAACTGAACTCCAAATCACACAAGGAGTTCTGTGATCATGTTTCACATGCAGTCGAGCAGCACCTAAAGAATGAGCTGAAGGCAACCACAGCAGAGAGAGAGAGATGCAGAGGGGGCTGGCACAGTTACAGCGGGACGACTTTGTGAGCAAAACTAAGAAAAAAAAGCACAAGCTGTTCTGAAGGAGAAACAACCAGCTTTAATGGTGCTCATCAACACACCTGCCCCCACCATCCAGCAAACACAGATAGCAACATCATCCCAACCCACTCCGGGAAATGCTGAACAGCAAGCCACTCTCATTGTTATCTGTGCAAAGCCAAAACAGCAAAACAGCAGGAATGGACAGAAACACCAAGGAGGCAGAGGACAAGGCAGAACAAAAAGATCACGTGATAGATGCTGGGGCTGTGAAGATGCTGGGGCAGCCTGGACACTTCAGAAGTGAATTTCTGAATAACCCATGTTCTAATTAAGATCAACAAAACTGACAGCAGAATCAACAAGGCGGACAGTTGAACCAACAATGCTGGCAGCCAAACCAGAGACAGTAAGGCCCACCCATAGCAGCAGCAGCAATCACAACGACAACAACAATCACAGTGTGGTCCAGTGAATCTGTGGCGTGGGCCAGACCAAAGCTACTAAGGTTGCCCAGAGGATTCTAACGGGAGGGGCCAACATCCATTGATAACTGAAAATGCTGACGACAGATTGTTGACTCTGCAGGTTGAAGTTGAAGGCAAGTCTGAACCTATGATGACTGACAGTGGAGCAACTTACACATGCGTAAGTCCAGAATATACAACACACCTCCACCTGACTGAAAATGTTGAAAAACAAGCAGGATTTTAAGAAAAACTCCCAGCTGACACCTCTGACTGCTCCAGTCTGTCTGTAAGCAAAAGTCAAACAAGTTTTAGCAATATTAGTTTCTAAACACACCCATTAATTATTAGAAAGAGATGCCCTATGTAGATTAAAATAGCAGATATCTTGTTCCCCTGATGGAATTTATATTAACAGTAAGGCAGTTAGAAAAATTACAATGATGACACCACAAGTAAACTTATATTGGATAGGAAAATTTAGAATAGAATATATACATGATAATTACAAAATGGAAAAAGTTTGTGAAAGAGCAAATTAATGAACATAGAAGGTACAGTCTGAATTTTTACTGTATTATGATGCATGACCCCTTATGCAGAACAGATCTAGAAAAAGAGTGAATAAATGAGAAGGAAGGATAGAAAGTTCCCCTGATTTCCCCACATATAGAATAGCGCCCCAAGTTACAGCTTCACAGATAGACACTTGATAAAAATAAAAAAATTTAAAGAAGAAGGATTTTTGACTCTACAGCACATGTAACTATTTTGCAGGCAAATAAATTTAGTATTGAGATCTTAGCCATATGATGAAAAATAAAATAGGGAACGCAGTAAAATTCTATACTGCTCATTTTGGAAGAGAGTAGAAACAAGAAAGTTTTGTGCACCATGGTCCTGGCAGGAGTAGTTGCAACTGATAAGATAGAGATGCTTTGGCAGTCATCCCAGAAATACAGGCAGGCCTAACATCAGAAATAGAACAGCTGATTCAGACTAATTTATGGAAAAGCTAAAACATATGTGAGTTTAACAAAAAATTGCAAAATCCGTAAGAATTAAAATAGAAAACAAGAGTACGGTAACCATTGTGACAGGAAACAATAGAATGTTAGAAGCACTATTGAGGCATTAGGAGTTTTTAGTAGAAACAACAAGCTATTGTTAAACACCAATATTTCCTGTAGCTAAACCTTTTATTTTTGTACATGATTTGAGAAATATAAATTATGTATTTAAAGTTTGGCAAGCATAAGTTCCAGATCCACACACACTGTTAACTAGTATCCCTCCTGAAGTAAAATGTTTAAATGAAATTGACTTATTCTCTGATTTCTTTAGTATTTAACTGGACGAGGAATGCAGAAACTTTGCGTTTACTTACGAAGGTAAACAACTCACTTATTCTAGATTACTGCAAAATTTCCTCATTTACTTTGAATTTTCAATTAATTAATAATTAAAACAGATTTGGAAAGATCTAGTGCTGGACAATGCGCTGTTCCAATATGTGGATAACCTATTAATTTACTATCCCACACTTGACCAATGCTGTAGAGATTATAAAAGTATTAAATAAATTATCTGAGGGGGGAGGCACAAAGCCTCTAGAGCTAAATTACAACATTGTTAAAATAGGTTAAATATTTGATAAGATTGCATATAAGACTGAGAAATTATAACCTAAAACATTAGAAGGCATAAGCAAAGCACTTATGCAACATAGAAAAAATGACAGAGTTTAGCTTTGATTGGATTGAGGATCATGTAACAAAAATTGCATATCCATAAAATCATTAATAATTCAGTGAAGCAAAAAAAAAAAAAAAAAAAAAAAAAAAATTGTAAGTGCCTTTCACTTTAACGCATTCATATTATTAAAATGAGACATATTTGTAGCCCCAACTGTGTATGATGAAGATTACTCACTAGAGGATAATGTCTCAACAGAACTAATGGAACTAGGGGAATAAATGTGGGAAAAATTCCATAATAACTGCATCATAATTTGCCATTTGGATAAATATGTTTTGGCAAAAATGGTATGTCAGAACTTGGTTTAATCTGTGAGCTACAACGATATTCATAGACAATTTCACAATAGTACAGTTAACTAGGAAGACCTGTAAAAACCAGACTATAACTTTTCCTGTTACAAACAAAAAAAACCTTGTTGTTGCTGAATGCTTTTAGATACGTGGGAAAAATGACTTAAGATATACCCTCCCCAGATATTGAAAATGCTTGTGTGCTAGTTAACTTAGCCCAGGCCATTAGTATTTGAATTTGAAAATTATATAACCTTGTTATTAACCCCTGCTCTTTATTTTTGTGCAGTTTGTGTTTTTTTTTTTTTTTTCTGTCCATTTTTAATGGGGCGGAAACCAATTATCTATGACGCCTGAGGTATGACTATTCAAGAGCTGTTGTGCCCCCTTACAGAGGATAGCTACCTGTTTGAAAACCTTTCGTATGTTGGCATTTCTTTTGGTATCAAACAGTGAGTTTGAATTTGTATAGTTAAACTAGCTCAGAGAAAGTGTGGGTAAGTGAGCTGAACCGGAAGACTTTTTCCTGTGTTTGTTATTTTCTTTCTCGGAAGTTAGGAAAGTTTGAACTCGGGAGATTTTGTAGTTTAGACTAGCTAGCTTAGTGTCCTGGCCTTATCTTAGTATTTAGTTTTAACTTTAGTAAAAAAAAAAAAAAAAAAAACAATTTGATTATCTTTTGCTTCGCCATAGTGATTTGTTTTCTGTTTTTGACTAGCTTAATATGTTGGTACCTCAATTGGGTGGTAACAAGCCTGATGAGTATGTTTAGCCCTGACCCCTTTATCATAGAGTTAAAAGAGCATATCAAATTGGCAATTATTTAATGATTGGATAGATTGTATTGAACAGCCAAGAGGAATACCAAATTGTATCTGAATTCCAAATCTGGATTTGAATTCACAATGGTTTTGATAACACCCAACCAAAAAAAAAAAAAAAAATCTGAATGAATTAATAATCTCTATTACAATTAGAATCAATTTATTAACTATAGTGATGATAAAATGAAGCTGATAGAACAAGTAAGACTTAATGATGGTACTGATTTGAAAATTGATAATTTTGCTTTTGTTCCTGGGGAGCTTGGCTAACCAAAACGGCTATTTCATGTTGTCTCTACTTGTTGTTTTTTCTTTTTGTCTTCTGTTGTGTTCTACCTATCCTCAGGTCTGTGGTGGACAAAGCTGCTGCAAAGATGAAGGTGCAAACAGAACTAAGTCTGTGCCAAAGTACTGACGGCCTAATGCTAAAACATACAAATTGCACCATTAGCTGACACTACACCACCGCCCGACTATGCTTATGAAACTATGAATTAAAATGTCACAACACTTTGTTTTTACTTTACACCCTTTTTGTGATGTTTTTGGTAAGTGAGGGAGCTAGATTGTAATTGTATTTCTTTTATTGTTTTTTTTTCAGTGTTAGTTTCAAATCATTAGTCCTGAGTAGGCAGGAAGTTAGAGAAATTTAGTTTTTATCTTTGTTTTCATCTTTAATTTCCCCTCTTGTGTGGTGACTGCAGGTCCTGGTGTCTTTTTTAGATATAAAATCCAGGGGACAAATTGTCTAGCTCGGCCGCACAACTGGGGACAATGTAAAGATGTGAAATATACAATATAATACACATAGACACATATTATGAAACACAGATATGAGAGCACAACTTCACCTCAACGACTACGCTAAAGAGTGTCTCAGATAGCGCCCCTGGTGACCGGAAAAGCTAGGGGTTCCTCTGAGAACGAAGATCCATTATTGCGCAGCCACTGGAATTATAATCTTTGCACTAAAGTTACACACATTACCATTATATTATTAAACGTAGACTGTCTAGATATTTTGACTACTGATATATTACACTACTGAATTGTTACTGCTGTATTTCAACACTGTTGTATCTCTCTACCTGTACTGAGAACATCTTTAATTGATCAATATATATATATACTACTGATCAAGGTGATGGAGTTATTTTGATTGATATATTTTCTTTCTTTTCTTTAGTAATGATAAGTTTTACACCTTTTAAAGTTACTGAATTTGATTTCACATGTGTCTTTCTTTTTCTTAATTACAAATAATGAGATGTTAATTGTTTTTGTACATTTTCATATTTGCGTTTCTTTAGTATGTACAGGGTCTAAGAATCTTTTTTCCTTCCTTTAAGCTAATATACTCACTAAAACAAACAAGAATGGTGCCATTTTGGGAAGGTTTTTGGTTCTTGTTCCCTTAAGGGAGTGAGTGCTGCATCTTAACTGCGTCTGTGTTAGGATCTGCATGGAACATTTGATCCATGAAAGCTCTTAGCTAGTGTAACATCATGTGCGACAACGTTCTGCTGCAGCACTCTCATTATGTGATGGTTCTCTTAAAAGTACCCAGTAATGTTTGATGGACTTAGAAGTCCATGAGGGGGGAATATATAGTAGTTTTTGTTGGGTATATTATTGATCATATACTATATTAATATTATATTAGGCCTAAGGCTTGTTGCTTCTACATTATGCCATGAGAAAAGGTCAACATAACCGATAAACAAGAAGACGTCATTCTAGATTAGTTAACTTTCGTTTTCTCAGTTTCCTAATTAAAACACTATACCCTGATTGTTCTCATGAGAAAAGGTCGACATAACCGATAAACAAGAGGACGTCATTCTAGATTAGTTAACTTTCGTTTTCTCAGTTTCCTAATTAAAAGAGACCAGGTGCGATCCTACGACTATACCCTGATTATTCTCGCCACAATTATTTTGAGAAACAAGGTCGAAACAACCGACAAACAGAGTACGTCATTTTAAGATTAGAGAATTCGCCCAGCTGTACTTTGCTACATTAACAATAAGGTATCTGTGCAAGCTAGGCCAAGGCCATGGGAACCAATAAGCAGAATACATCATTTTAGATATGAAGAAGGATTCAGCTGCACATCAAACAAATAAAATTAATTGTGGCAGACCGAGACCAATGAAAAGAATGTACGTCATCTCAGATAAGAAGTGTTTGATCTTAGTGTATAAAAATGGAGTCAGATGTTGGGAGGGCAGATGATCTTTGAGCGCCTCTATGAGGGGTATTGATTGTCTCACTTTGTTGGCTCGAGCGAATAAAGTAATGTTTGTTTGGCACCTGGAACCTTTGTCTCCTGAGTATTTTTTCTTATGAAGATTCAAGCTAAGACTTTTTGCCACAACAGATGTATGTGTTCAGTAGGGTCACTTGAATAAATCAAAATATTGTCAATGTAAATCAACACGTACGATTCAGTAGGTCTCCGAAGATGGCATGCATAAAATCCTGGAAGACTGAGGGGGCGTTGACCGATCCATACGGCATGGAATGAATTAGAGCGGAGACTATGAGCGAGGCCTTCTCATCCAACATCAGTGTCTGACCTCACAAATGTGCTTTAAGAAGAATGGTCAAACATTCCCATAAACACACTCCTAAACCTTGTAGAAAGACTTCCAAGAAGAGTTGAAGCTTTTATAGCTGCAAAGGGTGCCGTGTCAAATCCATATTAAACCCTATGGAGTAAGAATGGGATGTCATTCAGGTTCATGTGTATATAAATATGTGCTGATGTTTATAATCAGTAAATCTGGCCCTTAATATATAAAAAAATCATCTGAATTGATTTATTTCTGCGTTTCTGTCTGCTGCTGTTACAGGTAAAGTAGAAGTACTGCGAGTGAATGAAGAAGAATCTGTAAATCTGAAGACTGAAGTTACTGAAATACAGAAAGATGATGGGATAGAGTGGAGATTTGGAGATAAAGAAACTCCCATAGCTCAAATCAATCCTGCCAACAATATCTTCAGTACATATGATAAAGGTCTATTCAGAGATAAACTGACGCTGAATCATCAGACTGGAGATCTCACCATCAGTGACATCAGATGGGAACACTCTGGAGTTTATAAACTGAAGATCATCCGAGGAGGAAAAACATCATACAAGACAATATCTGTGTTTGTCATATGTGAGTAACTGAAATGTTTGAGTGTAATAATGATCTTATGATCATCTGTACTCTGTAGATGTAAGAGTGATTTATGACTATGAACTTACAGTGGAGATTTTCACACTGTGTTTAAATCTGACTTTTGTTTAAACCTGATTTAACTGCAGGTAAATCAATACACTCGCCATATTGAAAGGGTTAACTGAGACAACACATCTGTAAATCATTTCAGATATTTGGTCGGTTTTATAAAAACATGAAAACTACGTCACTGATATCTTACGTAGAGTTTATTAGACTGACTGTATATTTAGTGAGTTAGTAGCACCAATATTAAAGGTAACGTTTTTCGTGATCACATTTTTCAAACTTTAGTTAGTGTGTACAGTTGCTGTTAGAGCTCAAAGTTCACTGTTCACCTTTACCGTGGGTGCAAAGCCCTATTGTTTTTGCTCAGTTCTTCTGCTTTTTCTTCTCCGAAATGAATCACATTATTGAGAGCCTAAACATGCTCGAAAACTCATGAAACTTTGCACACACGTCAGAAGTGACGAAAATTTACATGTGGTATAGGCATCAGAAGTGGGCGTGTAGAAATGACTCGATAGCGCCACCTGCAAAATTTCAAAAGAACAACCCTCCCGCTACGAAAAACGTACAGAAATTTGGTAGGGTCATCTATCACCTCAAGATCTACAAAAAAGTCCCTTGGAACCATGCTCTAAACCCCACAGGAAGTCGGCCATTTTGAATTTTCGCTGTGATTTCTGTGCACATTTTGGCATTTCCAGGCTTCGTACTTTAACAAACTCCTCCTAGAGGTTTAATCTGATCATCATCATATTTGGTCTGTGTCATCTAAAGGCCTTTGCGATGTTAAATTGCGAGATCTTGACTTTTCGTTGGAGGGTGTCCATGGCGGCCTGACAAATTTCAGCATTTTCGCCATGAAACAGGAAGTGGTTTTAACTCAGGCATACAATGTCCAATCTGCCCCACGCTTCACATGTTTGATAAGTGTCTTGGCCTGAACACATTTCCATGCCAATATTCAGCTTCAGTCATAGCGCCACCTAGATGCAGCAGGAAATGCCATATTTTATGCTGTGATTTACTGCTCTTAGAGATTTAATCAAGTCATAATCTTATTTGGTCAGACTGATCGTAAGCCCTTTGCGATGATTAATGGCGAAGATCTTGACTTTTCGTTGAAGGGCGTGTCCGTAGTGGCCTGGCAAATTGTGATGTTTCCCCATGAAACATGAAGTTGTTGTAGTTCAGGCATACATTGTTCGATTCTGCCCCAGACTTCACACGTTTGTTAAGGGTCCCGACCTGAACACGTCAATATAACAATAATCAGGTACAGTCATAGCGCCACCTGTTGCACACAGGCGGTGTAGCACATAAATGTTCTTTTGAATATCCACCTATATTTACCCACGTAAATTCTTATACCCCTGGTTCACTGCTTTACTAATGCCATAGGGTAGCTGTGCACATGCATGCGAGGGCCCTTCCATCGCTGCTTGCAGCTTTGTGTTTATATTTATATACTGATAGAGAATCTGAAAGATTGAGTTAATAAACAGAAATTCATTTATGATAATATGAGCTGATGTTTATAATCAGTAAATAAGACACTTAATAGATGAAAATCAGCTGAATTGTTTTATTTCTGTGTTTCTGTTTCTATCTGCTGCTGTTACAGGTGAAACAAAAACACTGAAAGTGGATGAGAAGAAATCTGTCAACCTGAAGACTGAAGTTAAAGACATAAAGAGAGTTGATCTGATAGAGTGGAGATTTGGAGAATCTCTCATAGCTAACATCAATCCTGCCAAGAATATCTTCAGTACATCTGATGGTGATAAAGGTCTATTCAGAGATAAACTGAAGCTGAATCCTCAGACTGGAGATCTCAAGATCAAAGACTTCAGACAGAAACACACTGGAGTTTATAAACTGAAGATCACCAGAGATGGAGAAACCTCAGACAGGAGATTCATTGTGTTTGTCAGATGTGAGTAACTGAAATGTTTCAGTGTAATAATGATTTTATTATCATCTGTACTCTGTTGACATTATACTGTCAGATTTTAGTGGAGATTTTCACAGTGTTTAACTCTGACTTATCTTCTGTTTAAACCTTTTCTTATCTGACTATTCTAAGAAACTCTCTGCTACAGAAAACTCTTTACTACACTTTATTAATATCTGTGAATCAATATATCTAATAAGAATCTCCTTTACAAATGACAACAAAGCAGTTCAATAATTGTTTGAACTGTTGTAGATGACTTATCAAGCTATTAACAAACAGTCATTTTGATCATTTATTTGTGTAATGTGTTATAATTCATCTCATTTAACCTGTTGTGAACAAAAATGACCTGTGTGCAGAAAAGAAAAACTTGAATAATATATCCACTTAATGCAACAACACGTCACTATTTGCATTGCACCCGTTTCTCATGTACTAGATTAATCATTTACGTCTTTCTTTCTTGAACTATTAGAATACAAACAAGAACTGTCTCTCATTCAGACTAAATCATCTGATGTTGTGCTCCTTCACTGCTTGTGTTGCTTTATTTGCTCTTAAGTTGCAGGAGGAAGCTACAGTCAGTATAATCAGGTTACCTGGTCTTCGCTTGTTTAATCTCCTCCTCCCAGCCTGGACAGCAAAGACCAGCATGACCAGCTAAAAAGTGTTCAGAACTCCTCTCAAGCCAACCGCTAAACTCGCTTAACCAGGCTGGGAGACCAACTAAAATTTCTTAACAACTAGTATTAAGATTCCATGAAGGGTTAAATTGAGATTGTGATCTTTAAACCATTAATTGCAGCTTTTAACTGCATGTAGAGCAACATTTCACACTTGAGATTTTCAATAGGGTAATACCACATTTACCCTGTGTTGTGAAACAAGTTTTTGTGCAGTTAACCCAGATTTATAGTGGAAAAATATTTACAGTGTGAAACAATGCAATGTTAGAATGTACCGGACAGTTGTTTTCCAAACAACAACCAATCATATTGTGCCTCAGTGCTCATAAATTATTTATGCACTTTATACAGTACCAGAGTAGGGGTGCAACGGATCACAAAACTCACGGTTCGAATCACATTTCGGATTTTGAGGCACGGATTGGATCATTTTTCGGATTAGCAAAAAAAGGATGGGAAAATTCTAATAACAAATCAAGAAATTACAAACATTTATAAAAAAGAACAAGGTTGCTCATTAAGTAAGGTCTAAAATCATTAGTTATAGAAATCAAATGAATAATAACACTGTATTTATTGAATTAATTAAATGTAATTATAATTTTTTAAAGCTTCAGAAGTGATTTTCTCTTTGTCTTGGGTTGTCTGATTAACATTAATGACACAGACTTAAGTAGGTCAATTGAGCTTACTGTCTCTTTAAGACCAAATGTGCACAGACTGCATATCTCTCCGTTTGTGCACTACCGAGTCCCCTTAAACGAGTGCACACACACAGACAGAGGGCTAATTACGGCGCAGCATAAACACACATAGTCTCCACATAAAAACGTTACGTTGTTTTTCATTGCTCTATTAGCCAAATGTATTTTAATACACTACAGTATGAGAGAGAGTAGCGCATCTCTCTGAAGTTTACACATGAAGGGTTCTGATCTTTGAAGGATGATACGTCTGACTCTATCTGGAAAGGACGCAGGACACAGCTGCTTCCTCTCTAAACAACTTTTGATTTGATCTGTCATATCTGTTTCTAACAGCTTCCAAATGAGGAGATTCAGTGAGGAAGAGCGGAGAAGATTTAGTGAAGACAGAGATTCAGACATTGTTGCATAATAACAGTCAGCAGCAGTGATCTTCCTTCAGTTTAACACCATCAATATTACAAACACATCAGCATCACATAATTTATAACATTACTCTCATATCAATGAGTTTAAATAATCCACCTGTGTGTGCTCATCATGAACCAGAGGAAATTATTTCCTTTTGATTTGCAGATACATTTAAACATTTGAATAGCTTGAATAAATGAAGTTAAGGGAAAAGTATGTAAGAAATTTCTATCAATTAATCATAAAATGGCCCTGATATGTCACTAGACATTAAGAAATAATTTTCATTTCAAATACTTATATCACTCACAACAGTGGTCTGGCCAGGATATTGTCATCTAAAAAGTGGAGTTGCAGCCATCAACTGATGTTTATGTTGTCATGTTGTGTATGGGCCACCAGTTTACAGTGATTACAGTACCAGTTTTGGCCACAATCCTACATACTGCTCCTTTAATAGAAAGGTAAGTATATTATACATATAATAAAAGTTAAGTAAATTATCATAAAGTTGATTGAACACATTTGTTGTTAACGCTGATCTACAACCAACAAACTACTATAAACTTTGATATTTAAATCAAAGTTTATAGTATTTATACTTTACTCTTATACAGTATGCAAAACTACGAGTGGTTAAATGTGTAAATGTAAATCTGCAGATAAAACAGTGTGTTGTTGTTGTTGTTAACCTAATGATCTTCTGATCTTCACTTCTAGTTAGTGTAATTGACTTTTGTGGTGTTTAGGTAGGTTAATGCCCATCCATTACGGGGCTCCGGTAAGAAGTGTGACAGGAGACAGGCAACAGTTAACTCTTTATGTAGCACTTTGAGTATTAATATTCATAGCAGCATACAATCATGGCCACAAGGTATTAATGTGGTTTTCCTGAAATACACAGAGGAATTATATATCAATTTAAGTCAGCTAACATAACATTGTTGTCAAATAATACAAATAAACATGATATATACATCGTGTGGAGTAAAATTGGTAATATAACATAAAAGTTTTAACCACAATATATATAACTGGCCTTTTACATCATAATGAACATTTATATTAGTAATAGAAACGGATTACTCAAAGTACAGCATTGCGATGAAGTATTAATGTTAATTGTTATTGTTTAAGGAGAACTTACATGCATCCACGCACATTAGCACCCAAAGAAAATGGCGGAGCGAGCGTCTGTGAAAGTGAAACTAAAATGAACCGCAAAGCGGAACTACGCCATCTAGCGGCATATAATAAAAGTCTCAAATTAAAGTTTCATAACCTACTCATAGGGAATTTAGAACAGTTAGTGTCTACAGTAGTCAGTTTTCTATCCCATAATGCCACAGGGGAAGAGGAGCCATCAGATTCATGAAGTAAAACATAAATAAATATCTGTAAACTTGAATCATAGTGTTGTTGTGTTGTATTTCTGTAGTTTAAGTGATAACGTGTGATGTTAGCAGCAGCTTTTATCAGTGAATATTAACAGACATATAAATGCTTTTATGTTTAAAATAAATGTAAAAGCTACATGTAAAAAAACATTATTCCTGTGGTTGCTCTGATCAACTTATTGTTCACATATTATCAGGAATGTATTGAAACACCTGTACCCTAAGCATGACCTTTATTGAGAAGTAAATAGTGTTGATGCTCTGTAAAGTACACAGATTCAGCTCATGTAGCACATGTGTTTTAGTCTAAAGTGTTTGTGTTGAAGAATCCAGAAATCAGACTTTAATGAATCAGTGTTATGTTGACTGATAGATTATGTGTTAGACATTAGGTTTGATATTATGAAGGTTTCACCGAGTCACTAAATTATTTTAGCTTTTTTTAAAGCTTTGCCAAACGCTTGCACTAAACCAAATAATAATAATAATAATAATAAAGTCCACTTTAATCTCTGTCTAGTTACTATTCTCTGAACAGTGTATTGTAACAGGTTTTATATGATACATCACTCATGTTATAATCCTCATTTTGTTAAATAAAAGCATCTGATATAAGTCACAGTGCTGTTTTATTTATGTGAGACATTTAATAGAAATAATCTCACTTTTAGTAATTTTACACTAATATGATTGTGTTATTTTGTAGTTTTACAGTCTGAATTTACATTAAAATAAGTAACTTTGCCTTATTTATTTATTTGATTATATCTTATTACACAAGTATTGTGTTAATTGAGTTTTCTTTTAAAATAGCCTAATGTAACAATAAATAAAAAATAACATGATATGAATTTGTATTGTGTTTAACAGCAAAACTTTTCTGTTCAGTGTAATATTTCTTCATAAACCCGTTCAGGTTTTATGTAAGTGTTTTTTTTTTTAAGAAACCGTACAATGAAATAAACAAATAGCCAAAGTCAAAATCATACCCTTACGAAAATTAACCAGGGTTTTATTGTGGTAAAAGTGTAGTTACCATGGTTTTTTGGTCTATTGATTACTATGAGCAAAACTATGGTTTTACTACCTACCATGGTTTAACTATGGTTTTTGAAAACCATGGTTGTCAAAACCATGGTTATTTTGTGGTTACCATGGTTTAACTACAGTAACCATGGTTTTTTGGTTTTAACTGTAGTAAAACCATGGTTAATTTTCGTAAGAGTATACAGTATCTACTGTATTGTTTTTGTGAAAATTGAATTGGTTTTGGACACAAGATGGCGCAAACGTCAAAGTGAATTTACTGACTGCATTACAACGTCAATTCAGTATATTTTTTACTGTTCGTTTATTTCACCACAATGAGGCGATATATATAGACGGTTAATAAAGGCCTTTATTATGTACATACGTAAACAGTTGTTATTTTCGACGAGCCATATGAATATCTGCTGTGAACACAAGATGGCGCTCAACTACTGTTATATGTGTGTAACTGTGTAAATAAACTCTACACAAACGCTGTTTTAATTTACTGTCAAAGCGCGCTTATGTGTTATAATGTTGTAAATGTAGTTTAATTTGAGGAACTTGATATCAATGTCAAATTTATTTGTTGAATAAGAAGACCGCGAATCGGACCGAGGTGGGTTCTAGCTAGATGGGATACAGCTGCGGTCTAAATCTCGCGAGATGTTGAATTTAGGGTTTGGTTTCAAGGTCGTATTAGGATGAAAACAGCGGTTCTGGCTAGATGGGATACAGATACGACATAAATCTAGCGAAATGTTGGCTCTAATGTTAGGTTTGGGTGTAGCATTAAGGATGTAGATAAGGATGAAAACGGCGCTCATCTGACGAGATGCTGTAGCAGGTCGTTGCTGCATCCCTTCTAGCCACAACCGCGCATGCGCTCATCGGTGCAGTCGCCTCAGCAGCACAACATCATGCAGCATGACTTCTTTAGTCGAGGAAACTGAGGTAAAACTGAGGAAAACAAACGATTATCTGCTGAAATTAAAGTGAACTGGAGTCGACAGAGATAAGACCGAATGACTGTTCAACTTAAAGTAACACAAAATAAGAGTTTAATCATAAAAAGAGCTGCTGTGAGATTGACCGAACAGATTTAACAAGACCTCAACAAACATCTTTATTGTGTCAGGTATGTTGAATTAAAACAAAAACGTGCCAAAAACATCAAAGGATTTGCATTTAATGGTTATAATTGGATTGTATTGTTTCACCAACAGATGACATTTCTATTTTTGTTTATTTCTATTTATTGCTTTAGATATATTATCTGTAGTTGATGATCAGAATAAAAGTTTCATCTTCCTCAGGTGGAGGTTTCAGAGGTCAGATATCTTCATCAGTTTGTGGCTGTAGTAGTCACCATCAGCATCTCTTATAAAGGTGAGAGTTTTACTTTAAACCACTAAACCATGATTGATCATTTTAGGTTTCACTTTTGACTTTTTCCTCAGTCATCAGTTCAGCTCCTCCCATGACCACGTTGTCGGTTCGCCACTTTTCCTTAACCCTTGCCCATTTTTTTCTCCTTCTAATACATCAACTTTGAGGACAAGTGTCAGGAAAAATCCCAGAAAAGCTGAAAAATTGCTGGTTCTGATAGAAAGGTCTAGTGGAGTCCATGCCTCGATGGGTCAGGGTTGTTTTGGTGGCAAAATGGTGATTTACAGTATTAGGCAGGTGGTCATAAAGTTTATTTTGCATTAAGAAAAAATATCGCCTGAATTTAATCCTTTTCCTTCAGTTTTTTTTTATTTTTTATAAAATGAAGAACTATCTAGTTTATATAAATGTATAAAATTTATCTTATTGTGACTTCATTATAGACTATTGTCTAACGAGTCAGTTTAGTGCATTAATACAGTACGCTGTATACTATAGACATCTCTGCTGGTAAACTTTGCTCTTACACCATCTCATACCCCCTCCTCTTTTTCCATTGCGTAAGCAAAATTGTGACCTTGTTGAGTACATGAAGTTTCCAGCGTTTCACACTTCAATGTTTTCAGTTAGATCTGAGTACTTCAAATTTCATTGTGAACACCAACACAAAGTGACGTAAGATTGTGCATAAGTATAGTGCATAGCGCTAAATAAGTATACCCTTTTCACTGCCATTTCTTTATACTATGGTTGTGATTAGGATTAGGTAATCAAGTAGCAGCTTCCCCAGTGTGTAAACCAATCAGAAGTAGTGGAGTCAATTTCAGTACAACACTGTCAGTGTGTGTAGTTTTGAGTTGTTGTTTTAAATTGGCAGTATTGAATGAAGATGTTTTTGCCGTTTTTTCTGCCACAACTTCCACATGTATGACATCTGATGTAAAATAAAGGAGGGGCAAAATGAAGGCAATTTTGCTAAGTTTTAAAATGATATCACCCCCTGTCATTTCTATTAACAACCAGTGATGCTAGAAATATTGCAACTTTCAGTAAATCATTTGCATTTGTTTCTTAAAGTTACTCTTGTGTCTTTTTTTTATTATCCACTGAGATAAAAGATAAAAGATGTGTTTTTCAAAATTAAGAAAATAAACATGATGCACGTTCAGTTCTCTCTCCCTCGGTGAACTTCTTTCAGAAACATGTCAGAAAAATGAACTGTAGCTTAACGATTTCTTGTCATACAAGCTAAAGATAAATATCTACATAATGCTTGGAATGTCTACTTTTAAATGATGTAAGTTTAATCGAAAACAAATATTGCCATTTGTTGTTAACTGTATAAGAAGAGAGAGACGTACCGTCTTTCTCCTATTACTGCATTATCTATAATGAGCCACGCCCCGCTCCATTGAAGAGAAGAACAGAGATCATCCATATTCATTAGTCAACCCCACAGTCAATGGAGACTCGATCTGATCTCTGGATTCAGTGCTGTGTCAATCCGAGTGCTAAAAACATCACATCTAAACCGTTGTTTACTCCAAGTCCCGCCTGTAACTAAAAGTTCTCCAGACGTGAATGTTTTCTTTAAACTCCTATCTGTGCTTCTGTCAGACAGTGTGACGTGATCGACGGCCAAACGCACACACAAACACACGATGCCTCATATCTGACGCGTTTTGTGGTATTCTGATGAAAGACGCTTGCAAACAGCATATTTTCTTTACAGTTAGTTTATTTAACGCAAGATCACGCGTGGGAAGGCATTTCTTTTGTGTTGCTTTCACAAACAAACACGTAACAGTAATGGCGCATCTTACATTCCTGCCTAAAGGCTCATTATGCAGCTCATTATGCAAGTCTTTTGTTCCCTCAGTTGTCAATCACAGATTATTTAAGAGCTTCCCACCCTCCTTGCATATTGCCTTCCTAACCAAAAAGTGACTTTGAAATTGTAAATCAATATATTGTTTTATGTGAATGAGTAGGCCGAATGATTTTCAGATCATTTTGAAGAAAAAACTCTAGACTACTTGATTCTGTTTTAAAAAAGTTTTTCAAGAAACATCATCTTGTTTGATTTACTGTATAAGCTTGTTTCCTCATGGTCACAAAAATACTGGTATTGCTATCTTTGTGGGGACAATTGTTCCCCACAACATGATAATTACCAGGTACACACACACAAACACACACACACACAGTTCACACCTCTCACATCTCTCACAGACACACACATATACACATTAACCAATAATAGTCTAACACATATCTCACGTCCATCAGTACAACAAAAACACATTTCTTTCCACTTCGCATTTCACTTAAACACAAATGAAAGTGTGAATGTGTCAGATGCGTATAGTTATAAAAAAAAAACATGTTTGTGTTTTAAAAACAAATACTTTGAGTGTATCCACATTTATTTATTTATATTTTGATCACAGAGTTTCTGATGTTGTACAGTTCTTTTTTTTAAACTGCTATTAACATTTTTTAAGCATGGTGAAATTATGTTTAACATGTGCTTTTTGGTGTGTATTATGTAATAATCGCTTTATGTAATATAATTCACAAAGGCAAACTTTAAACTCACAAACACTGAGAATCTGAAGTTATAACAGAGACTGTAGATGATCACAATGAGTTTGTTTATTGTCCCTTGACTCCTGCATACACCACATCATCCTCTACTGCAGATCCCTGTACACACAAACACACAACATACAAACAAACACATTTAATAACCATCAAATCAATTAATTAAATCATTATTAATCTACTTTAAGAGATTGGTGTGTATGCATTAAATAGGATTAAAGACAAATGTGTTAGGTTATAAACAATCTGACATCAGTTTATTATAGATTAGTGATGCACGGATGTATCAGCCACCGATATTTATTGGCCGATTTTTGATGAATTTGAAACCATCGACAATAGCACGAGAAAGGCCGATACTGATTGTTTATTAATTAACTGCATAAAGAAATCCATTATATGTAAAAAACTAGTTAATGTTGTTAATAAAATAAATGTTGAATAGCAAAAACCACCTTTGAAGGTTGTCATGCTGTCTTATTATATTTGTTCTTAATTTGTGCCTCTCTCATTATGTTGGTCAGTTGAATGTTAATTAGATCAAATCCATATTCAGTAAAAATAATTTGATGCAGAAATAAACTAGCAAATAGACCAACTGTAGAGTACTGTGTACAAGTGTTTAATATCGGCATCGGTATCGGCCAGAAGTTGTCTGTTTAAATCGGTATCGGCCCCAAAAATCCTATCGGTGCATCCCTAGTAACTACTAGTTAAAAACGAGTTAATGTTGTTAACTCTTTCCCCGCCATTGACGAGATTTCTCGTCAATTAAGAGAAAACGCTTCCCCGCCAATGACGAGATATTCCGTCTTTCCGCAATACCGCTATTATCCACCAGGTGGCGCCCTTCCGCAACTTTTTAAAACCGGAAGTATTTCCCTATGCCAAGCTGCTGCATGTCCGTGTCTGTTTTAAAGATCGCTCTGAATGGGATCTCTATGAAAAGTCCGTCATAAAAATGGAATTATTTCTGCTTTTTGCTCAAAATATGGTGTTTTTGCAAAAACCTACCCATATTCAAAAGCTGATTGCAAAAGAACCACTAAAGGTAGGATGAAACGGTTTTTTTTGTTTGAAAGCAGAGGGTCTGTTCTTTCATTTGGTATATTGTATGTTTATATATTTAAAGAAGAACATTTTCTGGAAGGCATTAAACTTTGGTGAAAATCATGAAAAACGCTGGCGCTGGCTGGCAACTTTTTTTAAAAACGCTGGCGGTGAAAGAGTTAATAAAATAAATGCTGAATAGCAAAAACCACCTTTGAAGGTTGTCATGCTGTCTTATTATATTTGTTTTAGCTTAATTTGTGCCTCTCTTATTATGTTTGTCAGTTGAATGTTAATTAGATCAAATCCATGTTCAGTAAAAATAATTTGATGCAGAAATAAACTAGCTAATAGACCAACTGTATAGTATTGTATACAAGTGTTTAATATCGGCATCGGTATCGGCCAGAAGTTGTCTGTTTAAATCGGTATCGGCCCAAAAAATCCAATCGGTGCATCCCTAATATAGATGGGTAGATAGATGGATAGATAGATGGATAAATAGATGTATAGATCAGGGCGTCCGCACCGTAGTAAGAGGTAGTAAAGGGTAGTAAAACGAATCTAACAAATTTAAGGCCCTTCAAAGGTAGTAAAAGGTAACAAACGCAATTTGACTTGGTAGGAATTTTTTTGCTTAATATTTGTGTCTCCATGTTTTAACTTCATCTAGCATAGTGTGAAAATATATACAGTGCTAACAGGACCTGAGTGAGTCAGAGTTGATAGCAAATATAGTCACCTTATATAAGAGTATACACACTTAACTCATAGTATTTTCTCATTCGAGGTTACGCGCCCACATCACATTGCTGCACGTGTGGTCACAAAAGCTTAACATTACACGTATTTAAGCACCACAGTTTTATATTAAGTTATTTTAAGGCGTTGAAACACAAACAACAGTGCTATATGCGCACACTGTTTCTGTGTGAGAGGAGCGTGCAAGCCGCGCATCCGCTTCTCATTGAGCTTGTGTGTATTTTTGCTGCTGTATTAGCCTTAAATACACACATGCGTCAAAATTACTGGCTTTTGCAAGTATTCTCATAAACACGATCATTTAGGTTTTAAGAGAAAGTAAACAGCTAAAAGAGAAAACGAATGTGTAACAGTAGATTAGATTCGGACTTTGGTCTTAAAGGGGAAGTTACCTAATTTTGCTCCTGTCTGTCACTCGTGTTAATCAAACAGCATTGAGAGAAAATCCGTCACTGCTTTTAACTAAATCACTTTTCTACCTTTAATAAGATTTGTACGTTGAATTGACCTTTCGCCGGCCCCTCCCCCAAAATGGCCATTGTCCAATCACACATCACAGCACCCGTTACTATGCGAGCACGTCCGACAAACATTAACGCCCGCGGCGTTTGTAAATCGGACACTAGATAAGTTACCCCGAGAGATTGTATGGATTTTACCGATGTCCTGGCATCAGAGAAACAAGTCACACTTTCCTCCTTGATGCCAGTCTTGGAGCACATTAACTTTGAGATACTTCAAGATCAAGAAGAAGACTGCAGTCTCACTAAACAAATGAAACATGTAATAAGAGAAGACCTGTTAATGCAGAAAAGATATACAGAGGAAATGAAGAATGTTATGAACATATCCAGTTTTGTGGATCCCAGGTTCAAGGGAAACTTTACTGAGAATCTGGATGACACAGTCAAGGCATGCAGTGACGAAGCAATGGCACTTGTTGCATTACATCCAGAGATTCCAGACACAGAAAATCCTACAGCAGCAATCACATCAAGCACCTTCTCCACCACCACCATAAAAAAATAGAAGAGCCTGTCTGGGTTATTACAGCAAATAACCAGTGCAAAGAAGAATAAGTCACTAGCTTCAGGACATGCACTGCCATCAGTCCAAGAAAAACTTGACTCAGAGGTGAAACTGTACTTGTCACTTTCTTCATTTAGTGCTGATGCAGACCCATTGGCTTGGTGGAAAGCACATGTGGAAGAAATGCCAATGCTTTCAAAAGTGGCCAGAAAATATCTCTGAAATTTTGTGTCAATAGCCCACTGAGAAATCCCCTTACTTATAAAAGGCGACGACTCGCTTTTTGAAGGTTGCAGCCTCCGAAGTGCATGAAGAGAATTGAAATGAGGCGGCCTACGAAGGCCTTACAAGCCTCCAGTTGCGCTGCTTTGATGCAATTGGTCTAAGAATGCAGCCTTCAGAGGTCCCAGACTTTAATTTGGGACACAGCTAAGATCTCTGCATATTTCAATGCAATGTATTTGTATTGTTCATGTATGTGTGTGGCAGTTTTCAGATAATGATATAAACTGTAATGATTGTTCTCACCGATTTATGCATTTTTTGTTGGAATGTTGTTTCTGCATATGTGATCTCATCTTCACCAGTCTGAACTGTTTCAACAACAATCAGAGACACATTAGAAACTTAGAACTTGGACCTGTTTCTTAATTATGTATTGATTTAGAGATTGTAATTTTGTTAATACTCATTATTAAGCACTTTGCAGTAGTTAATAGTTACCCTCTTGATGTGTTTCTTTGTTTTTCCTACAGATGCAGAACATTGAAATTGCCGCTACAATCATCAGAGATCCAGCAGCAGCCCCAGAGATATAATCTAAGAACAGGTCCAATGTTTACACTTCGTTTTACAGTGTCACCGTTAAACATGTTACATGTACTTACTATAGTAAAAACAGTTATTAGGTATAATTACATGCAAATAACCTTAAATCAAACACTAAACTTAAAGTAAGTACATGTTGTTAATAATATTACTCTATTTTTGTAAAATGTATCTGTGTACTGTATCCAGGACACCTTAAAATACAATATAAACCGTTCACTCACATAAAAGACCTGAACACGGCTGACAGAGATGAGTGATGTTGAGATGTTGAGTTTGGTTTGTGATGGTATTGTTGAGTACACAGCTGTATGTGTTTGTATCCTGATATTCAACCTCCAGAGATAGAGAGAGTCTGATGTTGAGATCAGACACACTGATGCTGGACGATAAATTGTTTCCTTTGTACCAGGACAGACTCACATATCTCTTTTTGTGCATTTTGCGGTTCATGCGAATTTGCGGCTGATGTCCGAGTTGGCGGAATTTCGCACGCGTTAACAAATCAGGAGCCTGCTTACTTCTCTATTGGCAGCCCCGCCCAGAGTCACTTGTTCAGCATGAAGGCTTGATATTGTCCTTGAGCAGTCACCCGGAGCAATACAAAACAAGATCTTATTTCTATAGAGACAGGAATAAAAAGGACCATGCTTGAAAGAGTGTCAGTGACGACATTGGGCAACCTGGTAAGTACAAGTTGTAAATATACATTTCACTTTTGAGTCACGTGACGTTTATCGACCTGCGCAGTTTATTTTCCCCCTATAGTAAGGTTACCAAATACAAACCAGTAACTCTCTCAATAAATGCACAATCAACATCAGTCATCTTGCAAACAGACAACCGCATAGCACTTGCCCCTCCCACAAGAAGTGGAGTTTTCCTCTGACGCTCGTCAAATGCCTACTTTTTCCGCGCGTCTACTTCGATCTACACGCGCGAAGGCATTCAAACTGTTCAAGCAGCAAACTAGGCGCGGTAGACGCGATTTTGATGCCTCAAATGCGGTTGGTGTAAACGCAGCATAAGACTTCATTTGTTTAAGCAGTTAAACTCTCATGTTGTTAATTATTATGTGAAATTAGATGCAAAAATCTACTCTCTACCAAATAAGTAAATAATTTTACAAAACCCAAAAAAACTTTTAATATGTTAAAACTTAAATGTGTAATTGACAGGACAAACAGTAAATCTTTACTCACCATAGACAGTAACATTGAATCTGTATGGGGTATTTGGTGTCTTTTTTGATGGTCATTTGATAAAGTCCAGTGTGTTGAGTTGTGATGTTTGTGATGGTGAGATCTCCAGTCTGATTATTCACCTGCAGTCTGTCTCTGAATCTCCCATCAAGAACATCATCATATATTGAGACTGTATTAGCCGTTTTATTGATTCTGACTATGCGAATACCTTTATCTCCAAACCTCCACTCAATCATATCATCTCTCTGTAGTTTAGTATCAGTATATAGAGTAACAGAATCTCCCTCCATCACTGACACTGACTTCACTTCATCACCAAACACATCTGCACACACAAACAGACAAATTTACTTAAATCTGTGTGAAATGAGTTGGTCTATTAAAGTTTTAAACAATTCAATTAATTAAACAATTACAAAAAAACTTCGACTTTCTAGATGTAAAAACCTTTGTATTTATTTTTTTCCTGACTGAAATGACTAAAATAACTTTTAATTGCATTAATAAATAAAATTAAAATTTATGCTAATAAATATGGAGATTGATTTCTTTTAATAATGATTAAAATAGCAAAAGCAGACAGATAGTAAAACACTTTTAGTTTCAAAATTATTTTTAAACGGCATTTAGATTAATGTACAGTTGACGAATAGTTAATTAAACAAATGTCCATAAATATTAAAATAAGTTTACAGCTTACCCACTGGACACCTGAAGCATAAAGAGTAAAAAATCAACATGAGAAACATTTTCTTCAACAGTTCAGCGCTCTGTGTTGTGAATCGTGAATGTACAGATTTGACACCATTCTAGTTTAACACGGATCTTGTCTGACTGAGTGAGCATGCGTCCTTTACTTCCTGTTTTACAGCAGTCTTTTCTCAGTTTCCATTGACCTGTATTTCATTTTATTAATAATATTGATTGACATCAAACCTCCAGGATTCCAGTTTTTACTGCACTATTTTTTTGACAGGTTTAGTAAAACTTCAAATGTTTTTGTGTTTGTTGCTTTTAAAAATAGTTACTCTTACCCTGACCCCAGAGTAAACTGAGTAGATTTCATGTACAGGCCATGGATTTTTAAAACTAAACTTTAAGAGAGAGTTGTGTGGTTGATATGGTGGGAGTGGTCTAATTTAGTGAAATGTATGGGAACATAAAAGTGTTTTAACTGTGCACAATCTTGCTGCAGACTGCAAAACTTTTTCAGATTCCTGAACTATTGAGGAAAATGTTACTCATGGTTGTTCTCTATTCGTTTGGCTGCTGTTAAGTGGGTAAGTTATAAACATGCTTTATGTTTTTTATTTTTAACTTATCATGTATATTCAATCCGCTTTTCTGAAATGATCTAAACTTTAGTTCCTGCCTGAATTAGAGATTGTAATTTTGTGCTGAGCTGGACAGGATTTGATGTGTGCGAGCGGTAGACACTCGAGTGATCATGTGTGTGTACAGGTTGTGGGTTTCCCACACAACAGAAATATCTAATATAAAATATCCAAAAAACAAATACATTGTTATAAATGATTTATTAATTCAACTTAAACTGACTAAAGATATTTAATCTGTGTGAATCTGTTTGTGTGTTCAGGTGTGTTTGGTGATGAAGTGAAGTCAGTGTCAGTGCTAGGGGGAGAATCTGTTACTCTACACACTGATACTAAACTACAGAGAGATGATATGATCGAGTGGAGGTTTGGAGATAAAGGTATTCGCATAGTCAGAATCAATAAAACGGCTTAAACAGTCTCAATAAATGCTGATGTTCTTGATGGGAGATTCAGAGACAGACTGTAGGTGAATAATCAGACTGGAGATCTCACCATCACAAACATCACAACTCAACACACTGGACTTTATAAGTTTTTTTTTACTTATTTATTTATTTAAAGGCAGGATAGGCAGGAATTATCTAAAAAAACTTTTTTACAAATTAGTTTAAACTGTCTTTATATATCAATTCATAAGTAAAATGTAAGTACTCTGAAAAAGAGAGTATAAAAATCGAGTGTCGGTAGACCTCTCAGCTCATTTTTCCATTCACTCCACCCCCTCCCGTCTGGTTTTCTTCTAAAGCCACGCCCCCAAAACACATGAACGCGCGACGCTGACCAGCTCTGCTGGGAGAAGCATTTACCTGAGATGAAAGTGTGATTTGGACAATTACCTTGTTCCCCCTTAAACCAGGATCTAAACTTAAGATTTCATAGGATCCATAAACCTTGCCTTGGTTACCGTGCTTCACACTGCGTTAGTGTTTGTGTCTGCCACCATAACAGGTGTACACCATTAAATCCATTACACCAAGCGGAGGCGCTACCAAAATAAAAGTCCTCATACACACCCAAATACAATACAATAAATCATGTAAATGTAAATAAACAAAATAATGTCTTAAAATACACATAACAAATATGATACATATGGTTCTTTACAATAAGCAACACCCATGAAACATTTTTCAATCAATCAGAATAAAGCAGTCGAAAGACCCGTGGTATAACTCAGAATAACAAACCTTTAAATGTTGCAACTGGCCAATCACAATCAAGCATTTTAGACCACCGTGTAATAAATATTCATTTATACTGTATGTTGATTTCTGTTCTCCAGCTCATCTACCCATTCCTGTCATCACCACACAAAACTCTTCATCATCAGAAACATCATCATATGTGCTGTGTGTTCAATGTCCTGGTACAAAGGAAACAGTTTATTGTCCAGCATCAGTGTGTCTGATCTCAACATCAGCAGCATCTCTCTTCATCTGAAGTGTCTGGATGAATCTTACAGATGTGTGGTAAATAATACCATTAGTAACCAAACTCAACATCTCAACATCACTCATCTCTGTCAGATGCGTTCAGGTACAAAAACTGTGATTATTGCTGTTTATTCACTGGGCTAATCTGACCTTTCTAGAGGTTAATCATTCATTCATTTATACACAGTGATGTTGGTAAAGCATTTGTTGAAACACACATGTTTCTTGTGTTTTTTTTTCAGACTTTGTTTGCTGTTGTTATGTTTCTGAAGCGGTGATCCGATTGGTTCTCGTCGCTCTGGTAGTTGTGGCTACTATAGCTGTTTTAGTTTATGACATCAGATCCAGAAGAGCCGAGCAGAAGGAGGAAGTTCAGACATCACCATCAGACTGATACATTTTACATTCTGATATGTAGGAGTAGTTATAGCCATAGATATGTATAAAGGCTTGATGTGTTACGGCGGAGTCTCTAATGCATCACCTGGCGGCCATCTTACCACAGGCAGCTCGCTCATTCGTAGCATTGTGTTTTAATGATGCAGGTACTTTTAAATGATCATAACTTGCTCGATTTTCTACCAGTTTTCAAATGGTGTGGTTTCTTACAAATTTTATTAACGTGGCTATAATTCTGGATGCTTTAACATGTTTCATGAAAATTATATATTATTTTTAGTTTAAGTATGCAGTGTCATAGGAACATCTTTGACGGTAAACAATTAAGCAAGTTATGGTCATTTAAAAGTACATGCATCATTAAAACTCAATGCTACGAGTGGGCGAGCTGCCTGTGGTAAGATGGCCGCTAATTGCGGACGTTCCACTCAATTGGCCAGCAGCGCAGGCGAGACAACTAGCTTTTATACATACTGTATCTATGGTTATAGCTTTCTAGTGTTATTGCCAAGGATGTCATTTTGTCAAATATAAATTTTGACTTATTATATGTTTAGCACAGAGTCCGTAACTTGATTTTATGTAAATTATTATTGTTGCAATTAGGGATGCTAAACAATTAATCGTGATTAATCGTTAGCAGATTAAAGGTGCTTGTTTACATCATATATGTGTGTAAACTGTGTATAATAAATATGTATATATATAAATATGAACACATTCATGTATAATTTTAAGAAAAAAAAAATGTATACATTAAGTATTTATATATAATATAAATTATACATAAATATACAAATGTATATACACATGTAAACATTTCTAAAAAATATACATGCATGTGTGTACATTTATTTATACAAAATTATTATACACAGTTCACACACATATATGATGTAAACAAAAACTTTTATTCTGCTAACGATTAGTCGCGATTAATCGTTAAGCATCCCTAGTTGCAATGTTTTGTTGTTTTTTAATGTTGTAATTGAGAATTTTTTAGAGGCATCAAGTTAAAAATGAATAAATCTCAATTCAATATTTCAAATCTATGTTTTATTGTAGCTGTACAACAAAGTCAAAAGTGTCTTACAGTTTACCTGTCATACAGGTACAGTTTAAAACTATTTAAAGCAACATGATCTCACGGCAAGTCGTGTTATAGTCACAAAAAATTTGATTAATTTATGAGTGTCCATGGCACGAAATTCAGCTTTTTGTCTGAACGTCTTTTGTCACCCGCACAAATTTCTATAAATAGTTTTTCATGTCTGTGGCACGACTTTCTTTTTCATGTCATTTTATGTATTGTTTTCTAATTTTTCAGCCTATTTTTAAATCGCTGTCGCGTGGGGTTATATTTGGGTTAGAATGTACTTTTATGTATTGGTTTCTAAATGTTTTTCTTCCGCTTTTAAAACTATTCTCGCCTGGAGTTGGGGTTAGATTTGGGGTTTGGGTTAGGATGTACATTTATGTATTGGTTTCTACTTGTTTTTCTTCCGCTTTTAAAACTATTCTCGTCTGGAGTTGGGGTTAGAGTTGCGGTTCGGGTTAGGATGTCTATAAATGTAACAGAAAGTGATTCTAACCCCAACCCCAGGCCACAATGGTAAGAAAATAGGAAAAACTATGAGAAAACAATACATAAAATGACGCAAAAAAGCTGAATTTCATGCTATGGACATGGGCCCGTCTTCCTTTTTCCAAAGCGTTTTTCAAACATTGTGCACTCCGCCTTTAAAGGCAGGGTCCATGATCTCTGAAAGCCAATGTTGGCATTTGAAATCACTTAAACAAACACATCCTTACCCCAATAGATTCTGGACCTTCTTTTGATAGACCCACACAACTCAGGCAACAATGTCATAAGTGATTGCTACACTAGCAATACCAGCTAAAATCAAGATGGGAGACCAGCTTAAACCAGCCCTGCTGCAAAAATAAATAAAACTATTACAGAAAATTCTAATGGTTTTATTGGGAATTTTATTGGTTCTAATGGAATGTGGCCCAAAACACACTACAGTGTATTGTTTTTTGTTGGTCTCTAATTGTATGTATTGGTTCTAATGGTTCTAAGTATTGGTTCTAATGGAATATGGCCCAAAACACACTAAAGTGTAGTGGTTTCAATGGTAAAAGCTAATGGTTCCTATTGATATTTTACTGGAAACCATTAAAATTTTCTGTAATAGTTTTATTGTTTTTTTCATGCATGATTTTTCAGTGGGGTATAACCACAAAATAACCATTGTAATTAATACACCAAAAAACAACTTAGTTACTGCACTTTTTCCACAATAAAACCATGGTTAATTTTTTAAGGGTGTTGTGACAAGCTTTGCATCCTGCGCCCACAAAAAAGAAGTCACTGTGCATGAAAGGAAGATATTATAACACACAATTCAATTATTCAAATTATTCAACAATTCAAGTCACTTAAAGCAAAATAATATTAATCATAATATTAAAAATAGGAAGGAATATGCTATATTTATGAGATTAAGAGTTGGACATATATTCTCAATTTAACTAATTATATCACGGGCAAACACAATACAGGTGTTTGTGATGTGCCTCAGGAAATGGGGAGAATTTGGAGCATGTTTTAATAAGATGTACTGTATAAGGTGTCAGCAGAAAATAATACTTTATATTAGGTATTACAGAATGGGTGATATTTTAAACAAATAGACAAAAACGATAAGCAAATAATAGCAATAACTAGGTTCTGAAAAACACCGCGTTAATCATTACCAAGCATTATGCAGCATCAGCGTCATCATCTCCAGTACGAGGCGGTCTGCACCTGCACCAGAGAAGAAGAAGAAGATGCTGCTCGTCTCATTTTTAATAAGAATTGTTTCGATAATTTAATGTTTTTTATTATTATTTCGATGTCAGTGATGTGTGTGTAGGTTTAGTTTAGTTGAGATTTGACGTTGTTATTCGCTGCCAGTCAGTGTGTTTAGGGCGTGACGTTGACGAACACTCAGTCAGAGATATAAAATAACGGTACTTAAATAACATTAACATGAAGACGATAAATCTACTGTGTGTTATCTTTTTATTCATCAACGGTAAGTTCATTTATCAACATATATTCCATACTTTCACTTTCACTTCTATTTAATGCGACTGTATACGTTTGAATTAGCCAACGCGCTTAATAATAACATATTTTGAAAGACATTTCAATTTTTCTTCGTTGTTATGCTAATATATTTTTAAAAACTGTTGGTGATTTTTAGCTGTTTCTTACGTGATGGTCAGATCGATATAACGCATAGAGCTCCTGACTAAAAACATATCCGTCCCAAACCGTATGCTTCCATACTATATAGTACACGAAAAGCACTACTTCTCGTACTCTTTGCCTACTATTTAGTATGGAAGTAGGAAGTTTGGGGCGCGGCGATGATATTTACATTATCACCCTAGGATTCTTATAAAAATGTTATCTCTCACTTTTTTTGTAAACAGGTGTGTTTGGTGCTGAAGTGATGGAGGGAGATTCTGTTACTCTACACACTGATACTAAACTACAGAGAGATGATCTGATACTGTGGAGGTTTAAAGATGTAAATGACCCCATAGCTACACTTGACAGAGCAGAAAATAAAATCTCATATGGTACTGATGGGAGATTCAAAGGCAGACTGAAGCTAAGTGCTCATACTGGTGATCTCACCATCACAAACATCACAACCCAACACTCTGGGGATTATCAACTAGACGTCAATGGAGATGATATTACAACAAAGAAATTCAATGTTATTGGTGAGTCTCAAACCTTTACTTTAGTATTTGTCTTAATTGTTGTTTGAAAGTCTCAAACCAGGTGTGCCTTACACATCTTGAAATGTGAAGCTGCTGCTCTTTGATCGGCCTCTGGTGCAGTACAAGTTATAAACCTCAACCTCTTCATGCAATTAAATGGGACAACAAAACAATCTCGCTTATGTTAAGCATTATTTGTGTATATTATAACAAAATGAGTAAGCACGCGGCTTTCGCCATCATCGTTGTCAGTCAGCTCGCCTTACACACTCTTACAGTAATGCATGAAATCTGATACCTGCTGCTCTTTGAAATGATGCACGTTTAGCTACGCTGAATTCAGGCAGCAGAAGACACATTCAGTTATAGTGTCTGCTCTCTCTAACAAAACTAAATGATTTAATTGCAAGGAAAAATCAAAATGATGGTGGGCAAGTGATCTAATCAGTAAGGGTAAACACGGGGCGTAAGCATTAACGATTCCAATTCAATTTTAATTGGTGATGTCATGCGTTGCCGAACTGAATTGTGGTTCTGTCGGTGCTGGGTCATGGCCATTGCTCGTGGCAGAAGTCGAACATTTCTCAACCTTTCAAGTGGCAACGTGTGCGTCAGCCAATCAGGAAATAACCTAGGCAGAGCTTGCCAATTACGTTAATGGAAGGGCAGAGCATGTGTAGCGGCCACTGTGATTGGCTGTTGGCCACGCTTCAGACAAGCCTTCCATCAAGTGTTAACGCTTCTGTCCTGTGTGAATGTACCTTAAGAGGCTAAAGGGGGCACCTTGTATCACCAGTTACACTGACTATCGCAACAACCATAGTTGTATTTAACTTACCTTATTTTAGAAAACAAGTTAAATGAGACGTTCAAGAGGCGTGGTTAAATTGGGCGCGGAAGCTTTGGGCGTAAGTTTGATGCCTCCGGGCTCCGTGGACGATTCTTTATGTGGCTCAAAAACTGATGAATTCAGCATTCCAAAGCAAATATGCGCAGCTGTTGCTCTCTGTGCTGTGCATGATAACGGCAACATATTTTAAAAATAAAAATATACTGCGTTGCGTTGTTTTTTACATCCTCTTCAGGGTTTCCCGCAGAAAATTTGTTAGTAAAGGTGGTAGGGTTTGGCAGGTGGGCGGGGCAAAGGGTGTGGCAATCAAAGGGGGTCATGATAAAAATTAAAATATTTAAAAAAATATATATATATATTTTTAAAACACTCAAATAAAACTTAATTTTGAAGAAACTTTGACAAAAAATGAACACATACTAGATTATGAATGAATTAAATGTTTTTACCTCTAATGGGAATAGCTGCCTGATGAAGTGAAACGAAAGGGTTAATAAACACAAACTAAAGCAGATGTTGTAAAACGTCTGGCGAACGATGATAGATAGCGCAAAAACTGTAAAAACTGATTATTTCCCACTATTAATCACATTATCTTAAAGGAGTGTAACTACTGTAGCATGTAAATAAATTTTAAAAATTTAAAATTGCAAGAACTATAGACTAATTCAATAACAGGCTTAAATAAACCCAAAACATAAGTCCACTTACAGTTCTCACGGACACGCGTTTTATCAACAGGCTATCCTCCAGAGATGACGGACCACATCTTATCTCATTTCGGTCATGTGGTGTGTGTGCGTGCTCGCGGTGTGAAGCGCGTCTGCGGTATTCTGCGTGATGTTTTTTCAACTGGCTAGTTATCATCCAGACAGTAACAGTCCGGACCACGTCTTTCTCATTTCGGCCGTGTGGCGCGCGTCCCTGCTCGCGGTGTGATGCACGTACGCGCTAATCTCCGAGATGCACTTGACGGCCTTTTGTGCAGCAATTTTGTTTTTTGATGACCTAGTTAAGGCGGTAGGGTTTCCAAGCTTAGGCGGGCCGCCTTAACTGAAATATGCTGCGGGGAAACCCTGCTCTTGTACGTGGACATTAATTGGTGATGATGTGAGATTGCGCACTTTTCAAGTGAACCGTCCAGCATGAGCTACAGTGTGCACTAGCAGCGGGAAAGTTATGGCACTTTTCTATTGAAAAGTACCTAACGGCTTGGGTCGTGTCAGCTTAATTTTTGGAGTTTTTCCGCTGGGTTCAGTACGTCATACCCAATACTTTTTTAATTAGACCGCGTGATGATTAATATGACCATGGCAGATGAAAACTTAATTCAATTTTATTTATATAGCACCTTTCACAACTGTGTAATCGTTTCAAAGCATTTTTACATTAATAAAAGCAGGAGCAAACAATCAGGGGACAACAAAAGTAGCAGTGGCTAAGATTAAATCATACTAGCAGACGTAGTAATAATGTAACGTATAGAAGAAGGTTCTAAGTTAAAGGCGGAGTGGACAATTTTTGAAAAACACTTAGAAAAGTCTCGTGCCGACTACCAAAACACACTTGTAGCCAATCAGCAGTAAGGGGCGTGTATTCTAACCGACATCGTTGCCTGGGTTGCGTATGTGTGGGATGGGTCTATCAAAAGAAGGTCCAGATTCTACTGGTGTAGGGCCGTGTTTGTTTAGGTGATTTCAAATATCAACACTGGCTTTCAAACACTCCGCCTTTAAAGTGTAACTAAACCCTAAACCAATTTTTTTAGTTTAGATCTGTAAGAATGGGATTTATTAGTGCTGTTCATTGATTTTAGTAAGTTTTTTGACATTTGGATATAAAGTGTTTCAACACTACAATATATGGTGTAAAAACGTTCTGCCCTCTTCAGGTTGAACGGTGGCTACTGCAGTTGAATTTTCCTATTGGATGTTGGGTCCAAAAAATGCCTCGTGACGTAAGCAGGTTCAAGCTCACCACGCCCTTGTTACAATCTCACCACACACTTAGTTCGTCCCCTCTATCTCCGTTGGGATCTGCCCACTTTTCTTGCATTTTTCAAATATTGCCAGTGGGTGGAGTCTGGCTCTGATCAGGGGTTTAGTTACACTTTAAGCCAATGTCAGCTGACTCCCTAGGGATTGAAAAAACTCCTAGGAGAAAAAAACTAACATTTTTAGGGAAAAAATTTATTTGGAGAAAAAAGAGAGAGAGAGAGAGACAGACATAGCTTAATGTATTTAATTCAGGACTCATTTTTTAGCAAGAAATAATAAATGGAGACATAAGATAATGCTTGGTTGTCTAAGAAAAAACATTTCATGTATATTAATTGCCACATACTTTCAAGAAATGTTTGTATTTGTGTAAATATTTCTCACCACTGTCACTTTCAGCTTGCTCACTAAAATTTAATAGACAGCATTTTTTTTAAAGATGCTATGGATTATAATCTAGTAATTTCTTTAATACACTGATGATATAAAAGCCAGTTATTTAATTTTATATTAACAATGTGTTCACAAAACATTACCCATATTTTGGGACCCTTGGCATCAAAGTCTTTTTAACCCCCAATTTGTATCCTTGAAGACCTGAATAGTTAAATAATAAGTTTGTTAACTGTCTCTGTTTGTGTCTGCAGGTGTGATTAACCCAGATTCAGATCAACTAAAGTCAGTGTCAGTAAAGGATGGAGATTCTGTTACTCTACACACTGATGTTCCTGATATCAAGAAATATGATGAGATACTGTGGAGGTTTCAAGGGATTCGTATAGCTGAATTCAATAAATCAGCCAGTGATCTATTAGAAGATAAGAAATTTAAAGACAAACTGCAGCTGGATGTTCAGACTGGATCTCTTAAAATCAGAAACATCAGAACGGATCTCTCTGGATTTTATGAAGTAGAGATCAGCAGCACCAGCAGCAGTTATACCATACATCAGTCATTCACAGTTACTGTCCGTGGTAAGTTAATTAAATCTTTCATTATAATACAGATCTTGTTTTTGAAGCCAATAGTAGGCAGTGCCTGCTTGTCGCCATCTTGGCCACTCATCACTCGCAGATTTCCGAAAATGGGTAAAGAGGCTGGACGTGAGTAAAGCTGAGGTGGCTGGTTGCTATCAAAATATCAAACTCTATTAAATACAATATTATATATTATAAATCAGTAATCTCAGTTGATGATTATATTGAAATGACTGCAGTGTTATAAGTTTAATCTCTGTGTTTAATAAAGGTGAAGTGAAGTCAGTGTCAGTGATGAAGGGTGATCCTGTCACAATAAAGACTGATGTTCCTGACATTAAAACCTATGATCAGATACTGTTGATCTTTGGTTGTGATGAAAAACGGATTGCTGAAGCCAATAAACAGAACAAAAAGTTCACTCTCTATGGAAGAATCAAAGGCAGGCTGAAGCTGAACGATCAGACCGGAGATCTCACCATCACAGACATCAAAACTGAAGATACTGGACTTTATGAACTGAAGATGAGTAGCAAAAGAAGAACCATTCAGAGGAGATTCAGTGTTATTATCAGTGGTGAGTAACTTTTTTTTCAGTATAATCAAGAATTTAGATCAGATCTCATTTTAATCAGAGCACTATAAACATTTCTACAATAAACACTTTTACACTGATATAACATGTTAAACATACTGTATGTTTAATGGTATGCCTACATGTGTATGTACAGTGAGAAAAATAAGTATTTGAACACCCTGCTATTTTGCAGGTTCTCCAACTTAGAAATCATGGAGGGGGCTGAAATTGTCATCGTAGGGGCATGTCCACTGTGAGAGACATCATCAAAAAATAAAATAAAAATCCAGAAATCACAATGTATAATTTTTAACTATTTATTTGTATGATACAGCTGCAAATAAGTATTTGAACACCTGAGAAAGTCAATGTTAATATTTGGTACAGTAGCCTTTGTTTGCAATTACAGAGGTCAAATGTTTCCTGTAGTTTTTCACCAGGTTTGCACACACTGCAGGAGGGATTTTGGCCCACTCCTCCACACAGATCTTCTCTATATCAGTCAGGGTTCTGGCCTGTCACTCAGAAACACAGAGTTTGAGCTCCCTCCAAAGATTCTCTATTGCAGTGGTTCTCAACTCCAGTCCTCTGGCCCCCTCCCAGAAAATTTTAGATGTCTCCTTTTATGAAACACCTGAATCCACTCATCAGGCTCCTGCCAGAATGTTTGAAATGTTTCCTTAATTAACACACTAACAAGCTGATGAACTGAATCAGGTGTTCTATATATGGAGACATCTAAAATGTTCTGGGAGGGGGCCCGAGGACTGGAGTTGAGAACCACTGCTCTATTGGGTTTAGGTCTGGAGACTGGCTAGGCCACGTCAGAACCTTGATATGCTTTTTACAGAGCCACCCGTTGGTCATCCTGACTGTGTGCTTCGGGTCATTGTCATGTTGGAAGAACCACGCCTTGACCCATCTTCAATGCTCTAACTGAGGGAAGGAGGTTGTTCCCCAAAATCTCGCAATACACGGCCCCGGTCATCCTCTCATTAATACAGGGCAGTCGCCCTGTCCCATGAGCAGAAAAACACTCCCAAAGCATGATGCTACCACCCACATGCTTCACAGTAGGGATGGTGTTCTTGGGCTGGTACTCAAACATTCTGTTTTGGTCTCATCTGACCACATGAATTGGCAAACTTAAGACGGGCCTGGACATGTGCTGGTTTAAGCAGGGGAACCTTCCGTGTCATGCATGATTTCAAACCATGACGTAGTGTATTAACAACAGTAACTTTGGAAACGGTGGTCCCAGCTTTTTTCAGGTCATTGACCAGCTCCTCCCGTGTAGTTCTGGGCTGATTTCTCACCTTTCTTAGGATCATTGAGACCCCACGAGGTGAGATCTTGCATGGAGCCCCAGTTCGAGGGAGATTGACAGTCATGTTTAGCTTCTTCCATTTTCTAATGATTGCTCCAACAGTGGACCTTTTTTCACCAAGCTGCTTGGCAATTTCCCCGTAGCCCTTTCCAGGCTTGTGGAGGTGTACAATTTTGTCCCTAGTGTCTTTGGACAGCTCTTTGGTCTTGGCCATGTTAGTAGTTGGATTCTTACTGATTGTATGGGGTGGACAGGTGTCTTTATGCAGCTAACGACCTCAAACAGGTGCATCTAATTTAGGATAATAAATGGAGTGGAGGTGGACATTTTAAAGGCAGACTAAAAGGTCTTTGAGGGTCAGAATTCTAGCTGATAGACAGGTGATCAAATACTTATTTGCAGCTGTATCATACAAAAAATAGTTTAAAAATCATACATTGTGATTTCTGGATTGTTTTTTGATTATGTCTCTCACAGTGGACATGCACCTACAATTGACAATTTCAGACCCCTCCATGATTTCTAAGTGGGAGAACTTGCAAAATAGCAGGGTGTTCAAATACTTATTCTCCTCACTGTATTTAACAAAGCAAATAAAACAAATAAAAAAACATCACGATCAACACATTTGTCACCCTGGACCACGAAACCATATGGGTTATGTGGGTTAAAAATAAATTAGTAATGAATTATACAAATTCATACACAACTGCGCTGGCGCCATCATTGTGCGTCGTCGCGGATTAGCTGTGTACAAAGATGATTGTTCAAATGCCATTTCATAATGTTTATATCTAGACTCACCACTAGAGGGGGTACAGCATCATGTGTTCTGACTCAGGTCAAAAATGATGCAAAAATGCAAACAATTGCTTTGTGATCCCCACAATCACAGCTTTCGCACTGCCTCGACAGCAGCAGGGTTGGATCCTGAGTAACACATGGCTGGTCCCTCTCCTGGAAGCACAGCGTGGTTGCAGTAGCAGTTACAAATCGCAGTCAGCTCGAGAGCATTACATTTTAACATATGTGTTTCAGACACAATCATGCAGAAGGCATTCGCATAGCATAGCAATGGCAAATCCGTGCGAGTTCCCTTGAAAGTGATCTTTGCAACTTTGTTACTTTGTCTTAAGTTATCACATGACATTAACACATACGGTGAACATAAATCATTCAGTCATTATAATGTTAGAGGTTTTTCATGATTCACTTTAAAACGATCAGATTCACATTTACTGCTTTTGGTTTCTACTGTTTATTTATGATCAGATTAACAAATTCTGTTACAGTAATGTTGATTGTTTTTATTATTACAGGTGGTCAGTCTCCAGGTGCTATAGCAGGAATATCTGTTTTTATCCTCCTGCTTATTGCTGCTCTTGTAGCTGGTGGGATTTACTATCACCGTAAGATCGAAGCAGAAAAAGAAAAACGGGGTAAGAACATCTACAGCTGAAGGATTATAATGATCTTGAATTTAAAGGTGTAAATATATTTGTTTATATACAGGTTAAATACACTTAAATCCTAGCCCTGCCCTTGTCTGTCTGCTTCTCAGATGTTTTATCAAGCAGTTTAGTTTTGTTTCAATGGTGAAATAGTTTAATCATATTATTTATTTATTAGGTTGATTTAAAAAATAGACATTTTTTGTTTGTTAAATTGTTTGTTGGCCGAAGCCCAGCTTCAGCATAGTAAAAAGTTGAGGCCTGATGTACTGGACCTGAAATGCAGGGCAATAATTGAAGGTTCAAACATTGGTGCAGTTTGTATTTGTGGTGATTTTGTTAGGATTTTTATTCAGATATGTTGTTTATGTGTTGTTGTTGTTGTTAAAGATAAGGACTATGAAAAATATGTTCTGTAACTAATCTTCATTTTATTAAAAATGTATAGTCAGGTCACTCTACAAAGATTATTGTGGAGTTTATGAGAAGATTATAATTATGATCAGATATCAAATAATATAATGACACAATACATAATGATAAAATCATAATATTGTATCAATAAATGTGTTTGTGTCCTCTGTAGTGTGTTGTTAGATGACATTCATTTAATGATCAACACTTCAAAACTGATGAGATTTATGCACAAGACTGATGACTTCAGCAGCTCAATGTTAGATGAGATCTATTGATGACATAACTGATGATCAAACATCTCAAGTGTGAACTTAATTTGCCCTTTAGGTGCAAATCTCTCAATATTTATATTTTATTGTGTTGCTTGGGCGGCCTGAGCTGCTCGACACATCAACACTGATCTAACCAATAGTGTGAGTTTAGCACAAGACTATCTGTGATCTAAACAGTGGCAGATGTTCAGAAACACACACTTGAAAACATTTACTGGTTTAGCTTATTGCTATTGGTGGAGTCACAAAAACTACAAACTTCAGTTTACATTTTTAATAGTCTTCATTTTATAAAACACAAAACATCACTAAACCATTAACTGTTTATGACAATAAGAGGTGAGATAATACAAAATTGTCTTATCATAACAAATACATTAATAGAGATCATATTTAGGCTACTCAGCTTTTAGATAATTTCAAAATTGACCCATATGACTGGTTTTGTGGCCCAGGGTCACAAATGTGTTGATCGTTTGTTATTTGATTTATTTGCCTTGTTAAAATAGAATTAATCCATCAGATTTATATTTCAGTGAAAAAATAAATTAATTTATGAGAATATGAGATGTTTATAATAAGTAAATAATACACTTAATAGATGAAAATCACCTGAATTGATTTCATTTCTCTGTTTCTGCTTCTGTCTGCTGCTCTTACAGATGTAATAAAAATAGTGGAAGTGGATGAGGGGAAATCTGCTGATCTGAAGACTGAAGTTACTGACATACAGACAGATGATGTGATAGAGTGGAGATTTGGAGAAACTCTCATAGCTGAAATCAATCCTGCCAACAATATCTTCATTACATATGATGGTGATGATGATCTATTCAAAGATAAACTGAAGCTGAATAATCAGACTGGAGATCTCAACATCAATGACATCAGACAGAAACACACTGGAGATTATACACTCAAGGTCATCAGAGATGGAAAAACCTCATACACAAGATTCAGTGTGTTTGTCAGAGGTCAGTTACTCAAATCTGTCAGTGTAATAATGATTTTATTAACATCTATACTCTGTAGGGCTGTGACAGTGGCGTACCGGGGTGGGGTGGGGGGGGGCACTGTCACGTATTATAAATGTTATAATAAATAACAATACGCATATGTATATACAACTGCCGCTAACAATAAAAATACAAAAAATGATATGAAAATGATATATGCATTTGGCGGCGGTGGAGCGTTACGTGGAGTTTCCTTTGCAGCACTACGCAGCAATTAGCCAAAAAATAGCTACACTAACATAAAGACAAGCAGGTATATGGAAAATATAACTTATTCTACATGCTGCTACTGTACAGGTTGCGACAGCAACCCATATGCAGTGTCTCAACAATCTGTAAACATGTTTTTAAAGATTGCCAAATGTAACCAAAATGACTTTTAAATAAGTTTTTCCTGAGACTTTTATTTTGACGCGATGATCTGTTATGACTATCAGTGGAAAATTTATGTGTATCATCTTAAGCACCCAGAATCTTTTGTGGCTCAAACATATGTGTTCGCCTGCTATTTTTCTGGCGAATTAAGCTATCCAATCATAGCAGTGGGTGTTTACATCCCGGTCTTCAATACGCCCCTCCCCTTCAAACAAGCCATTTCTCCAGAGGGCCACTTATCAATCTTACAAAATAGCCTATTACTTATTGCTTTTGATGTTTTTGAATGTAAAAACACTGTGAACATCATAAGTAGACATCAGACAACAGTATAAAACAATAAAATCAACAGGTTCATGGCCCCTGTGCTGTGTCATTTTTGTCAGATCCAATATTAGTGGTGCTTTTAATCACAGTCTCTCTGCAAATCCAGCATCGACTTTCTTCTTAACAAATGAATCTGCAGTACACAAAGTAAACAAGCACTCCCCACGCAAGCTGGAACTTCTTCAAAAACAAACTTTAACCACGCATTCCTAATGTTATGTTCCGAGCCTCTGAATTAAAGGATTCAGCTTCTGTGTTGTTCCCACGCGGTTCTTCCACAACCGAAGACTCCGTTTCCATGGTTACTCTATCATAACAGATCACCGCGTCAAAATAAAAGTCCCTAAGGAAAAATTTATTTACAAGTAATTTTGGTTACATTTGGCAATGTTTAAAAACATGTTTACTGATTGTTGAGACACGGCATGGTTTCCTTTGCCCATGGGGAGGTTTGGGGAGGTGCTTCAATTCTACTCTGACGTCATATTTCTCCGAATTCCTCACTCGGCTGTAATACTGGCTTAGTGCCAAAAACTGTTATATTTCAGTAGCATGGACGTTTTCAGTTCTGAAACTTGCAGGATGTTCATTTAAGTATGATGACCTCTTATATAACAAATTATCAAGTTAAAATTGAGTATTTGATTCACCGCTCCTTTAATTATCCATCATATATTTGTGGGCACTTGTACTTAATTAGTTAAAATCAGTGCCTATTAAACAAATATTAGTACTTATTCATAAGATACTAATACCTATTAAATATGTAGTAGTTCTTATTTATTAGATACTGGTACTTATTAATTAGCTACTAGTAAGATAATTTATTTTACCAGTAAGATTTTAATTTTACTCGTCAGTGGCCATTCTGACTAGTCCAGTAACTATTGTAAAATACACTAGTGTTTAATATATAAGTACTAGTACTTAATGAATAAGTACCAGTGTTTCATAATACTTACTAGTATCCCATTCTTAATCCATAGGGTTTAATATAGAGTTGGTCCACCTTTTGCAGCTCTCAACTCTTTTTGAAAGACTTTCTTCAAGGTTTAGGAGTGTGTTTGTAGGAATTTTTGATCATTCTTCTAAATGTAAGATCATACACTGATGTTGGACAAGATGGCCTTGCTTGTAGTCTCTGCTCTAATTCATCCCAAAGATCTTCTATTGGGTTGAGATCAGGACTCTGTGCAGACCAGTCAAGTTCCTCCAAACTCACTCATCCATGTCTTTATGTACCTCGCTTTGTGCACTGGTGCACAGTCATGTTGAAACAGGAAGGGGCCATCCCCAAACGGTTCCTTCAAAGGTGGAAGCATGAAATTGTCCAAAATGTCTTGGTATGATGAAGCACTAAGAGTTCCTTTCACTGGAAGTGATTGGAGCACCTGAATTCAAAGATTTGGAGGGTCATCCCAAAACTTTTGGCAAAATAATGTATTTCCCATCTCTTAGTCATTTATTCCCTGTGCAACTTCATTCACTTGGTGACACCACAAGGTGTTGTGACCTCTTTGCTTCAGCACTGGCACTCGGAGATGTGTAATTTTTAGTAATCGTCTTTCAATTTTCAATGCATCGAAATCGATTTTTGGAATCGATTCCCAGCCATTGTCCTCATTTCTGTGTTTCTTTTCCTGTCTGCTGCTTTTACAGATGAAATAAAAACATTGGAAGTCAATGAGGGGAAATCTGTTGATCTGAAGACTGAAGTTAAAGACATACAGAGAGATGATGTGATAGAGTGGGCATTTGGAAAAACTCTCATAGCTAAAATCAATCCTGCCAACAATATCTTCAGGACATATGATGGTGATGATGATCTATTCAAAGGTAAACTGAAGCTGAATGATCAGACTGGAGATCTCACCATTAGTGACATCAGACAGGAACACAAAGGAGTTTATACACTGAAGATCATCAGAGATAAAGAAAACTCATACAGGAGATTTGGTGTGTTTGTCAGAGGTGAGTAACTCAAATCTTTCAGTGTAATAATGGTTTTATTTACATCTGTACGCTGTATGGATGTGACAGTGGTGTGCACTTGGGCTGGGCTCAAGCCCCTGCTGTCCCAAAATGTAATGTAATGAAAATACTACAGAGTTGAGTATATGTGCTCAAGCTGCACAGACTGCTTAAACTTCGAGAGCAAATCACGTAACCATTAATTGTAAAACATAACCCACCAAACCGGTTAGTGATTTGATATTGTTACCACACTAGCTGGAAATGATTTTAATCATTTTATTCACTGGGACCCTGTCGGAGGCCCTCCTCCCCCCATACACACTTGGCTTGTTATTAACTAAAATGTCCACTCACAAGTTGACTTGTGGATTTTATTCAATTGGTCTCCCTTTTAAAAGAAGCAAGAATCCAAACAGTCAATAAATCCACAATTGAAATCGTTCACCAATACATAGGTATGTAATTCTATTTTTTTGTAAGAAACCAAACCGTTTGAAAATGGGTCGAAAATTCAGCAAGTTATGGTCATTTAAAAGTACCTGCACCATTAAACTTAATGCAACAAGTGAGCGAGCTGCCTGTCCTTAAATTATATTAATAAGTAAATACATAAATAAATTAAAATCAAAACAATAGACATTAACATTGTGATACTCATAGGTGTATCACAAAAGTATTAAAACCAAGTTACATTAAACAACATTACATTAACAAACACATTACATTTGTTGTCTATAAATAAAAAGGACAATGTATGTATTATAACAAATGCCTGCAGGGGGCGATAGTGGACTCTCACTTTCACTTTAGACGGAGAAAAACTCTTATTTTTAGCCAAACAATGTTTAAATCCATTTTAATATTTAATATATGTCCATTTCTTTACAATAGAAATGATACAGCTACTGTCATTTTTTGAGCAAGAACATGCAGACATTAAATCATGTAAACTCTGAGTGAGGGTTTAATCTGCTGAGACTTCACATCTGACACTGATCAACAGACAAACACAACGCGTCTCAGACTTCACACAAATTCCCAAACGAACATTATTGGAAACCTAAACAAAAAAGCAAACGCTGTAAAAAACAGAATATAATGCATGCACAGTAAAAGGTTCAAACAGAAAGCTGCAGCCTCCGGAGGTCGCATATGCAGGCTGCATACGATATCAAGGTTTATTTCAGATCATTAACTGAGCTTTACATTCGCAAGTCGTGAGCATATTAATTCAATTCAATTTTCAATTACAACAATTTGTTATTAACTAAATAATTAGTACACTTTATAATTGTTAATATTCTCTAATAAGTCTTTATGAAGTAAATGCAGTTTAAAAATGCGACCTCCGAAGGATGCAGTCTTTAATTTGAGAAACGGCCAGCATTTCACCTCCACAAAAAATCTTGTGAGACACATTTAATCTCGCGATATCTCGTGGCACAAGATCTCGTCATACCCCTATTACTTATTGCTTTTGATGGTTTTGAATGTAAAAACCGCGCAAACAAGTAGACCTCAGGCAATAGTATAAAACAATAAAATTTCATGGCCCCTTTAAACTCGATTTTAGCTGCATTTTGAAAAAGCTGTTCAATTTGTTTTCATCCAAGGCCAATGTACATCCCCGTATTTTCAGTGTGAAAAGCATGTGACGACTTCCCCAAAAGTCATTGAAACAACTTGCCCCAAACTGACATGTGTGCTGATGTTGCCCAACTCTCGGGGTTAGCTCAACACACCAGGTTAGCTTAAGTCTCAAAAGACACATTATTGTCTCCTCTGTTTTGTGCAAAAAATATTACTTAACAAAGTTGTATTGCATAAAATGTAAAGTGCACATTTCTTAGATTTTAATCCAAAAAATAAGAAAATGTACTAACGTTGGTTCTGTGCAAATATGTGAACTAGACCACATGTGAACACAAAGTTGTCTAAAGAAGATGTCATCACACAAAGTGGCTATTTGATTTTTGAGATAGAGCCTCTAGTGTTGGAGTTAGGAACAGTGTGACAACTTACCCATGTGACAATTTACACCGCTCTCACCTAGTGGTAATTATCCATTATATACTAGTACTTCTTAGTAGCTATTAAATAGATACCAATGCTTATTTTGTGGGCACTAGTACTTAATTAGTTGATACCAGTGCCTAATAAACAAATATTAGTACTTATTCATAAGAAAGTAATGAATACCAGTGTTTCATAATACTTACTAGTATCCCATTCTTAATCCATAGGGTTTAATATAGAGTTGGTCCACCTTTTGCAGCTATAACACTCTTCAACTCTTTTTGAAAGACTTTCTTCAAGGTTTAGGAGTGTGTTTGTAGGAATTTTTGATAATTCTTCTAAAAGTACATTTGTAAGATCAGACACTGATGTTGGACAAGATGGCCTTGCTCGTACTCTCTGCTCTAATTCACCCCAAAGATCTTCTAATGGGTTGAGATCAGGGGCCTGATGTATAAACGTTGCGTACGCACAAAATGGGCATAGAAATATGCGTACGCCATTTTCCATGCAAATATCGGGATTTATAAAAAATAAACTTGGCGTAAATAAGTGCGCACCGTATGGGTGCTCTCCACTGTGCGTACGCACTCTTTTTGAGCGGAGTGAAAGAACACAAACTCTGTTCTTGTTTTTATACATATTTAGGTTTATTATTCCCATTTCATTCATGAAGATCAGCACTCAATTTGCATCTAGGAGTCGCACCTGCCTATATAGCAAATATTTAACAGATGAAAAGTATTGAAAAGACGAAGCCTCTGCGTTGAATGGAGTGCCACACACAGCTGTCATGAGCGTGTCTGCGTGTTTGAAACGCAAAAGAACTATATGAATAAGTATTTTCTTCACTCATAAAACACTAAAGGCTAATGTTTCATGTATTTGAGAAATGATTAGAAGTTTGTTAGTAAGAGACGTTCTTACAATGCGGGTTTATATAAGAAAAACACTCATTTATAGTGTTAATAATACTAATTTAAGTATTTAAACTCATTGGTTTTTATATTCTGGTTTCATCTGCTTACCTGTAAATATGCTTTTTAAGGTTTGTACTGAACTTTCCGTTTGTACTGAACTTTAGTTTTTTTTTATATCTTAATGCCTTATGGCTGCGCCGCTTAATACATCATTGTCTTTATGTTTTATTATGGGAGACACTTAATGCTAAACTTTTATATGCTGGGCTCTTCTTGCCTATAGCAGCCTATTCTCTATAAGGTATGTAATATTGCAGTCTTAATGCATTAAGTCGAGTTCAATGGTATAATTGATGCACTTGCCACCTGAGATAAAGACAAACATGGCCCGAAACGATCTTCACCATCCGCTGGTCAAAAACATTTCATCTTCTTTCTTCAATGGTTTGTTTTCCTTAAAAATTTTATGAATATAATGACACCTGTCTGGCCATATGTGAAACCAGTATCAACTTTGACAATGCCAGGGTTTAAACAGTGTTTTAATAATTTCATAAAAACCCATATGGCAAAAAAAATTATTTCTCTGGCCAAAAGTATAATATATGCTAAATAAGTTAATTTTATAAAGTATATTTTTTTAAATTTAAACTGATGTTAACCTTTTTAAAAGTTTTTCTTCCCATGTGACTTGAATATATTTCCTTGAATTCAAATAAATGAAGGGCTAAATATATTTTTGAATGCTTTAAAATTCTTTATAAATATTTAAATATATATAATTATATATAAGTAGCAGTTTTTGGAAATGCAGGTTTCAATCGGACAGAGACAATATTTTCCTTTCGTTTTTTAACATCAATCCATATTAAAATGATATGCAGACGACATTATGCCCAGTAAAACTAAGGGTTGTACGATCCATATATGGTTGTTTCGGGGAGGAGATGGGGGGGACGCACGTACGCACAATCTTCCACTCACTGGGATTTATGAATGGAATTTTGCGCAGTTTCTGGAGTACGCATGGTTTTATAAATCTGAAAACTTTTGTGCGTACGCAAATTCTGCCTTATGTGCGTACGCACACTTATAGGATGGAATCTACGCAAAGTTTTATACATGAGGACCCAGGACTCTTTGCAGGCCAGTCAAGTTCCTCCAAACTCACTCATCCATGTCTTTATGGACCTTGCTTTGTGCACTGGTGCACAGTCATGTTGAAACAGGAAGGGGCCATCCCCAAACTGTTCCTTCAAAGTTGGGAGCATGAAACTGTCCAAAATGTTTTGGTATGATAAAGCATTAAGAGTTCCTTTCATTCGAAGTGATTGGAGCACCTGAATTCAAAGATTTGGAGGGTCATCCCAAAACTTTTGGCAAAATAATGTATTTCCCATCTCTTAGTCATTTATTCCCTGTGCAACTTCATTCACTTGGTGACACCACAAGGTGTTGTGACCTCTTTGCTTCAGCACTGGCACTCGGAGATGTGTAATTTTTAGTAATCGTCTTTCAATTTTCAATGCATCAAAATCGATTTTTGGAATCGATTCCCAGCCACTGTCTTCATTTCTGTGTTTCTTTTCCTGTCTGCTGCTTTTACAGATGAAATAAAAACACTGGAAGTCAATGAGGGGAAATCTGTTGATCTGAAGACTGAAGTTAAAGACATACAGAGAGATGATGTGATAGAGTGGAGATTTGAAGAAACTCTCATAGCTGAAATCAATCCTGCCAACAATATCTTCAGTACATATGATGATGATCTATTCAGAGGTAAACTGAAGCTGATTCCTCAGACTGGAGATCTCACCATTAGTGACATCAGACAGGAACACAAAGGAGTTTATACACTGAAGATCATCAGAGATAAAGAAAACTCATACAGGAGATTTGGTGTGTTTGTCAGAGGTGAGTAACTCAAATCTTTCAGTGTAATAATGGTTTTATTTACATCTGTACTCTGTATGGATGTGACAGTGGTGTGCACTTGGGCTGGGCTCAAGCCCCTGCTGTCCCAAAATGTAATGTAATGAAAATACTACAGAGTTGAGTATATGTGCTCAAGCTGCACAGACTGCTTAAACTTCGAGAGCAAAGTAGTTTACCATTAATTTTAAAACATAATCCACCAAAACGGTTAGTGATTTGACATTGTTACCACACTAGCTGGAAAGGATTTTAATCATTTTATTCACTGGGACCCTGTCGGAGACCCTCTTCCCCCCATACACACTTGGCTTGTTATTAACTAAAATGTCCACTCACAAGTTGATTGCTAATAGTTTTGGTCTTCCTTTTTAAAGAAGCAAGAATTCAAAGAGTCAATAAATCCACAATTTAAATTGTTCACCAATACATAGGTATGTATTTCTCTCTTGCTTAGTGGCATAGCTTAGCCTTGTGTAGTGGTCAACAAACTGTGTGCAGCTTTCCTCCAGCAACACCTGTTACCTGAAGAAGGATTCCTACTTAAATTCTGTGAATTGTTACCCAAGAGTGAACTCTATTAGTCACTTCTACATGACAATGTTAAAGTGAAGGCAAAACGGCTCTTACATATGTTGTTTCATTAATATTCAACATATTATACTTAAATTCAAAAAGTACTAGTACCCATTAAGTTTGATCTGAAAGAATAAGTGCTAGTTTTGAATTTTTCTTAACAAGTAAACTACAATTAAATCATAGTCACTTTTGGAATAAGTACTAGTATCTATTGAATAAGTACTATTATCTAATAAATAAGCACTAGTATCTAATGTTTAGGCACTAGTAGCTAATGAATAAGTACTCGTATTTAATTGAATAGATCCCCTGTAACTAAACAAATAAGAACGAGTAACAAAAAAAGATACTAGTAAATGTTAAACCTGATTTTAACTGCAGTTAAAGAAACTTTTCACACTCGTATTTGAAATGCTTAACTGAGACAACACATCTGTACATCATTTCAGATATTTGGTCGGTTTTATAAAAGCATTGATTTGATCCTACGTGACAACTACATCACTGATATCTTATACAAACAATTAAACACACCTAATTATTAAAGTCATTTACCCATCAGATGAATTCTAACTGTTAGGAGATTCATAAAATTCATCATCTAGATGTTATAGTTGTGTTTATATTTATATACTGATAGAGAATCTGAAAGATTGAGTTAATAAACAGAAATTCATTTATGAGAATATGAACTGATGTTTATAATCAGTAAATAAGACACTTAATAGATGAAAATCACCTGAATTGATTTCATTTCTGTTTCTGTCGTCTGTTGTTACAGATAATGTAGAAGTACTGCAAGTGAATGAAGAAGAATCTGTTGATCTGAAGACTGATCTTACTGACATACAGAGAGTTGAGAAGATAGAGTGGAGATTTGGAAATAAAGAAACTCCCATAGCTGAAATCAATCCTGCCAACAATATCTTCAGGTTATATGACAAAGGTCTATTCAGAGATAAACTGAAGCTGAATCATCAAACTGGAGATCTCAACATCAGTGACATCAGATGGGAACACTCTGGAGTTTATAAACTGAAGATCATCAAAGGAGGAAAAACATCATACAAGACAATATCTGTGTCTGTCAAATGTGAGTAACTGAAATGTTTCAGTGTAATAATGATTTTATGATCATCTGTACTCTATTGACAGTATACTGTAGATGTAAGAGGGATTTATGACTATTAACTTACAGTGGAGATTGCTATGGAAGTAGCAATTGTCTTGTTTTCCCCGTGGTGACATAGATCCCAGTGAAACCGCCTTTTGAAATTAAATAAGGCGGGGCAGGACTTGAATTCGTCCATTGAGTACTGATTGGATAGTTTGAAGTTGGGTCATTTTGCTGATTGCTAATCACTGTGATCTTTTCCCGGACCCCGCCCACCTGTCATACAATATGACCCGAAGTAAAGAGAGCTTGTTTTGATGAGGAGATTTGCATTTTTCAATAAAAATTATGAGGGCACATGATTTTTTTAAAATAATGAAGCTCACAGATAAGTTTTTCATTTTAATTTCATTGCGACTTAAACTCTCACTTATCTTCTGTTTAAACCTGATTTAACTGCAGGTAAATCAATATTACACTCGTCATAGTTATCTGAGACAACACTATACACTGTACAACATCTGTACATCATTTCTGATATTTGGTCGGTTTTATAATAACATTTATTTAAACATACATGACAACTACATCACTGATATCTTAAATAAAGAATTAAGCACACTGACTGAATATTACACTCTAAAAAATGCTGGGTTGTTTTTAACCCAGGGCTGGGTCACTATTGGACAAAACACACTGCCGGGTTAAAATGACCCAACTGCTGGGTTATTTTAACCCAACTGCTGGGTTGTTTCAACATCGTTGATTGACAATAACCCAGCAATTGGGTTAAAACAACCCAGTAGTTGGGTCATTTTAACCCGGCAGTGTGTTCTGTCCAATAGTGACCCAGCCCTGGGTTAAAAACAACCCAGCACTTTTTAGAGTGTATAGTAAATTTCTACATCAATATTGGCCAACTGATATTTTATTAATAGAGCTATATCACATGACTCCGAGGGTGAAAACACTATGATGGCACACTTTTGAAAAAAGAAACTAAAAAACATCAATGGAGTTATTTTAAAAGCCTCTTTGTTGGGGAACTACTTTCTTCCGCCACAGATTTGAAGGCCAGAATTACAGGTAACACTTTCAGCTGTTTGTTTTGTAACTTAATTGTTGGAATAGCTGTTTCTTAATATTACCGTTTCTTGGCCACAAAGTGTAATTTTAAGATTATTTCAGTCCAGAATATATATGTATAATATTCAAATCTGCAGTCAATTAGTAAAAATGACGCCTATTTGAACATTGCTTAGAAAGATTCAGACGTAAGACCCAGACGCACAACTGACCACCGATCGGTGCTACATCTCTGACAGGGATTCCCTGGCTCTTTTGATGGTCAAAAACGAGATCGAACCAGCAGTATTTGGTGTCATGAAACTATTACTTGTTTTTTATTCATATTTAGTGTCTTTTGTGTTGTTATTGTTTTGGCGCAAAAACTATATTAATATACTACTGCTTTTCCATTTAATCTTAACACGGTACGAGCACTCGCTTTATAACTGGACCAGGGCTTGACATTAACTTTTTAAGAAACTTGTCCTTTGGACAAGTACATTTGTGTTTCACTTGTCCATGCACAAAAGTCACTTGTCCGGGTAAAGATTTATAATATAATGTATTTTTTGTGTTTTGCTAATTAGTGGCAGAGGAAGGGATTTTTCATAGAGGTGGCCAGGCAGGGGCCAGGAGTTACTCTGGGGTGGCAAATAAAATCTCTATCATCCAACCTTAAAATACTTTTAATTATTATAGGTGTGTTAATCAGAATAATGTATAACATACAATTGCTACAATACTTTAATTTTTATTAAAATGAATTGAGATTAACATACAATTTATAGTCATAATTCAACCCCATGTTTTTTAAGCTATTTAATCAAATAAATCTTTTGAAATTTACTTTGAAACCAGAATTTATATCTCCCATTGCTGAAAAAACTATAGAGACCAGAAAATCATGTGAATTTTGAAGGCTACTTTAATGTATTTTACTAAGATTTATTTGGCTGCTTCTTGCTACTCTTTCTGAAGAATGATGCTATATCTGCTGCATTTCTCTTAATTTTTCCCACATTTCAATGATTGTCTGACATTAAAACACTAAAGCAAAACATTAAAACATTACCATGTTTTAAAAAACTTATTAGGGTAAATGTATCCAGATTATCTGTAATATATAAAATCAATCTTAATCCTAGCATTTACGCTGTAATGTTCGTGTGGGATTTTTAAAGAGTAACTAAACCCTAAACCAACTTTTTTTAGTTAATGATCTGTAAGAATGGGGCTTTATTAGTGCTGTTTATTGATTTTAGTAAGTTTTTTGACATTTGGATATAAAGTGTTTCAATACCACAATATATGGTGTAAAAACGTCTGAGTGCTGCCCTCTTCAGGTTGAACGGTGGCTACTGCAGTTGAATTTTCCTATTGGATGTTGGGTCCAAGAAATTACTTGTGATGTAAGCAGGTTCAAGCTCACCACACCCTTGTTATGATCTCACCACACACTTAGTTCGTCCCCTCTATCTCCGTTGGGATCTGCCCACTTTTCTTGCATTTTTCAAATATTGCGCTTTGATAGCTGTGATACTTCAGCTGCGAGCCGGTTGGTTGCTGTGGTAATGTCCCGCCCCTGCTCCACTGTGATTGGGTGGCCGTGTGAGAACTGACATTGACGAGCGGAGCTTTTCTCCCAAAGTTGAACCTCTTTCAACTCTCGACGCTCAGCGCCGAGCGCGGAAAAACCGCCGAGCGCCGGTTTTCAGCGCGGAAAAAACCCGCTAGCTGCTGGCTTATTTGAAAAACGCCGAGCTTCCATTGGAAACAATTGAAAACATGCGCCGGCCGCGGGCGTATAAGTTTTGGTGTACACAACCCCTTAATGTACAGTGACGAACTCTGTCAGATTTAAATCGGCTGTCACGCGGCGCACACATAGGCGCGCTGAAAGAGAGATTCTCATTATAAAACAGATTCTTAAACAAGATTATGTCCATTATGTGTTTTTACCTAACTTTAGAAGAGAAAACGCAGTAATGAAAACGCGGTTGAAGTGTCAAAGACAACTTCTGGCCGATACCGATGCAGATACCGATATTAAACACTTGTATACAATACTATACAGCTAGTTTATTTCTGCATCAAATTATTTTTACTGAACATGGATTTGATCTAATTAACATTCAACTGACCAACATAATAAGAGAGGCACAAATTAAGCTAAAAGAAATATAATAAGACAGCATGACAACCTTCAAAGGTGGTTTTTGCTATTCAGCATTTCTTTTATTAACAACATTAACTCGTTTTTTACATATAATGGATTTCTTTAATGAACATAAATAATGCCAGTGCTATTGCTTTAAACAGAGTATAAATATTGCGGTAACACTTTACAATAAAGTTCATTAGTTAACATTAGTTAATGTATTACCTAACATGAACAAACGATGAGCAATACATTTGTTACAGCATTTACTAATATTTGTTAATGTTTGTTAATGGAAATAAAGCTGTTCATTGTTTGTTCATGTTAGTTCACAGTGCATTAACTAATGTTAACAAGATTTCTATAAAGTATTAGTAATGGCTGAAATTAACATTAACAAAGATTAATAAATGCTGTACAAGTGTAGTTCATTATTAGTTCATGTTAACTAATGTAGTTAAAAAATGTAAACTAATGAACCTTATTATAAAGTGTTACCAATATTGCTACTTCAAAAAAAGTTAAACATCTTTTCCCCCACTAAAGTGCAGTCTGTTTCTTTTATTGTCCAAGACATTAGAGCCAGCTCAACAAAGGTATTCTGTCGGTGATTAAGTATAGTGCACACGAGAACATTAAATCATTTTAATTGAACAACAGACATGCAACTCATTGCCTGATAATAAACAATCGGTAACGGCCTTTCTCGTGCTATTGCCGATATGCAGATGGTTTCAAAATCATAAAAAATCGGCCGATAAATATCGGCGGCCGATACATCGGTGCATCACTAGTTTTCATTGCTTTATTCCAAGTGTATTTTAATCATCCACACTGTGACATTATTGTGGTACATCCCGAAAGTTTACATCCAAGAGTGTGACACTTAATAGATGAAAATCACCTGAATTGATTTCATTTCTGTCTTTCTGTTTCTGTCTGCTGCTGTTACAGGTGAAACAAAAACACTGGAAGTGGATGAGGGAGAATCTGCTGATCTGAAAATTAAAGTTAAAGACATAAAGAAAGATGATCAGATAGAGTGGAGATTTGGAGAAACTCTCATAGCTGAAATCAATCCTGCAAACAAAACATATGATGGTGATTATGGTGAATTCAGAGGTAAACTGAATCTGATTCCTCAGACTGGAGATCTCAACATCAATGACATCAGACAGAAACACACTGGAGTTTATACACTGAAGATCATCAGAGATGGAGAAACCTCATGCAGGAGTTTCAGTGTGTTTGTCAGAGGTGAGTAACTGAAATGTTTCAGTGTAATAATGATTTTATTATCATCTGTACTCTGTTGACAGTATACTGTAGATGTAAGTGTGATTTAGGGGTGTCAGGATTCTCCAAATGCTCGATTCAATTACAGTTTTGGTTCTAAGGTCATGATTCGATTTGATTCTAGATTTTTACTTTTTTTTAAAGAACAGGTTGCTGTGCGATTTTTAGACTATATTTTTATGTCAGACGAGATGGTGAGACTATACCCCAATAAGTCATGTTTAAAAGCTGTTTTCATAACTCTTAAGCAACTGAAATAAGTTGTTTGGAAACGTAAACAAATCTCAGTTCAGAGAAACATCCGGTCCTGTCAAAGAAGCCGCTCTGCTGTGCACACGCGCATGCTCTGGTTGAGTTCAGCTGAAGGCGGGTGAATTACTGCCATCAATATTAAAAACTGATATTTTATTAAAGTCATTTACCAATTACAGTAGATGAAATCTTACTTTTAGCAAAAGGTTTTGGGACACCCCTCCAAATCATTAAATTCAGTTGTTCAGTTGTGAAAGGAACTCTTAATGCTTCATCATACCAAGACATTTTGGACAATTTAATGCTCCCAACTTTGTGGGAACAGTTTGGGGATGGCCACTTCCTGTTTCAACATGACTGTGCACTAGTGCACAAAGCAAGGTCCATAAAGACATGGATGAGCGAGTTTGGGCTGGAGGAACTTGACTGGTCTTGATCTCAACCCAATAGAAGATCTTTGGGATGAATTAGTGCTAAGACAACGAGTGAGGCCTTCATTTCCAACATCAGTGTCTGATCTTACAAATGTGCTTTTAGAAGAATGGTCAAAAATTCCCATAAACACACTCCTAAACCTTGAAGAAAGACTTCCAAGAAGAGTTGAAGCTTTTATAGTTGCAAAGTGTGCAGGGCCAACTCCATATTAAACCTTATAAATTGAGAATGGGACGGCATTCAGGTTCATGTGTATATAAATAGGTTTATAATCGGTAAATCTGGCCCTTAATAGATGAAAATCATCTGAAATCATTTCATTTCTGTGTTTCTGTCTGCTGATATTATAGGTGATGTTGAAGAGCTGCGCGTGAATGAAGAAGAATCTGTCAATCTGAAGACTGAAGAGAAAGAGATACACGGAGATGATGTGATAGAGTGGAGATTTGGAGATAAAGAAACTCTCATAGCTGAAATCAATCCTGCTAACAAAAGCCCCAGTCCATCTGATAAAGGTCTATTCAGAGATAAACTGAAGCTGAATCCAAAGACTGGAGATCTCACCATCAATGACATCAGATGGGAACACTCTGGAGTTTATAAACTGAAGATCACCAGAGGAGGAAAAACCTCATACAAGACAATATCTGTGTCTGTCAGATGTGAGTTACTGAAATGTTTCAGTGTAATAATGATTTTATGATCATCTGTACTCTGTTGACAGTATACTGTAGATGTAAGAGGGATTTATGACTATTAACTTACACTGGAGATTTTCACACTCGTCAAAAACGAGATCAAACCAGCAGTGTTTGGTGTCATGAAACTATTACTTGTTTTTTTATTCATATTTACTGTATTTTGTGTTGTTATTGTTTTGTTGCGAAAACTATGTTTATATACTATTGCTTTTCCATTTAATCTTAATGCAGTACGAGCACTCGCTTTATTACTGGACATTGTTTCTGTCAGTACTACATAAAACAGAATAATTAAGTGTTTTATATTGTAACCTTAGTAAGTCAGAGAGTTGTTTGTGCATGATGCTTATAAATATCAGTGGTGATATATCAACGTGTTTTAATAGTCACGTCCAACTGGTGTTTTGTATCCTTTTAATGGGAGGAGAGGTGAGTAAACAGACCACTCCAGAGAAAATGAGTGTTTTCATTGCTTTATTCCAAGTGTATTTTAATCATCCACACTATGTGACATTATTGTGGTACATCCCCGAAAGTTTACATCCAAAACCATTACACTTAATAGATGAAAATCACCTGAATTGATTTCATTTCTGTGTTTCTGTCTGCTGCTGTTACAGGTGAAACAAAAACACTGGAAGTGGATGAGTGGAAATCTGTTGATCTGAAGACTAAAGTTAAAGACATAAAGAGAGATGATGTGATAGAGTGGAGATTTGGAGAAACTCTCATAGCTAAAAACAATCTTGCCAACAAAACATGTGATGGTGATTATGGTGAAATCAAAGGTAAACTGAATCTGAATGATCAGACTGGAGATCTCACCATCAATGACATTAGACAGAAACACACTGGAGTTTATACACTGAAGATCATCAGAGATGGAGAAACCTCAGAAAGGAAATTCAGAGTGTTTGTAAGAGGTGAGTAACTGATGTTTCAGTGTAATAATGATTTCATGATCATCTGTACTCTGTGGACAGTATATTGTAGATTAGTAAGTGTCCCTGCTGAAAAAACCAGCATACCAGCAAGACCAGCATATGTTGTGTTTTGGTGCTGGTTTGCTAGTGAACACCAGCTAAACCAGCGTCAAACCAGCATCAGCACCAGCATTGGCACCAGCTAAACCAGCACCAAACCAGCATTAGCACCAGCATCCCATGCTGGTCATACCAGCATATGTTGTGTTTTGTAGCTGGTATGCTGGGACCACCAGCTAAACCAGCATAGACCAGCATGATTCCCATGCTGGTCCATGCTGGTTTGATGCTGTTTTTTTCAGCAGGGTCATTTATGACTATAAACTTACAGTGGAGATTTTCACACTGTGTTTAAAGTCGCTAAAACACAGAAGTAGCGATTGCCTTATTTTTTCCTGTGGTGAAGTATATCCAAGTGAAACCAGCTTCTGAAATGAAATGAGGCAGTGCAGGACTTGAATTCATCCATCGAGAACTAACTGGATCGTTTAAAGTTGGGCCGTGTTGCTAATTGCTAATCGAGTGATTTATGACTATTAACTTACAGTGGAGATTTCACACTGTGTTTAACTGTGTGTGAACCAACTTTTTACACTTATGATATTGAAAGGGTTAACTGAGACAACACATCAGTACATCATTTCTGATATTTGGTCGGTTTTATAATACAACCCATTCTCACTCCCCAAGGTGTCAAAATCTGAAGCATGTTCAAACACCTTCAGTGTCAGTATGAAGACGCGAAGGGTGCCTCTATGCGTCACTATATTGACGAAATGGGAACTCTGTTGCTTTCATGCTAATCCCTCAGCGTCGGATATAGACGAAAGGGAATCCGGAAGGTGATGCCGTCACATTATGCGACGATCGGCAGGATCATGCTTGGTTAGTGAGAATGGGTTGTATAATAACATTAATTGACAACTACATCATTGGTACTTTAAATAAACAATTAAACATACTGACTGAATATCATAGTGAATTACTACCATCAATGTTGAATAACTGATAATTTATTAAGGTCATTTTACCCATTAGATGCATTCTCACTTTTAGCCAAAGGTTTTGGGACACCCCTCCAATAGCACTTTTGTGAGTACTTCGACTCGCCTGAAAAATCCGCTCCCCTTCTCCCTCTCATAATAAGAGGGAGAGGGAGAGTGTTACAGCGGCGAGTCGGAGTACTCCCAAAGCTATTCCGCCATACAATATAGTTCCTCTTTTAAATCCGCTTAAAAAGGCGCTACGTTTTATTTTGTGCCACTATACTTGCTCGTATAACTACTCGTCTTAAATAGGAAAAACGTTGATGTGTTTGGTCACTTCTAACTTTATCTCTGTTTGGTACCATTGAATGAATGGGGCTAAGCTAAATGCTATCATAGTGTCGCCGTGCGCCACAGCGCTTACGTGCACGCACTAAGATGATAGAGGTATGTATCAACTCTTCTTAGTTAAGGTAATAACATAGTTTAATATGGACAAAGGATAGACTATTCCTTTAATGCTTCATCATACCAAGACATTTTGACAATTTCATGCTCCGAACTTTGTGGGAACAGTTTGGGGATGACCCCTTCCTGTTCCAACATGACTATGCATCGGTGCACAAAGCGAGGTCCATAAAGACATGGATGAGCGAGTTTGGTGTGGAGGAACTTGACTGGTTCTGACCTCAACCCAATAAAATATCTTTGCGATAATTTAGAGCAGAGACTATCAGAGAGGTCTTTTCATCCAACCTCAGTGTCTGATCTTACAAATGTGCTTCTAGGAGAATAGTCAAAAATTCCCATAAACACACTCATAAACCTTGTAGAAAGATTTCCAAGAAGAGTTGAAGCTGTTATAGCTGCAAAGGATGCAGGGCCAACTTCATATTAAACCCTATGGATTAAGAAAGGGACGTCATTCAGGTTCATGTGCATATAAATATGTGCTGATGTTTATAATCAGTAAATCTGGCCCTTAATAGATGAAAATCACCTGAATTGATTTAATTTCTGTGTTTCTGTCACCTGCTATTAAAGGTAAAGTAGAACAACTGCGAGTGAATGAAGAAGAATCTGTCGATCTAAAGACTGAAGTTACTGACATAAAAGAAGATGATGTGATAGAATGGAGATTTGGAGATAAAGAAACTCTCATAGCTGAAATCAATCCTGCCAACAAAAGCCCCCAGCCATCTGATAAAGGTCTATTCAGGGATAAACTAAAGCTGAATCCTAAAACTGGAGATCTCAAAATCAAAGACATCAGATGGGAACACTCTGGAGTTTATAAACTGAAGATCACCAGAGAAGGAAAAACCTCATACAAGACAATGTCTGTGTCTGTCAAATGTGAGTAACTCAGATCTTTCAGTATAATAATGATTTTATTATCATCTGTACTCTGTTGACAGTATGCTGTAGATGTAAGAGTGATTTATGACTATTAACTTACACTGGAGATTTTCACACTGTTTTTAAAGTCGCCATGAAATGGAAGTAGTGATTTTCTTATTTTCCCTGTGGTGAAGTATATCTGAGTAAAACCGGCTTCTGAAATGAAATAAGGCAGGGTGGGACTTCAATAAGTCTATCACCTATTCGTCTATCGTCTTTACTTCCTGCCATACCATATGACTGGAAGTAAAGAGAGATTGTTTCGAGGAGGAGATTTACATTTTTGATTAAAGATTGTGAGGGCACATTAATTAAAAAAATAATAATGAAGCTCGCAGATAAATAATTTGTAAAAAAAAAAACCCACAATATTCCAAAACAAATGACTAGGTGTGTAACGGTACGCAAAAATCACGGTTCGGTGCGTACCCCGGTTTTGAGGCCACGGTTCGGTTCATTTTCGGTACAGTAAGGGAAAAATGCAAACATTAAACTGCAGGTTGTTTATTACTATAAACTTTTTTACAATTTGTTAACACTTTTTTTAAACACTTTTTATTAAAATATAATATATAAAATATATATAAAATGAAAAAAAAAATACTACTGCAAAGTTCTTTTTTACATTATTTTATAACAGTTCTTTTCTTAACCTTCTCTTAAACTTTTTCTACTTAAACCTTGCACTAAACTAACAAATTCAATTCCTGAATACATTTTTGCCACCAAAAATTTTCTGTTTTGATTTATATTGGATTGTTTAACTCACAGTATTGAATTGGCTATGTACCATCTCTGTATAAAAATAATATTACTGCTCTATGTGTAACTGCATAGCAAGCAACATGATGATATACTTTAATATACACTCATTTTGAGATTAGTGAGTTACATAGCCATCTTTGATCTTTTGCACGTTTCTCCTAATCTTTGCTTGTGTTGTCAATGTAAGCTGTGATTTAAACTAACGAACCCCTCTGCAGCTGAGTAACAGCTGAGTAAGCCCGGGTTACAGCTCTTCTCTGTCCCGACCAGCTGATCGCATTGTGACAATGATATGATTGACGTGAGGTGCAGATGAAAAATCTGATCAAGCATTCCTTATTCTCGCTGTCACAGAAAGCGCGTCTCATGATTGCGTAGCAACGAAAGACGTGCATCCTCTCACGCACTTTTGAAAGAACAAAACAGCGCGTTGACATGCGTTTAACATGCGCTTTTAGACACGACACGTAAACGTTTACATCAATAATCAAACGAATATACAACTAAGTAAATAAAAATCTTTCTGCGGGCCGAATTATGTTATATGTTTGATAGAAGACTTGCGCTGAACACGGAGACTTCCGCCACTTAATATGTTCGTGTGGAAACCCACGTATTATGTTCCGCACAGGCGCACATAAAAGATTGCATTCGGCCTTTCGGTGCACGTGTGCACCGTGCCGAAAGCCCTGAACCGAAACGGTCCGATACGAATACACGAACCGTTACACCCCTACAAATGACGGATTTTCATTTTAATATCATTGCGACTTAAACTCTGACTTCTCTTCTGTTTAAACCTGCTTTTACACTTGTCATATTGAAAGGGTTGACTGAGACAACACATCTGTACATGATTTCAGATATTTTATCAGTTTTATAATAAAATTGATTTGATCACAGATGACAACCAGTGTTGGGGGTAATGCATTACAAGTAACTTGCATTACTTAATAATATTACTGTGAAAGTAACTCTAAAGTAACAAGTAAAGTAACGCATTACTTTTTAAATGTACACATTAATATTTGAGTTACTTTTTCAAAAAAGTAGTTTTTTAGTTTTATTAATTGATAAAAAAAAAACCTGCAAAGGTACCTAAAAAGTAACATAAGCATTATTTCCATGAAAAATAACTGAGTAACACAATTAGTTACTTTTTTGTGAGTAACTTAATATTGTAATGCATTACTTTTAAACGTAACTTTCCCCAACACTGATGACAACTACATCACTGATATCTTATATTAAAGAGTTAATACACTCACTGAGTATTTAGTGAGTTGATATTGATATTTTATTAAAGTCATTTACCCATTAGATGAATTCTCACTGTTAGGAGATTCATAAAATTAATAATCTAGATGTTATAGTTGTGTTTATATTTATAAACTGATAGAGAATCTGAAAGATTGAGTTAATAAACAGAAATTCATTTATGAGAATATGAACTGATGTTTATAATCAGTAAAAAAGACACTTAATAGATGATAATCACCTGAATTGATTTCATTTCTGTCTTTCTGTCTGTTGCTGTTACAGGTGAAACAAAAACACTGGAAGTGGATGAGTGGAAATCTGTTGATCTGAAGACTGAAGTTAAAGACATAAAGAGAGATGATGTGATAGAGTGGAGATTTAAAGAAACTCCCATAGCTAAAATCAACCTTGCAAACAAAAGCCCCACTACATATAATGATGATCTATTCAGAGATAAACTGAACTTGAATAATCAGACTGGAGATCTCAACATCAATCACATTAGAGAGAAACACACTGGAGTTTATAAACTGAAGATCACCAGAGATGGAAAAACCATAGTCAGGAAATTCAGAGTGTTTGTCAGAGGTGAGTAACTGAAACCTTTCAGTGTAATAATGATTTTATGAACATCTGTACTCTGTTGACAGTATACTGTAGATGTTAGAGGGAAAATGCTGTGCATGCAACGTAAGCATTGCGAATGTGCTGCCACAAACGGCAAGTTTGGAAAACTCTGGTATGGTGTACCTGATTCTCAACCTTTGGATGTCTTTCATCACTAAAAGGGGGTTTGGGAACTTACAACAAATCACAAATGACAGGTTTTCTCGAGACAGTCCGAGCATGAAGATAAAGCTAATCTTGCATTATAGCAATGACGCTGGTAGTGACAATTCTCTCAGACCAATTTATTGATCTAGAGTGTTCTCACGTCACATTTTAGAATCAGCTCAGCCCGCTTGAAACCCCAGCCAAGATGGTAATAAAACAATATCGGGGACTAGAGCTGAAGATCTTTGCCCGAACCCGACGGGACCCGTCGGGACCCGACGGGCTCGGGCGGGTTCGGGCTTCATTTCTAACATTTTACACGGGCTCGGGGCGGGCTCGGGCTTCCGCTCCGGCTTTGTGAGGTAAATGAGCGGTCAAGTTCAAATCAGTAGCGCAGGATCGCGCTGAATTCATTTACAATGGATTTAATGATTTTCCTCATCAAAAACATGTAGCTTAATCTTGGTGAGTAGGTTTTTCAATGTATAACTAAATATGAATCGAGTCTTACATAATTTAGACAGAGGATAGACTAATGTTGGCAGTAATGGAGAGAATTGCCGACGCAAATCCCGCGGAGCCTGCCTCTTAATTTCGTTATTGCCAAATACCCATCTTAATTCAGAATGTATTAATTAATTTAATTCGTTAAGAAATAATAATTTTATTGGCATATTTATAGTGTATTGCATAAGCCTATTTAGAATGAGATGTTATGTTACAGATTACTTATTTCTTTGTTTCAACTTCCAAGTGGCGTGTAGATTATTAGTCATGAATAAATAATGTTAAAACCTGTGTAAATTTCTCATTCTTGACAAAAGCTGTGTGTGTGCGCACATTTAAATAATGTCGGGCTGTAAACGGGTTCGGGCTTTTAAAAAGCTGTCAATCTAAATGTACGTTCGGGTTCGGGCTGCATTCTGTCGGGCTCCGGACATTTTGGGCCTAACTTTTAAGGCCCGATTACAGCTCTATCGGGGACTACGTACTGTAACCAGTGGAAAAGCCCCCAAAAGTAAGCCGACCCTACCCAAACCATAGGAACTATGCAATGTAAAAGCGCCATAACTAATAGTTACAGTATTGATTGGTGGAAGCAAGCAAAATATCTTGTGATGAAAGAAAATAAGAAAATATGATTTTATTCTTACAAAATCACCCTTTACAAGGCGTTCAGTTGAAGAATAAATTAAGATTAAGGAACTTGGACCAAATTGACCAACAGTAGTTAAGTTATTGCATTTGAGCTTAAATGTGTGCTCCACAACTTCTTTTGGCAAACGGAGTAGGCTAACGTTAGTTGTTGAATGGGCAGACCCTTTATGAACTTCAACTATGGTTTTATTGAAGTAGATATGTGCAGTAGCGTAACTAGCCAACACCGGGCCCCTAAGCAGGATTATCAAGGCGGGCCCTTTACTACAGCACGTGATGACGCAATGTCCACAAGCAGGCTACAATGAATGGGACAGGACAGGATCATAGAGACATGAGATGACTGACAAAATCAGAAATAGCCTACGTGCACCACAACAAAAACATAACATCGATGACAGCGCACCATAACATATGAAACAACACTGCTGGTGACAGCACACTATAACATATTGTTACTCACTGCTATGACTACACACACACACATACACCTAGGTCTAAATACATAAAAAAGATGCTCACTTACATTCAGGGGTTAAATTGGGATTTGTTATGTGGGGGGGGGGCTCTGCGGGGAGGGGTACTTCGATGGGTAACATGTTTAATACTGATGACAGCAAAGCCACTGGTGTGTTTCAGTGACATTCTGATCCTCTGATAGAATTTGATAAGTTTCAGCTTTAAAACTGTGCCAGAGGTTGACCCCAAATATTTTAAAAAGAGCATCTGAATTTTAAATGATGCAAATCTATGAGTTTGACACACTATATCCATTTGTTCCACATGTCATTATGCACAATTGATCAAACTTTAAAGGAAGTTAAAAGAATTAACCTCCTTGAATAATTCTAGGCATAAGATACCCAAAAAGACTCTTACATGTCTTATAAATTAGCCATAGAGATTCCCTATGCTGGTCAGCAGCTAAAACAATCATATAGTTAGGTTTGATTTGTGTAATCAAAATACATAATTTTATTAAACTATGCTTATACAATGAGTTATATCCAGTGTTATCCAGTTAACATACTGTAATTAGATGAGTGACATACATACTTTAATTCTTTACACGTTTCTAGTCTTCTATTAAGTTTTCTCGACGTGGGCACCATTCTTACCCATCTCTCTCTCGCTCGCTCTCTCTCTCCTCTACAATGTCAAATGATCCTGTGTGAGAGTGCATTCTTGCAGTTCTGAGTTTTTTCGCTTGAGTTGCATAACTTGCGCGAAGACGGGTTAAAAGGGGAAAGCGCGTGTTTTCGCGGCAATTGCGCCGCCCAATTCGCGTCATTTGCATCGCCCTGTGAGAACGCAGCTGGTTGCGTCTTTGCATTGACTTTGTATGTAATCTGTTCCCGCAAATCGTTAAACTTGCGTTGGTGAGTATGCCCTATAATGAATGGAAACGCATTATTCCCTTCACTTCAGTGCACACGCACCAGCGCAGCGAGATAGCAACGAATATGTGATAGAGCCCGCCGACTGTCAATCAAATTCTTCCAGATCAGGCTGGCCCCTGATTGGTCAGGGCCCGTAAGCAACGCTTACCCTGCTTACCGATAGTTACGCCCCTGGATATGTGGTCCGAAACACAAGTTAGATTTTTGGGCTAAATTAGACGGACCAAACAAAGACCAATTTCCAACGTCTTTTTTGGACTAAATGCGGGACATGACGGGCCAACTTGATTTAGCAAAAAAAAAACAACGTCTAAATGACGTCATGTACTGGGTGGGTAATTCAATTCAGATTTGTACACGTTTTTGATATTTTAATCACAATAGTATTTTATGACTTGATTTGTCATTTTTGCCTGATCAGCACAAAGGTTGCGTGTTTATCGCTTCTGCGGTCACTGCGAGAAAAAAAATCATTAATTGATCAGCTTCATGTGATGTTAAACATGTGAAGTGATGGGCGATTTACATAACTGTTTTTACATTACATTTTTTATGAGTCAGAAAGATGTTTCTGCGTGCTGTTTATAAATATCAGCGTTGGTATCTCACAACGTGTTTTAATAGTCACGTCACGCGGAAATAAATTAGTATCCTTACCTGCAGTTCCACAGTGTTTTCGCGACCTTTTAATAGGAGGAGAGAGATTGCTCCAGAGAAAATTATTGTTTTTATTGCTTTATTCCAAGTGTATCCACACAATGTGACATTATTGCACTAAAGTTTACATCCAAGAACGTGATCTTCAACGGGATTATCACTTCCGATTGGGATTCACAGACTATTCGATTCACGAGCTAGGGAACTTATTTAGACACACAAAGAAGTTTAAAAACGTGCGTGTGTCCGTGTGTGCATGCTGCTTTTCTAGTCAGAAATGAGTGAATGGCTCCGTGTTTAAAGAAGCCCCACTCACTAATACTAAAATGACCAGTAAGTGGCAGAATGATACAAAACAGTTAAGCGGTTACTGTTATGTTATCAGTACAATATCGCATGCCTGGGAAGAGCTCTTAGCCTATAAGATTCAAGAACCAGAAAAAACGGTTGTATAATCGTGTTTAGATTTATATACTGATAGAGAATCTGAAAGATTGAGTTAATAAACAGAAACAGAATATGAGCTGATGTTTATAATCAGTAAATAAGACACTTAATAGATGAAAATCACCTGAACTGATTTCATTTCTGTGTTTCTGTCACCTGCTATTACAGGTAAAGTAGAACAACTGCGAGTGAATGAAGAAGAATCTGTCGATCTGAAGACTGAAGTTACTGACATAAAAGAAGGTGATGTGATAGAATGGAGATTTGGAGATAAAGAAACTCTCATAGCTGAAATCAATCCTGCCAACAAAAGCCCCCAGCCATCTGATAAAGGTCTATTCAGAGATAAACTGAAGCTGAATCCTCAGACTGGAGATCTCAAAATCAAAGACATCAGATGGGAACACTCTGGAGTTTATAAACTGAAGATCATCAGAGGTGGAAAAACCTCATACAAGACAATATCTGTGTCTGTCAGATGTGAGTAACTCAGATCTTTCAGTGTAATAATGATTTTATTATCATCTGTACTCTGTTGACAGTATGCTGTAGATGTAAGAGTGATTTATGACTATTAACTTACACTGGAGATTTTCACACTGTTTTTAAAGTCGCCATGAAATGGAAGTAGTGATTGTCTTATTTTCCCTGTGGTGAAGTATATCTGAGTAAAACCGGCTTCTGAAATGAAATAAGGCAGGGTGGGACTTCAATAAGTCTATCACCTATTCGTCTATCGTCTTTACTTCCTGCCATACCATATGACTGGAAGTAAAGAGAGATTGTTTCGAGGAGGAGATTTACATTTTTGATTAAAGATTGTGAGGGCACAATTATAAAAAAATAATAATGAAGCTCGCAGATAAATAATTTGTAAAAAAAAAAAAACCCCACAATATTCCAAAACAAATGACGGATTTTCATTTTAATTTCATTGCGACTTAAACTCTGACTTCTCTTCTGTTTAAACCTGCTTTTACACTTGTCATATTGAAAGTGTTGACTGAGACAACACATCTGTACATGATTTCAGATATTTTATCAGTTTTATAATAAAATTGATTTGATCACAGATGACAACCAGTGTTGGGGGTAATGCATTACAAGTAACTTGCATTACGTAATAATATTACTGTGAAAGTAACTCTAAAGTAACGAGTAAAGTAACGCATTACTTTTTAAATGTACACATTAATATTTGAGTTACTTTTTCAAAAAAGTAGTTTTTTAGTTTTATTAATTGATAAAAAAAACCCTGCAAAAGTAACTAAAAAGTAACATAAGCATTATTTCCATGAAAAATAACTGAGTAACACAATTAGTTACTTTTTTGTGAGTAACTTAATATTGTAATGCATTACTTTTAAAAGTAACTTTCCCCAACACTGATGACAACTACATCACTGATATCTTATATTAAAGAGTTAATACACTGACTGAGTATTTAATGAGTTGATATTGATATTTTATTAAAGTCATTTACCCATTAGATGAATTCTCACTGTTAGGAGATTCATAAAATTAATAATCTAGATGTTATAGTTGTGTTTATATTTATATACTGATAGAGAATCTGAAAGATTGAGTTAATAAACAGAAATTCATTTATGAGAATATGAGCTGATGTTTATAATCAGTAAATAAGACACTTAATAGATGAAAATCACCTGAATTGATTTCATTTTTATGTTACTGTCTGCTGCTGTTACAGGTGAAACAAAAACACTGGAAGTGGATGAGTGGAAATCTGTTGATCTGAAGACTGAAGTTAAAGACATAAAGAGAGATGATGTGATAGAGTGGAGATTTGGAGAAACTCTCATAGCTAAAATCAACCTTGCAAACAAAAGCCGCACTACATATAATGATGATCTATTTCAAGATAAACTGAACTTGAATCATCAGACTGGAGATCTCAACATCAAAGACATCAGAGAGAAACACACTGGAGTTTATACACTGAGGATCATCAGAGATGGAAAAACCATAGTCAGGAAATTCAGAGTGTTTGTCAGAGGTGAGTAACTGAAATCTTTCAGTGTAATAATGATTTTATGAACATCTGTACTCTGTTGACAGTATACAGTACTGTAGATGTTAGAGGGAAAATGCTGTGCATGCAACGTTAGCTTGCGAATGTGCTGCCACAAACGGCAAGTTTGGAAAACTCTGGTATGGTGTACCTGATTCTCAACCTTTGGATGTCTTTCACCACTAAAAGGGAGTTTGGGAACTTACAACAAAGCACAGATGACAGGTTTTCTCGAGACAGTCCAAGCATGAAGATAAAGCTAATCTTGCATTATAGCAATGACGCTGGTAGTGACAATTCTCTCAGACCAATTTATTGATCTAGAGTGTTCTCACGTCACATTTTAGAATCAGCTCAGCCCGCTTGAAACCCCAGCCAAGATGGTAATAAAACAATATCGGGGACTACGTACTGTAACCAGTGGAAAAGCCCCCAAAAGTAAGCCGACCCTACCCAAACCATAGGAACTATGCAATGTAAAAGCGCCATAACTAATAGTTACAGTATTGATTGGTGGAAGCAAGCAAAATATCTTGTGATGAAAGAAAATAAGAAAATATGATTTTATTCTTACAAAATCACCCTTTACAAGGCGTTCAGTTGAAGAATAAATTAAGATTAAGGAACTTGGACCAAATTGACCAACAGTAGTTAAGTTATTGCATTTGAGCTTAAATGTGTGCTTCACAACTTCTTTTGGCAAACGGAGTAGGCTAACGTTAGTTGTTGAATGGGCAGACCCTTTATGAACTTCAACTATGGTTTTATTGAAGTAGATATGTGGTCCGAAACACAAGTTAGATTTTTGGGCTAAATTAGACGGACCAAACAAAGACCAATTTCCAACGTCTTTTTTGGACTAAATGCGGGACATGACGGGCCAACTTGATTTAGCAAAAAAAAAAACGTCTAAATGACGTCATGTACTGGGTGGGTAATTCAATTCAGATTTGTACACGTTTTTTGATATTTTAATCGCAATAGTATTTTATGACTTGATTTGTCATTTTTGCCTGATCACCACAAATGTTGCGCGTTTTATCCCTTCGTCACTGCGAGAAAATAATAATTAATTGATCTGCTTTATGTGATGTTAAACATTTAAAGTGATAGACGATTTACATAACTGTTTTTACATAAAAACATACTGTTTTTTTATAAGTCAGAGCGATGTTTTCGCATGCTGTTTATAAACATCAGCGGTGGTATCTCACAACGTGTTTTAATAGTCACGTCACTCGGAAATAAATTTGTATCCTTACCTGCAGTTCCACAGTGTTTTCGCAACTTTTTAATAGGAGGAGAGAGATTGCTCCAAAGAAAATTATTGTTTTTATTGCTTTATTCCAAGTGTATCCACACAATGTGACATTATTGCACTTAAGTTTAAATCCAAGAACGCTGATCTTTTACGGGATTATCATTTCCGATTGGGATTCACAGACTGATTCACGAGCTAGGGAACTTGTTGAGACAGACGGAGACTGTTTAAAAACAGCCCTTGTGTCAGTCTGTGCATGCAGCTTTTCCAGTCAGAAATGAGCGAATGGCTCCGTGTTTAACTCTTTCCCCGCCAGCGTTTTAAAAAAAAAGTTGCCAGCCAGCGCCAGCATTTTTCATGATTTTCACAAAAGTTTAATGCCTTCCAGAAAATGTTCTTCTTTAAATGTATAAACATACAATACTGTATATCAAATGAAAAAACAGACCCTCTGCTTTCAAACAAAACAACTGTTTCATCCAACCTTCATTAGTTCTCTTTTTATCACCTCTCAAATATAAGTAGGTTTCTTCAAAAACACCCTATTTTGAGCAAAAAGCTAAGATATTCATCTTAATTGATGAGTTACCTCGTCAATGGTGGCAAAAGAGTTAAAGAAGCCCCACTCACTAATACTAAAATGACCACTAAGTGGCAGAATGATACAAAATAGTGAAACGGTTTCTGTTATGTTATCAGTACAATAACGCACGCCTGGGAAGAGTTCTTAGCCAATCAGATTCAAGAACCAGAAAAAACTGTTGTATAATTGTGTTTATATTTATTTACCAATAGAGAATGTGAAAGATTGAGTTAATAAACAGAAATTCATTCATGAGAATATGAGCTGATGTTTATAATCAGTAAATAAAACACTTAATTGATAAAAATCACCTGAATTGATTTCATTTCTGTCTTTCTGTCGCCTGCTGTTACAGGTAATGTAGAAGAACTGCGAGTGGATGAAGAAAAATCTGCTGATCTGAAGACTGAAGTTACTGACATAAAGAAAGTTGATCTGATAGAGTGGAGATTTGGAGAAACTCTTATAGCTGAAATCATTCCTGCAAACAATATCTTCATTAAATATGATAAAGGTGTATTTAGAGATAAACTGAAGCTGAATGATCGAACTGGAGATCTCAATATCGGTGACATCAGATGGGAACACTCTGGAGTTTATAAACTGAAGATCATCAGAGGAGGAAAAACCTCATACAAGACAATATCTGTGTCTGTCAGAGGTGAGTAACTGAAATGTTTCAGTATAATAATGATTTTATGATCATCTGTACTCTGTTGACAGTATACTGTAAATGTAAGAGGGATTTATGACTATTAACTTACAGTGGAGATTTTCACACTGTGTTTAACTCTGACTTATCTTCTGTTTAAACCTGATTTTAACTGCAGATAAACCAACTTTTCACACTTATCAATTTGAAAGGGTTAACTGAGACAACACATCTGTACATCATTTCAGATATTTGGTTTTATAATAACATTGATTTAAAAATACATGACAACTACATCAGTGAAGAGTTAATGCACCGAGTTAATACAAGAGTTAATAAAAATTTTTCCTTTAATTTTTAATGGTCTTTCATGGACCCAGTACCACATATGAGATACTGTTTGAAAGCTTAGAATCTCTACTTTCAGCAGATATGTATCACGTTGACATATATTTTACCTTAAGAAAGTTATTTACACTTAATTTATACTATCACACCCCCCCCCATTCTTTTAATATCATTTAATATTAACATATTTCATATTTTTAAAATATGACAAACATGGACAAGTCTTAAATAAAATTAAACAGACTCTTAGGAATAAGGCTACATCATTATTTTTGTTCTATAATCATTACATATCCAACAATCGCTGAATGAATAATGAATTAAAAAATTATCTTTGTAAACGTATGTGAAACTTGAGTGTGAACTGCCTCAGATAGCACAGACAGCCACAAATGATACACCATTTTAATCTTAGGTCCTACTCTAAAAAATGAGTCAATTCACAACATTTTCTTTGGTTGTGTGCATGAATAATCCATTGCTATTTACTATATATGCAAAACGAAACAAAGTACTTTTATATGAAAAATTTGGGGTTTCATCATATGAAAACAACATGAATAACAATATTTGTCACAAACAGCAACTTTTTATGTAACTTCAAAGGGTTTTCTGTAAAATGATATAAAGATATTGCATTTATTCCACTGTATGTGGATATGGGGACACTTCAAATACAGTATGGGTATTATTCCTCCCTTCAGTTGGAGTAAAATAGCTTTTGTATAGAATATGATAGAGAAAAAAATCCTTTTTCCTCTGTAAGCTGACAATGGAATCAAACAAAACTGTCTGCAGGTTTCGTTACCACTCAGGGCCAGAGTTATACACTTTTAAATATAGACCGGAAAAAAAACATCAAAAAGCGCCTATTTGTGTTTATTAGAGGACTGACAACACATACAACTATGTTAAGCACTTTCAACTGTGTTTTATGTAATTTCAAAGGGTTTCCTGTAAAATGATACCATACCTTTGTATGTAAACCTATGCATGTGAGTATGGGAAGCTTTTAAAATTGGGTAGGCCAAATCCAGGTGGAAATCCCCAAAGTAGCCTCAGAGTGTAAGAGAAATACATTTATAAGCTGATGTTTACAATCAGTAAAAAAGACACTTAATAGATGAAAACCAGCTGAACTGCTTTAATTTCTGTCTGCCGATATTACAGGTGAAACAAACATATTAGAAGTGAATGAGGGGAAATCTGTTGATCTGAAGACTAAAGACATAAAGAAAGTTGATCTGATAGAGTGGACATTTGGAGAAACTTGCATAGCCAAAATCAACCCTGCAAACAAAAGCCCCATTACATATGATGATGATCTATTCAGAGATAAACTGAAGCTGAATGATCAGACTGGAGATCTCAACATCAATGACATCAGACAAAAACACACTGGAGATTATACACTGAAGATCATCAGAGATGGAGAAACCTCAGACAGGAGATTCAGAGTGTTTGTCAGATGTGAGTAACTGAAATGTTTCAGTGTTATAATGATTTTATTATCATCTGTACTCTGTTGACAGTATACTTTAGAGGTAAGAGTGTTTCATGACTATAAACTTACAGTGACTATAAACTTTAAAGACTACGTTCACGCCATCAAAATCCGATTTTCTGCTCACCCATGTCGGTCTCTTTGTATGGAATTAGGACTGGGACGGTTGTAATTCCCGCCTTGCAGTGGTGTGCACGTCACAAATTATGAAAAATATGAAGTACAATCTCGCCCAGTGAGATATCTTCAGGTTTGTGGTTTCCGGAGGCTGCAGCCTTCAGATTGAGAAAGTTGCGAAAAAGTATCAATCTGTGCTTCCAGTACACCATCAGAACGTGTTTTCAGAGCGGCTGGAAACATTATAACCCCAAAAAGGTTTCTCACTTGTTGCAGATATGCGCCGATCCCCTGGGTGCTCCGGGGCTCGGCTCGAGCAGCCACCGAAATGGCCAAGCACATACGCACAGTTGGTTCACATTTACTTCACATGTCGCCTCTAAATCCACACGGAAAACGCGATGATTGATATGCGGAAATGCACCAAGGCATGTCTGCAAAACCACTTAAAAACTTTCAAGACATTAAATATTAAGCTTCTGTTGCACATCGCATTATACATGAAAGCCCCTAACACATTTTTGACTTTCCTAATGCGTTGTCCAGATGACCGACTTGCACGTGACTTGGGAGCAGACTGCCTCGGCTCGTATGATCTCATAGCGCTCGCTCCCACAGAATTAAAATAAACACGTCGACTGGCCAGTCTGCACAACTCCGTATGAAGTCCACCTCACCTGCTTAGTAGTCTGCACGTTCATTTCCATATTACAGTGTGCTGCGTGTGACGTATTATTGTTCTTTTGTGCATGCAATGCAGTTCCAGACCACGAACAGTTCACACAGCTGTCGCTAATGTTTAAAATCAGAAAATATGACCCTTAATAGATGAAAATCACCTAAATTGTTTTCATTTCTATGTTTCTGTCTGCTGCTGTTACAGGTGAAACAAAAATACTGGAAGTGGATGAGTGGAAATCTGCTGATCTGAAGACCGAAGTTACTGACATAAAGAATGGTGATGTGTTAGAGTGGAGATTTGGAGAAACTCTTATAGCTGAAATCAATTCTGCCAACAAAAGCCCCAGTACACCTGATGTTGATCTTTTCAGAGGTAAACTGAAGCTGAATCCTCAGACTGGAGATCTCAACATAAATTACATCAGACAGAAACACACTGGGGTTTATAAACTGAAGATCATCAGTGGTGGAAAAACCTCAGACAGGAGATTCTATGTGTCTGTCAGAGGTGAGTTAACAAAAATCATTCAGTGACAGTATACTGTAGATGTAAAAGTGATTTATGACTTGCACTGGAGATTTTCACACTGTGCTTAACTCTGACTTATCATCGGTTTGAACCTGATTTTAACTGCAGCTAAAGCAACTTTTTAAACTTGTTATTTTGAGACAACACATGCCAACTCTCAACTGTACATCATTTCAGATATTTGGTTGGTTTTATTATAACATTGTTACATACAGAATACAAGTGAGATGTTTATTAAAAGTTTTAAACAGAAACCAAGAGATGCAGTGGAAAAATAAAGGTGATACATAGAGTCTTGATGATAGTCCAGGCACACACACTCCTTGTCAGAGAGATATCCCAGCACTTTCCTTATTTCCAATGTGAAGATCCTTTGATGACGATTTGTGAAAAACAGGCAAAAGTCCTGGGTGAGATTCGAGAAGGGGCTTTTCGGGGTGGGCAGTATGGAATTCCCACAGAAGTTCCAGGTCCAATATGTCATCTCCTGTGACCCAGAAATGTTCCTCTGGGTAAAATCCCTCCTAGTCAACAAGATATTTGAGGTGTCCACCCCGGCGCCAGGATGTTTCATATGGTGTACGCGCCAATATCCTGGGGGATAGGGGGGCTTCTTCTCCAGGTTCTGTGGAGGAAGGAGAAAAAGATGAGTGAAATAATTTAAACTGGGAAAAGTAGAAGACAGGGTGGATCCGGTAGTGTGAAGGTAGCTGAAGTTTGAACTCTACCAGATTGACCTCCTTAACAATGGTTAGTGGCCCAATTAACCTGGGACTCAACTTCCTACAGGGGAGACGCATCTGGATGTTCTTTGTGGAGAGCCAAACTTTGTCTCCCACCTTGAATTGCTGGTGTTGGAGTGCAATGAATATCCGCCGTGCACCACTGGCGCCTGACAGCCCCCTGCAGGTGATGGTGAACTGAGTCCCAGACCGCCTCACTCTCCTGTAACTAGTGCTGCACTAATGGAACTTCGGATGATTCTCCATCTATGGAAACATTGGCGGCTGGTAGCTGACTCGGCCCAAAGAAGAAATTCGCTCCAGTAGTTCTGGTGACCATGGCGGAAGGTTCTGAGGAAATGGCCGACTTCCAATTTCTGGGGTATAATGTCTACGTCTGGATGTTCATTTGAGGGTGATATCTGGATGACACACTGATGGTCACATCTAGGAGCTTGAAAAAACGACTTCCATACTCTAGAAATAAACTGAGGACCTCTGTCAGAAACAGTATCTTCAGGTATTGCAAAGTATCAAAACATGTTGAAAAGGCAACTCCGCACTCTCCATTGCAGTGTGTAAACCCCTAAGTGGAATGAGTTTGATCATTTTTGAGAACCGGTCCACTACAATAAATATGCATGCTTTACCTTGTGATGTTGGGAGGTCCATGGCAAAGTGAACTCCTAGATGTGACCAGGGGCAATAAGGGATTGGGAGAGGACGAACTTCTCCAGTTTGAAGATAACTGGGAGATTAGGAGATGGTGCAAATCCTGCATCCACTTTCTGATGTCCTGTGCCATGTTGGGCTACCAGAAGCGGTGTCTGAGCAGTGAGAGGGTTTTCACATTAAAATCAAGTTAAAGTCTTTAGGATTACTAATTCAGGTGTGTTTGATTAGGGTTGGAATTAAACTCTGCAGGACAGTGGCCCCCCAGGACCCAGGGTTCCCCACTCCTGGTCTACAGAGTTATGTGCCTTTGTTATCAACAGAATCTGATGGTGTAATGGTACATACTTGTGGTTCTCTGGGCAACCCGGTGGAACATTTTGAATCTCAGGGATCGTGTCCTCCTCACTCACTGCAAAAACACTCTTGGGAAGGATGAACTCAGGAGCGTGTTGGCCATCTTCAGGTGAAAACATTTTAAAGAAAGCATCAGCCTTGCAATTCTTAGTACCCGGGCGATAAGTACTGAAAGTTCTTGTGATTAGTCAGCACGGTGAAGGGATGACATGCACCTTCTAGCCAATGTCTCCATTCTTCAAGAAACAGTTTTATTGCAAGGAGTTCCACTGTGTAAAACTATGAAAAATAGGCAAATGGATGAAGTTTGGATGTGTTCCCCTACTTCTGTAATAGGACAGCTCCATCTTTTGTTGACAAAGCATCAAACTCAACCATAAAAGGTTTTTCTGGATTTGGGTGAACTAACACTCTTCAGTTGTTGAAAAGCATGTTCAGCCTCTGATGACCAGGTGAGGTGTTTGGTTTTACCTTTCAGAGCAGATGTTAATGGAAATAGGATGGCACTGAAATTATGGATGAAACAGCAATAGAAGTTTGCAAATCCAAGAACAGTTTGCAGTTCTTTGATGGTGGTTGGAGTCGGTCAGTTGGTTATTGTGTCAACTTTCCTCTCGTCCATACTCACACCTTTTTCTGAGACATTATACCCCAAAAATTGGATACTGGCATGATGGAATTTCAAGAAAAGAGTGTACTGACATAGCCCCTTTAGAACTTCTTTGACATGATGTATGTGTTCAGCAGGGTCACCGGAATAAATCAAAATATAAACACGCACCAATTCAGTAGGTCTTGGAAGATGGCATGCATAAAATCCTGGAAGACTTAGGGGGCTATGACCAATCCAAATGGCATGACCAAATATTCATAGTGGTTGTAGGGGTTACAAAACCTGTTTTCCAATCATCTCTACTGCGGATCCGGATTAGATTATATGCACGTTGTAAATCGAGTTTTGTGAAGATTTTGGCATCTCTGAGTTGTTCCAAGGCTGATGAGACGAGAGGAAGGGGGTATTGAAACTTCTTGGTGATCTTATTTAATAGCTGGTAGTCGATCCAGGGTCGGAGAACACCAGCTTTCCAGCATTAACAAGGCCGGACAACGAGTGTGTGTTCTACGGCAACTTAAACAGGGTGGAGAGAGTGCATGGTGACAGTAATCAAAACTCAGGTGATGAGGCCGGGGAGAACCTGGCAAATCTGTTACAAACATTGATTTGGTCATATGTGACAACTACATCACTGATATCATATCTTATCTTATTAACTCTTTCCCCGCCATTGACGAGATATCTCGTCAATTAAGAGAAAACGCTTCCCCGCCAATGACGAGATTTTCCGTCTTTCCGCAATACCGCTATTATCCACCAGGTGGCGCCCTTTCGCAACTTTTTAAACCCGGAAGTATTGCCCTATGGCAAGCTGCTGCATGTCCGTGTCTGTTTTAAAGATCGCTCTGAATGGGATCTCTATAAAAAGTCCGTCACAAAAATGGAATTATCTCTGCTTTTTGCTCAAAATATGGTGTTTTTGCAAAAACCTACCCATATTCAAAAGCTGATTGCAAAAGAACCACTAAAGGTAGGATGAAACGGTTTTTTTTTTTGTTTGAAAGCAGAGGGTCTGTGCTTTCATTTGGTATATTGTATGTTTATATATTTAAAGAAGAACATTTTCTGGAAGGCATTAAACTTTGGTGAAAATCATGAAAAACGCTGGCGCTGGCTGGCAACTTTTTTTTTTAAACGCTGGCGGTGAAAGAGTTAAGTCGTTTAGCCATTAGATGAATTCTCACGTTTAGGAGATTCATAAAATTCATCATCTAGATGTTATTGTTGTGTTTAGATTTGAATACTGAAAGATATTGAGTTAATAAACAGAAATTCATTTATGAGAATATGAGCTGATGTGTATAATCTGTAAATAGGACACTTAATAGATTAAAATCATCTGAATTGATTTCATTTTTATGTTTTTGTCGTCTGCTGTTACAGGTAATGTAGAAGTACTACGAGTGAATGAAGAAGAATCTGTCGATCTGAAGACTGAAGTTACTGACATAAAGAAAGTTGATCTGATAGAGTGGAGATTTGGAGAAACTCTCATAGCTGAAATCAATCCTGCCCGCAATATCTTCAGTGCATATGATAAAGGTCTATTCAGTGATAAACTGACGCTGAATGATCAGACTGGAGATCTCACCATCAGGGATATTGGATGGGAACACACTGGAGTTTACACACTGAAGATCACCAGAGGAGGAAAAACATCATACAAGACAATATCTGTGTCTGTCAAATGTAAGTAACTGAAATGTTTCAGTGTAATAATGATTTTATGATCATCTGTACTCTGTTGACAGTATACTGTAGATGTAATAGTGATTTATGACTATTAACTTACACTGGAGATTTTCACACTGATTTTAGTCACAGCTAAACCAACTTTTCACACTTATCACTTTGAAAGTGTTAAATGAGACAACACATCTGCACATCATTTCAGATATTTGGTCGGTTTTATAATAACATTAATTAAAAAATACATGACAACTACATCCCTGAGAGTTAATACACTGACTGAGTATTTAGTTAGTTGGTAACACCAATATTAAACAAATTATATTTTATAAGTCATTTAACCATTAGTTGTATTTTTACTGTTAGGAGGAGATTGATAAAATTCAATTTATCATCTAGATGTTATAGTTGTGTTTAATAATAATTTGTTTTTGTTTAATTTGTTTATACTTATATACTGATAGAGAATCTGAAAGATTGAGTTAATAAACAGAAATTCATTTATGAGAATATGAGCTGATGTTTATAATCAGTAAATAATACATTTAATAGATGAAAATCATCTGAATTTATTTAATTTCTGCATTTCTGTCTGCTGCTGTTACAGGTGCAACAAAAACACTGGAAGTGGATGAAGGGAAATCTGCTGATCTGAAGACTGAAGTTAAAAACATAAAGAAAGATGATGTGATAGAGTGGAGATTTGGAGAAACTCTCATAGCCAAGATCAACTCTCCAAACAAAAGCTCCATTACATATGATGATGATATATTCAGAGGTAAACTGGAGCTGAATGATCAGACTGGAGATCTCAACATCAAAAACATCAGACAGGAACACTCTGGAGTTTATACACTGAAGATCACCAGAGATGGAGAAACCTCAGACAGGAAATTCAATGTGTTTGTCAGAGGTGAGTAACTGAAATGTTTCAGTGTAATAATGATTTTATTATCATCTGTACTTTGTTGACAGTATACTGGAGATGTAAGAGTGATCTGGATCAGGATGACACACTAATGGTCACATAAAGGAGCTTGAAAAATGACTTCCATACTCTAGAATTAAACTGAGGACCTCTGTCAGAAATAATATCTTTGGGAATTCCAAAGTATTGAAACACATGTTGAAAAAGCAACTCTGCACTCTCCATTGCAGTGTGTAAACCCCTCAGAGGAATGAGTCTGATAATTTTTTAGAAACCTGTCCACTACAATAAATATGCATGTGTTACCTTGTGATGCCAGGAGGTTCATGGCAAAGTCAACTCCTAGATGTGACCAGGGGCAACAAGGGATTGGGAGAGGACAAAGTTTTCCAGTTGGAGGATGACGAGGGGATTTGGAGATGGCACAATCCCTGCATCCACTCACAAACCTTCTGATGTCCTGTGCCATGTTGGGCCAAACGGATGCGGTGTTTGAGCAGTGAGAGGATTTGCTGGATGTCGGGGTGACTAGTGTCTACAGAGTTATGTGCCTTTGTTATCAACAGAATCTGATGGTGTAATGGTACATACTTGTGGTTCTCAGGGCAACTCAGTGGAACATTTTGAATCTCAGGGGTCGTGTCCTCCTCACTCACTGCAATGGGACATACAAAAATACTCTCCGGAAGGATGGACTCAAGAGGGTGTTGGTCATCTTTAGTTGAAAACATTCGAGAGAAAGCATCAGCCTTGCAATTCTTATTACCCGGGTGATAAGTGGATACACGCACGCCGACAGGGGGGGACAAACGGGTCTGTTGTCCCGGGCCCAGGATGAGAGGGGGCCCAGAATTGGAACCTATGGAATAATTCAGTGTTTCCCATACATTGATTTATCTGTCACAGAATCAACACTAGAGGCCACAAATAGATATTTAATGATTCCCATTTACATTTTAATTTTACTATTTATTCATTGTAGCGAGCGCTCAGGGCGCCTCCCTCCTCCCTCTCTCTTTGCATGCAGCGCCTCAACAGCGCGCGCCCCCTCCCCCCCGCTCTCTCTCTCTCTCTCTCTCTCTCTCTCTCTCTCTCTCTCTCTCTCTCTCTCTCTCTCTCTCTCATGTTGCAAGCAGCGCAGCTCTCTCAACAGTCAAAAGTATTTTAACTCCGCGTTCCTCTGTGTACTTTCTTTTTCACGTAAACGTCAACAGTCACGGATGTCACTGATAGAGAATATGGCTGATCGAGTTCATCATGAGTGACTTAACAAAAAGTCAGCATTACCACACATACCCGTTCTGGTGTGAGTCTGTGTCCGAGCTCTCTCCTTACCTATGATGCGGTATGCTCGTGCACGTGTTTTGTAGTAACAGCAACCGTGTATTCTCTCATATTACTGAATTTGCAAAAAATTGTCTGCGCTATACGCGATATACAATAAAACTACCACTCGAATTTAAAATAAAAACGCGCTCATTACCAGTGTTGGGAGTAACGCATTACAAAATATAATATATTACAGTAATATATTAGTTTTTGCTGTAACGCAGTAATATAACGCATTTCTAATAAAATGTTGGTAATATTTTACTCGTTACAGTCTTGGTAACGCGCACGTTACAACAATCCATTTCAAAAATAGACCGTGTTATTTTTATTTATTTATTTTTTTTTGACCAATGTGCGCGACCAGCATCCACACAGGAAAAATCATCTGCGGGTAAAATAGGCTGCGTCCCAAACCGCATACTTCCATACTATATAGTAGGCGAAAAGCACTACTTTTCTTACTCTTTGCCTACTATATAGAATGGAAGTAGGCGGTTTGGGACGCAGCGTATGGCCGTTTCCAGGTGCTGTATGCAGCATGTTCATTTTTACTTTAATTTTGTATTTAAAATGCGATTTGGACGCGGTGCGCGATAAATATAGACGCGTTTCTTAAAGAGCCGAATCAGGGAAGTCCGCGGCTGTATAAGCATTGACTAAAGTGGTTACAATCAGGTCCGGTAGCGTCGCACACGCATAATACTGCAAATGAGAGCACTAAGTAAAAGCAACAGAAAGTTTCTATCGGTCTCCCATGCTGCTTGAACCTCAGAAGTAAAGAGACTTTTAGAAATCTTGCCAGTAAAATCCATTTCACCACACCAGCAATGACAAGGTAAGCTAACGTTGCTATGGTTACAGTCCATATACATAATAGATTGCTAGGCTATTCCTATGCTATCTACAGTTTTATTACAAACAGCAACCTAAACTACAACGTAGTGTAGACTTAAACATGGTTATCTAAATAGTACATTTAAACATCACTGTTTAAAGTTTTTACCAGCCTTTGTATGGGAACCTATATTCATTGTTTGGCAAAAAGCAGTGTTCCTCTGTTTGTCTGTGTTTATTATATGTTAGTCTACATGTAATCCTTATATTGTACTGAATTGAGCTGTATTCCTTGAGGCCTGATCCTGCAATAGCACTTTTTGATAAGTTGTGTCAACCCAGTGCATGCCAGGTTTGTGCTGTGAATCTGAATCAAAAGTGAAGAATAGAAATGAAAAGAGGTTGCGTGTCTTGCCATGTTATTAGTCTATAGGTTGCATTATAGTGGGCTCTATTGTGTTTGGTATGTGTACCATAATTTACCAGACTTTTACCAGATCATTTGTCTATGTTTATGATTCTGACAGTGATTGTTACTGTATTTTGCCATAAGTCTTCACAGTGCCTATTCAAAACTCGAGGGCCAACACATAACTTCTAGATTTATAAGCATCGATAAACTAAATTTTAACATTTTATAATGCCACGTCATAGCCTACTTCTGTTATTTTGATGAAAGTAACTCAAAAGTAACGCAAAAGTAGTGTAACTCATTACAGTTCAGAGTCTGTAATATTGTAAAGTAACTAATTACTTTCAAATGACAGTAATTTGTAATATATAATGTATTACGCTTTGGAAGTAACTTGCCCAACACTGGTCATGAATCTGATAATCCCAAATGTCTTGTTACCAGTAAAAAGTAGGGGGGCCGAGGGGCCCTCTAAGATTATCTTTTCCCGGGCCCAGGCAAGACTGTCAGCTGGCCTGAGTGGATAAGTACGGAAGGTTCTTGTGATCAGTCAGCATGGTGAAGGGATGACGTGCACCTTCTAGCCAATGTCTCCATTTTTCAAGAACCAGTTTTATTGCGAGGAGTTTACAGTAACCGATATCATAGTTGGCTTCCGCCGGGTTGAACTTGTACGAAAAATAGGCACATGGATAAAGATTGGATGGGTTCCCTTACTGCTGTGATAGGACAGCTCCATCTCCTGTCACTGAAGCATCAACCTCAACCACAAAAGGTTTTTCTGGATTTGGGTGAACTAACACAGGTGCCGTACAAAAGGCACTCATCAGTTGTTGAAAAGCATGTTTAGCTTCTGATGATCAGGTGAGGTGTTTGTGTTTACCTTTTATAGCAGATGTCAATGGAGATTGGATGGCAGTGAAATTATCCAATGAAACAGCGATAGGAGTTTGCAAATCCAAGAAACTTTTGCAGTTCTTTGATGTGTGTTGGAGTCGGCCAGTTGGTTATCACGTCAACTTTCCTCTCGTCCATACTCGCACCTTTTTCTGAGATGTTCTACCCCAGAAATTAGATGCTGGCTTGATGGAATTCGGCTGCATCAGAACTTCTTTGACATGATTTATGTGTTCAGCAGGGTCACTGGAATAAATCAAAATATCTTCAATGTAAATCAACACATACATATTCAGCAGGTCTCGGAAGATGGCATGCATAAAATCCTGGAAGACTGAGGGGGTGTTGACCGAACCATACGGCATGGAATGAATTAGAGCGAAGACTATGAGCAAGGCCTTCTCGTCCAACATCAGTGTCTGACCTTACAAATGTGCTTTAAGAAGAATGGTCAAAAATTCCCATAAACACACTCCTAAACCTTGTAGAAAGACTTCCAAGCTGCAAAGTGTGCAGGGCCAACTCCATATTAAACCCTATAGATTAACTCTTTCCCCGCCATTGACGAGATATCTCGTCAATCAATAGAAAACGCTTCCCCGCCAATGACGAGTATTTCCGTCTTTCCGCAATACCGCTTTTATCCACCAGGTGGCACCCTTCCGCAACTTTTTAAACCCGGAAGTATTGCCCTCTGGCAAGCGGCTGCATGTCCGTGTCTGTTTTAAAGATCGCTCTGAATGGGATCTCTATGAAAAGTCCGTCAAAAAAATAGAATTATCTCTGCTTTTTGCTCAAAATGTGGTGTTTTTGCAGAAACCTACCCATATTCAAAAGCTGATTGCAAAAGAACTTCTCAAGGTAGGATGAAACGTTTTTTTTTGTTTGAAAGCAGAGGGTCTGCTCTTTCATTTGGTATATTGTATGTTTATATATCTGAAGAAGAACATTTTCTGGAAGGCATTAAACTTTGGTGAAATTCATGAAAAAACGCTGCAGCTGGCTGGCAACTTTTTTTAAAAAAAAAGAGTTAAGAATGGGATGCCATTCAGGTTCCTGTGTATAAAAATATGTGCTGTTGTTTATAATCAGTAAATCTGGCCCTTAACTCTTTCACCGCCAGCGTTTTTAAAAAAGTTGCCAGCCAGCGCCAGCGTTTTTCATGATTTTCACCAAAGTTTAATGCCTTCCAGAAAATGTTCTTCTTCAGATATATAAACATACAATATACCAAATGAAAGAACAGACCCTCTGCTTTCAAACAAAAAAAGTTTCATCCTACCTTCAGCAGTTCTTTTGTAATCAGCTTTTGAATATGGGTAGGTTTCTGCAAAAACACCACATTTTGAGCAAAAAGCAGAGATAATTCCATTTTTATGACGGACTTTTCATAGAGATCCCATTCAGAGCGATCTTTAAAACAGACACGGACATGCAGCAGCTTGCCATAGGGCAATACTTCCGGTTTTACAGCTTTGCGGAAGGGCGCTACCTAGTGGATAATAGCGGTATTGCGGAAAGACGGAAATACTCGTCATTGGCGGGGAAGCGTTTTCTCTTGATTGACGAGATATCTCGTCAATGGCGGGGAAAGAGTTAATTGATAAAAATCATCTGAATTTATTTATTTCTGTGTTTCTGTCGGCTGCTGTTACAGGTAATGTAGAAGTACTGAGAGTGAATGAAGAAGAAGCTGTTGATCTGAAGACTGAAGTTAAAGACATAAAGAAAGTTGATGTGATAGAATGGAGATTTGGAGATAAAGAAACTCTCATAGCTGAAATCAATCCTGCTAAGAAAAACCCCAGTACATCTGATAAAGGTCTATTCAGAGATAAACTGAAGGTGAATCCTCAGACTGGAGATCTCACTATTGGGGACATCAGATGGGAAAACACTGGAGTTTATAAACTGAAGATCATCAGAGGAGGAAAAACCTCATACAAGACAATATCTGTGTCTGTCAGAGGTGAGTAACTGAAATGTTTCAGTGTAATAATGATTTTATGATCATCTGTACTCTGTTGACAGTATACTGTAGATGTAAGAGTGATTTATGACTATTAACTTACACTGGAGATTTTCACACTGTGTTTAACTCTGAATTATCTTCTGTTTAAACCTGATTTTAACTGCAGCTAAACCAACTTTTACACTCGTCATCTTGAAAGGGTTAACTGAGACAACACATCTGTACATCATTTCAGATATTTGGTCAGTTTTATAATAACATTGATTCAAAAATAAATAACAACTACATCACTGAAGAGTTAATACACTGACTGAGTATTTAGTGAATTATTATCATCAATATTAAACAGCTGATATTTTATTAAAGTCTTTATCCATTAGTTGTATTTTTACTTTTAGGAGATTCATAAAATTCATCATCTAGATGTTATAGTTGTGTTTATATTTATATACTGATAAAGAATATGAAAGATTGAGTTAATAAACAGAAATTAATTTATGAGAATATGAGATAATGTTTATAATCAGGAAATAAGACACTTAATAGATGAAAATCACCTGAATTGATTTCATTTCTGTCTTTCTGTTTCTGTCTGCTGCTGTTACAGGTGAAACAAAAACACTGGAAGTGGATGAAGGGAAATCTGCTGATCTGAAGACTGAAGTTAAAGACATAAAGAGAGATGATGTGATAGAGTGGAGATTTGGAGAAACTCTCATAGCCAAAATCAACCCTGCAAACAATATCTTCAGTACATATGATGATGATATATTCAGAGGTAAACTGGAGCTGAATCATCAGACTGGAGATCTCAACATCAATAACATCAGACAGGAACACACTGGAGTTTATAAACTGAAGATCACCAGAGATGGAGAAACCTCAGACAGGAGTTTCAGTGTGTTTGTCAGAGGTGAGTAACTTAAATATTTCAGTGTAATAATGATTTTATTATCATCTGTACTTTGTTGACAGTATACTGTAGATGTAAGAGTGATCTGGAAAACACACTGAGGGTCACATCTAGGAGCTTAAAAACAACGTCCATACTCTAGAAATAAACTGAGGACCTCTGTCAGAAACAATATCTTCAGGTATTCCAAAGTATCAAAACATGTTGGAAAAGCAACTTGGCACTTTCCATTGCAGTGTGTAAACCCCTAAGGGGAATGAGTCTGATCATTTTTGAGAACCTGTCCACTATAATAAATATGCATGTGTTACCTTGTGATGCCGGTTCATGGCAAAGTCAACTCCTAGATGTGACCAGGGGCAACAAGGGATTGGGAGAGGACAAAGTTTTCCAGTTGGAGGATGACGAGGGGATTTAGAGATGGCACAATCCCTGCATCCACTCACAAACCTTCTGATGTCCTGTGCCATGTTGGGCTGACAGAAGCGGTGTTTGAGCAGTGAGAGTGTTTGCTGGATGCTGGGGTGACTAGTGTCTACAGAGATATGTGCCTTTGTTATCAACAGAATCTGATGGTGTAATGGTACATACCTGTGGTTCTCGGGGCATGCGGTGGAACATTTTGAATCTTAGGGGTCTTGTCCTCCTCACTCACTGCAATGGGACATACAAAAACACTCTCCGGAAGGATGGACTCCAGAGGGTGTTGGTCATCTTCAGTTGAAAACATTCAAGAGAGAGCATCAGCCTTGCAATTCTTATTACCCGGGCGATAAGTGGATCTTGTGATCAGGTTTCCCTACTGCTGTGGACAGCTCCATCTCCTGTCACTGAAGCATCAACCTCAATCACAAAAGGTTTTTCTAGATTTGGGTGAACTAACACAGGTGCCGTACAAAAGGCACTCATCAGTTGTTGAAAAGCATGTTCAGCCTCTAATGACCAGGTGAGGTGTTTGGGTTTACCTTTCAGAGCAGATGTTAATGGAGATTGGATGGCACTGAAATTGTGGATGAAACAGCGATAGAAGTCTGCAAATCCAAGAAACTTTTGCAGTTCTTTGATGGTGGTTGGAGTCGGCCAGTTGGTTATTGTGTCAACTTTCCTCTCGTCCATACTCGCACCTTTTTCTGAGACGTTATACCCTAGAAATTGGATACTGGCTTGATGGAATTCGCTTTTTTCTGCTTTCAGGAAAAGAGTTTTCTGATGTGCTGCTTCAGAACTTCTTTGACATGATGTATGTGTTCAGCAGGGTCACTGGAATAAATCAAAATATCGTCAATGTAAATCAAGACTGGGGGGGCGTTGACCAATCCATATGGCATGACCAAATATTCATATTGGCCGGTAGGGGTTACAAAACCTATTTTCCAATCATCTCTACTGCGGATCCGGATTAGATTTTATGCACTTTGTAAATCGAGTTTTGTGAAGATTTTGGCACCTCTAAGTTGTTCCAAGGCTGATGGGACGAGAGGAAGGGGGTATTGAAACTTCTTGTTGATCTTATTTAATGGCCGGTAGCCAATACAGGGTCGGAGAACAACGTCTTTCCAGCATTAACAAGACCGAACAAAAAGTGTGTATTCTATTGCAACGTAAATAGTGTGGTGAGAGTGCGTGGTGACAGTAATCAAAACTCAGGTGAAAGTGATCGTGGGTGATGAGGGCGGGGAGAACCTGGCGAATCCGTTACCAACACTGATTTGGTCATATGTGACAACTACATCACTGATATCTTATATTAAAAGAGTTAATACACTGACTGAGTATTTAGTGAGTTAGTAACACCAATATTGAACAGCTGATATTTTATTCAAGTAATTTAGCCATTAGATGAATTCTTACTTTTAGAAGATTCATTAAATTCATCTTCTAGATGTTATAGTTGTGTTTAGATTTGAATACTGATAGATATTGAGATTATAAACAGAAATTCATTCATGAGAACATGAGCTGATGTTTAAAATCAGTAAATAAGACACTTAATAGATTAAAATCATCTAAATTTATTTAATTTTATGTTTCTGTCATCTGCTGTTACAGGTGATGTAGAAGTACTGCGAGTGAATGAAGAAGAATCTGTCGATCTGAAGACTGAAGTTACTGACATAAAGAAAGTTGATCTGATAGAGTGGAGATTTGGAGATAAAGAAACTCCCATAGCTGAAATCAATCCTGCCAACAATATCTTCAGGTTATCTGATAAAGGTCTATTCAGAGATAAACTGAAGCTGAATCATCAGACTGGAGATCTCACCATCAGTGACATCAGATGGGAACACACTGGAGTTTATAAACTGAAGATCATCAGAGGAGGAAAAACCTCATACAAGACAATATCTGTGTCTGTCAGATGTGAGTAACTGAAATGTTTCAGTGTAATAATGATTTTATTATCATCTGTACTCTGTTGACAGTATACTGTAGATGTAAGAGGGATTTATGACTATTAACTCAGAGTGGAGATTTTCACACTGTGTTTAAATCTAACTTCTGTTTCAACCTGATTTTACTGCAGGTACAGTAAATCAATATACTTGTCATATTGAAAGGGTTAACTGAGACAACACATCTGTACATCATTTCAGATATTTGATGGGTTTTATAAAAACATTGATTTAGACATACATGACAACTACATCACTGATATCTCACATAGAGTTTAATACACTGACTAAATATTTATTGAGTTAGTAGCACCAATATTAAAGGTAGCGTATTTCATGATCACATTTTTCAACTTTAGTTCACAATTTTAGTTAGTGTGTATGGTTGCTGTTAAAGCATAAAAAATGCCTGCAAAATTAATCTTAAAGTTTACTGCCAGGCGACAGAATTCGCCTTTCAAAGCCTACAGCCTACGCTTTGGACTACAGCCCTCTACTTCCTGCTTTAAAAACATCAATATAAACGTTTTTGACTAAACTCCGCCCACAGGAATATGTCAGTCGCCAGCTAAGCTCAAACTGTTCTGGCTAAGCTAAGCTGCTATCGAATCACAACACACTAAACAAACTACACAATCAGATCTCGTTATGTATTTCTGAAGGAGGGACTTCATGGAACAAGAAAGACATCAGCACGTTTTTAGGACAGTGAAAACAGTAGTATAGAAATAAGTAAATTGTGTGAAAAATACCGCACTTTTACACATGAAACATGAACACATGTTATATTGCCCACTATAAACACAATCAAAGCTTCAAAAACACAGGAAAAATTGGACCTTTAAAGACATTTACCCATTAATTGAATTCTCACAGTTAGGAGATTCCTAAAATTCATCATCTAGATGTTATAGTTGTGTTTATATTTATATACTGATAGATAACCTGTAGGATTGAGTTAATAAACAGAAATTCATTATGAGAATATGAGCTGATGTTTATAATCAGTAAATAAGACACTTAATAGATGAAAATCACCTGAATTGATTTCATTTCTGTCTTTCTGTTTCTGTCTGCTGCTGTTACAGGTGAAACAAAAACACTGGAAGTGGATGAGGAGAAATCTGCTGATCTGAAGACTGAAGTTACTGACATACAGAGAGTTGATCTGATAGAGTGGAGATTTGAAGAAACAATCATAGCTGAAATCAATCCTGCCAACAATATCTTCAGTACATATGATGGTGATAAAGATCTATTCAGAGATAAACTGAAGCTGAATCCTCAGACTGGAGATCTCAACATCAATGACATCAGACAAAAACACACTGGAGTTTATAAACTGAAGATCATCAGAGATGGAGAAACATCAGACAGGAGATTCATAGTGTTTGTCAAAGGTGAGTAACTGAAATGTTTCACTGTAATAGTGATTTTATTAACTATAATAATAATCTGTACTCAGACAGTATATTGTCAGATTTTAGTGGAGATTTTCAAACTGTGTTTAACTTATCTTTTGTTTAAACCTTTTCTTATCTGATGATTCTAAAAAAAACTCTCTGCTACTGAAAACTTTTAACTACACTTTATTAATATCTGTGAATCAATATATTTAATAAGCATTTCATTTACAAATGACAACACAGCAGTTTCTTAATTCTTTAAACCGTTGTACATGACTTATCAAGCTGTTTACAAAAATCATTTTCTCACGTTTATAATTCATCTCATTTAACCTGTTGTGAACAAAATGACCTGTGTGCTGTTTTAAGTGACTGAAAAGAAAAACTTGAATAATATATCCACTTAATGCAACAACACTTCACTATTTGCATTGCATCTGTTTCTCATGTACTAGATGAATGATTTACTTCTTTCTTATTTTGAACTATTAGAATACAAACAAGAACTGTCTTTCATTCAGACTAAATCATCTGATGTTGTGCTCCTTCACTGTTTGTACTGCTTTATTTGCTCTTAAATTTCAGGAGGAAGCTAGAGTCAGTATAGTGTCAATCTGGTTACCTGGTTTTAGCTTGTTTAATCTCCTCCTCCCAGCCTGACCAACAAAGACCAGCATGACCAGCTAAAACGTGTTCAAAACTAAAGCCAACCTGTAAAAACTAGCTTAACCAGGCTGACAGACCAACTAAAATTTCTTTACAAAGTAGTATTAAGATTGCATGAAGGCTTAAATAGAGATTGTGATCTTTTAAAGATTAATTGCAGCTTTTAACTGCGTGTAGAGCAACATTTCACACTTGAGTTGTGAAACAAGTCTAAGTGCAGTTAGCCCAGATTCATCATGGCAAATATTTACAGTGTGAAACAATGCAATGTTAGACTGTAACGGATAACAACCAAACATATTGTTCCTTAATGTGATACATTTTTTTTTTGTGTTCCCATTTGATGTCTAGAAAATGAATCTCACAGTAACACAGATGCAGTAAAACATCATATTTAGTGTAGTGATTTTACCTCTCTTCTTTGTTTCTTACAGGTATTGAGAAAGAAGATTCAAAGAAGAAGACAGGAAATGATTTAGAGGTGAAGACAGAAATCAATTCAGAGAAGACAGAAAACAAATGAGAGGTAAAGACAGGAAACGTTTCAGAGGAGCAGATAGAAAACAATTCAAACGAGAAGACAGAAAAAGATTTAAAGATTTAAATGATGCTCAATGAATTTGACTGTCACCTGCAATAGGCGGTCAACCTTTCGCCGTGAGCTTGATTGACATGCGACCTAACCAATCATAATACTGATATTATTACCATTCACAACTTTTGTCCAAAAGACAAACCACAGAGTTTATTTAAACCTTATGCACGCTACACAATTTTAAATAGTTCTTCGTGATTGTCTCTCATCACAGCACTGTAAACTGATATTAGGTCATTAAAGCCATGTCACATTGTGGAGTTGTCATTCTGACAATAAAAACTTTATAGGCTAAAGAAGACTCGTCTGGAGTTATACCTCATAGCCACAGTGCAGGACTTCATCCCTTAACGTCTGTTAGTGCCAGAATTTGATCAGAGGTTAAATTTGACAGTAATGGTCACGATCACTGTTTCCCCGTTCCCTAAACCTGCAGTTCCAACACCCACACATACAACGAATGATTGAAAATTGAAAAGAGAACTGAAATTATTTCATGTAGCCAATCAGCAGTAAGGGGCGTGTCTACTAACTGACATCATTGCCTGGGTTGTGTATGTGTGGGGTGGGTCTATCAAAAGAAGGTCCAGATTCTATTGGAGTAGGGGTGTGTTTGTTTAGGTGATTTCAAATGTCAACACTGACTTTTAAAGATCATGCACCCCGCCTTTAAGACTGAATGCGCAGGCGAATTAGTGAAAGATTTTTATCACTGCTGCTTCTTCTCTAAACAACTTTTGATTTTATCTGTCATCTCTGTTTCTTACAGCGTCCAAATGAGGAGATTCAGTGAGGAAGAGCGGAGAAGATTTAGTGGAGACAGAGATTCAGACATTGTTGCCTAATAACAGTCAGCAGCAGTGATCTTCCTTCAGTTTAACCTCATCAACATTACAAACACATCAGCATCATTACCCTCATATCAATGAGTTTAAATAATCCACCTGTGTGTGCTCATCAGGAACCAGAGGAAATTATTTCCTTTTGATTTGCAGATACATTTAAACATTTCAATAGCTTGAATAAATTAAGTTAATAGAAAGGTAAGTATATTATACATATAATAAAAGTTAAGTAAATTATAAAGTGATTGAACACATTTGTTGTTAACGCTGATCTACAAACAACAAACTACTATAAACTTTGATATTTATGTTTTAACATAAATAATATCTGTAGATCCAATCATTGTGTGCTGCATGTATTATTTGCTGTTTCATGTAACTTTACCAGTGTTATAAAAACAAATACCTAAATACCTAACGTATATCTAACAGATCTGATTGATGTTTGTATATTTGTTGATATTAGTTGACATCAAATGTCCTTCTCCCTGTGTCCTAGTATTCATACTTTACTCATATACAGTATGCAAAACGATGAGTGTTTAAATGAGTAAATGTGAATCTGCAGATAAAACTGTGTTTTATTTGTTAAACTGATGATCTGCGGATCTTCACTTATAGTTAGTGTGTAACCAGTGGTCAGTTTTCTATCCCATAATGCCACAGGGGCAGAGGAGACATCAGATTCATGAAATAAAACATAAATAAATCTGTAAACTTGAATCATTTGAGGGGTTTTCTAGTTTAGTTGTGTTCCTGATGGCATGTGATGCTAGCAGCAGCTTTAGGTTTAATTTCTCTCTTATTAGTTTATCAGTGAATATTAACAGATATAGTCGTGCATAAATGCTTTTATGTTCAAATGTAAGAGCTACATGTAACAAAAACATTATTCCTGTGGTTAAATTGCTCTGATCAACTTATTGTTCACATATTTTCAGGAATGTATTGAAATTAAACACCTGTGTACCTTAAGCATGGTCTTTATTGAAAAGTAAATAGTGTTGATACTCTGTAAAGTACACAGATTCAGCTCATGTGTCTCAGTCTTAAGGGATAAAGTGTTTGTGTTGAAGAATAAAGAAATCAGACTTTAATGATTCAGTGTTATATTGAATGATAGATTATGTGTTAGACATTAGGTTTGATTTTATGAAGGTTTTCACCAAGTCACTAAATTATTTTAGCTTTTTTTAAAGCTTTGCCAAATGTTTATATTCTAAACTATGTGACTTGTTTTATTATCATTGTAACAAATAGTAAACAACTACAAATATTCATTTTGTTATTATATATTAATATTGTTTGTGTCATAGAGACTTTGTCTCAGAGAATGTTAATCTAATGTCTGAAATTTTAATTCAATGCAGACTGAATCTGTACATGCATTATACAATCTTTTTGCTCTGCATGATGCATAGATTTATAGCACTTAATTCAAAGCTTGCACTAGACAATCTCTGTCTAGTTACTGTTCTCTGGACAGTGTATTGTAACAGCTTTCATATGACAAATCACTTATGTTATATCCTCATGTTGTTAAATAAACGCATCTGATAAATGTCACATTGCTGTTTTATTTATGTGAGACATTTTATAGAAATAATCTCACTTTTAGTAATTTTACACTATGATTTGTCCGTGTGATTATGTAATTTTGTAGTTTTACAGTCTGAATGTACATAAAATTAAGTAACTTGGCCTAATTCATTTATTTGATTATATCTTATCATACACAATTATTGTGTTAATTGGGTTGTCTTTTAAAAAAGCCTAATGTAACACAGTAAATAAAAAAAAACATGATATGAAATTGTATTGTTCAACAACAAAACTTTATGTTCAGTGTAATATTTCTTCATAAACTCTTTTAGGTTTTATGTTACAACAAGAACTGTTTATTTATTTATTTTTTTTAAAAAACGTACCATAAAATAAACAAATAGCCAAAGACAAAGTCATTTATCTATTGTATTATTTATGAGAAAAATAAATGAATTGGTTTTTGACACAAGATGGCACAAAAGTCAAAGTGAATTTACTGATTACAATGTCAATTCAGTATATTTTTACTGTTGTTCGTTTATTTGACCACAATGAGGCGCTTTATATAGATAGACGGTTAATAAAGGCCTTTATTATGTAGATCCGTAAACAGTTGTTATTTTCGACGAGCCATCGATGTGAAAATCTGCTGTGAACACAAGATGGCGCTCTACTACTGTTATATGTGTGACTGTGTAAATAAACTCTACACGAGTAGTCAAACGCTGTTTAAATTTACTGTCAACGCGCGCTTATGTGTTGTTATGTTGTGAATGTAGTTTAATTTGAGGAACTTGACATCAATGTCAAATTTATTTGTTGAACAAGAAGACTAATCTCCGCGAATCAGACCGAGGTGGGTTCTAGCTAGATGGGATACAGCTACGGTCTAAATCTCGCGAGATGTTGAATTTATGGTTTGGTTTATTGGTAGGATTAGGATGATAACAGCGGTTCTGGCTAGATGGGATACAGATACGACATAAATCTAGCAAAATGTTAGCTTTAAGGTGAGGTTTGGGTGTAGCATTAAGGATGTACATAAGGATGAAAACGGCGCTCCTCTGACGAGATTGGTCGTTGCTGTATCCCTTCTAGCCACAGCTGCGCATGTGCTCATCGGTGCAGTCACCTCAGCAGGACAACATCCTGCAGCATGACTTCTTTAGTCGAGGAAACTGAGGTAAAACTGAGGAAAACAAACGATTATCTGCTGAAATTAAACATAACTGGAGTCGACAGTGATAAGACCGAGTGACAGTTAAACTTAAAGTAACACAAAATAAGAGTTTAATCATAAAAAGAGCTGCTGTGAGACTGACTGAACAGATTTAACGAGACATCATCAACAAACATCTTTATTGTGCCAGGTATGTTGAATTAAAACACAAACCTGCCAAAAACATCAAATAATTTGCATATAATGCTTATAATTGGATTGTATTGTTTCACAAACAGATGACATTTCTATTTTTGTTTATTTCTATTTATTGCTTTAGATATATTATCTGTAGTTGATGATCAGAGTTGTAATAAAAGTGTCATCTTTCTCCAGATGGAGGTTTCAGAGGTCAGATATCTTCATCAGTCTTCATCAGTTTGTGTCTGTAGTCACCATCAGCATCTCTTATAAAGGTGAGAGTTTTACTTTAAACCACTAAACCATGATTGATCCTTTTAGGCTTCACCTTTGACCTTTTCCTCAGTCATCAGTTCAGCTCTTTAACAAATACAAGAGTTACAGTGTGACTTTTACAATAGAAGTGATGCACACTTCAGGTACATTAAGGCTATTTAAATGATAATGTATATACATCGATCAGCCATAACATTATGACCACCTGCCTGATGTTGTGTAGGTCCCCCTTTCCCCATCAAAACAGCCCTGACCCGTCGAGGCATGGACCCCACTAGACCTTTCTATCAGAACCAGCATTCACTTTTCAGCAATTTTAGCTACAGTAGCTCGTCTGTTGGATTGGACCACACGGGCCAGCCTTTACTCCCCATGTGCATCAATGAGCCTTGGCCACACATGACCCTGCCGTCGGTTTACCACTTTTCCTTAACACTTGCCTATTTTTCCTGCTTCTAACACATAAACTTTGAGGATTAGTGTCAGGAAATAAGTAGGAAAAATGGACAAGCATAAGGATCTGAGAGACTTTGTCAAACGCCAAATTGTGATGGCTAGACAACTGGGTCAGAGCATCTCCAAAACTGCAGCTCTTGTGGTGTGTTCCCGGTCTGCAGTGGTCAGTACCTAATAAAAGTGGTCTAAGGAAGGAAAAGCGGTGAACCGGCGACAGGGTTCGTTTGGTCATTGATGCATTCATGCTGGCCCGTGTGGTCCAATCCAACAGACAAGCTACTGTAGCTGAAATTGCTGATAAGTGAAATGTTTAATAATACACATCCCTATCTGATAGCCCCTCCTCTTTTCCATACGTAAGCAAAATTGTGACCTTGTTGACTACATGAAGTTTCCAGCGTTTCACACTTCATTGTTTTCAGTTAGATGAATGCATCATCTGATTACTTCAAATTTCATTGTGAACTCAAAGTGACGTAACATTGTGCATAAGTATAGTGCATAAATATGCATAAATATGTGTACTCTTTTCACTGTCATTTCTTCTTACTATGGTTGTGATTAGGATTAGGTTTGGAGGTGGGATTTATAAATGGGCCAATCAAGTAGCAGCTTCCCCAGTGTGTGAACCAATCAGAAGTAGTGGAGTCAATTTCAGTACAACACTGTCAGTGTGTGTAGTTTTGAGTTGTTGTAAATTGGCAGTATTGAATAAAGCTGTTGTTCACATTGCAGACATTATGAGCTTTTCCTGCAGATGTTTTTTCCGTGTTTTCAGCCACAACTTCCACGTGTATGACAGCTGATGTAAAGGAGGGGTAAAATGAAGCCAATTTTGCTAAGTTTTAAAATGATATCACCCCTGTCATTTCTATTAACAACCAGTGATCCTAGAAATATTGCAACTTTTAGTAAATAATTTGCATTTGTTTCTTAAAGTTACTCTTTTTTTAATTATCCACTGAGATATAAGAGGATGTGTTCTTCTAAGAAATGGCACAGGACACGGCAAAACATGTTAATGAAATGCAAGGTAATGGGGTGTGAGATCATGACGTGTGGGATCATGACGTGTGGGATCATGACGTGTGAATCATGACGTGTGAGATCATGACGTGTGAGATCCTGACGTGTGAGATCATGAGGTGTGAGATCATGAGGTGTGGGATCATGAGGTGTGGGATCATGAGGTGTGGAATCACGAGGGGTGGGATCACGAGGGGTGGGATCATGACGTGCGGGATCATGACGTGTGGGATCATGACGTGTGGGATCATGACATGAGTTGTGGGATCATGACGTGTGAGATCATGACGTGTGGATCATGACGTGCGGGATCATGAGGTGCGGGATCATGAGGTGCGGGATCATGACGTGCGGGATCATGACGTGCGGGATCATGACGTGCGGGATTATGACGTGCGGGATCATGGGGTGCGGGATCATGGGGTGCGGGATCATGACGTGCGGGATCATGACGTGCGGGATCATGACGTGCGGGATCATGACGTGCGGGATCATGACGTGCGGGATCATGGGGTGCGGGATCATGACGTGCGGGATCATGACGTGCGGGATCATGACGTGCGGGATCATGACGTGCGGGATCATGACGTGCGGGATCATGGGGTGCGGGATCATGGGGTATATATACAATAATGGAAAGCTTATTTATTCAGCTTTCAGATGAAAAGAGTTGTAGTGTGTGTATACATTCCCAGAGTTGTAGTAGCAGTGTTGTGCCTGAAAAAGTGGGTATATTCTTAATTTATGCCCCCATTTAAAAAAAAAAGTAGAAGTAGGTGTACCCCATGCCATCAAATAATGAAGTGGGTATATTTCTTATACCTGCATTTACCCTGCACTACATCACTGCATCTCACCCGTCTGACTGGTTTTGTGGTTCAGGGTCACATTGTTGGTGAATAAAGAGACATCTGGAGAGCCGCAAGATTTTTGTCAAAAAGCCACTTGTGGCCCGCGGCTATGGGTTCCCGACCACTTCTCTATTTTAATGTAAAGCATCAAGCAACAATACACTTTGATTTAAAGAAGTCTTTTATTTGTTGAACATTAGCATTTCAATAAAGCTGATTTGTGTACAGTGAACAATATTAGCAGGAAAGCAAAAAAAGCCACACGGTATTCACCTCTCCTCTCTCTCTCTCTCTCTCTCTCTCGCTCTCTCTCTCTCTCTCACACACTGTTCACACCTCTCACACACACACAAATATACACATTAACCACTAATAGTCTAACATAAACACGTATCTCATGTCCACCAGTACAATAAACCCACATTTCTTTCCACTTCACATTTCACTTAAACCCAAATAAACGTGTTAATGTGTCAGATGCATATAGTGACAAAAATAAAAAAAGACAGTTTGTGTTTTAAAAACAAATACTTTGATTGTATCCACACTTATTAATTTATATTAATTTATATACACAGTGTTTCTGATGTTGTACAGTTCTGTCTTTCTTTAAACTGCTGTCTAAATTGAAATGTGAAATTTTATTTATGTGTGCTTTTGGCTGTTATTGGTGTGTATTATGTTTGCGAATGTGATGGAGAAGTAACAGATCTTGAGGTGAGAGAGAAGACAGACAAATGAAAAACTTTAAACTCACACACAGTCAGAATCTAAAGTTTAAACAAAGACTGTAGATGATCAAACAGCTGAATGTTGATCTGAGAATCACAGAGAGTTTGTTTATTGTCTCTTGACTCCTGCATACACCACATCAGATCCCTGTACACATAAACACAACATTAAACAAATACGTTTTATAACAGTTCAATTCATCAAATCATTATTAATTTATTTTTAGAGTAAGACTGTTGTGCATGCATTAAAAAGGACTAAACTTTAGGACAGATCAGACTTCAGAACGGTTGAATGATTTCAATCAAAATGTTTTCCATATTTCTGTTTGATATCTCCTTTCATTTAAAATGTTGTTCTCTGATGCACTTTATTAGTTTTAAAACATTCCACGATTAATATTACTTTAATGATAAAATATTACTGTGATTGATAACAAAGCTGCATATACAGATTTTACAGCTTTGACTTTTGTCATAGTAATGAACAATATCTGTTTGTCAACACTTCTAAGTAGAAGCATCTTGTGTTTGCGGCTGACAGCCTTTGTATTGCAGTGTTTTTTATTGCTTTTAATCTTCTCAGGTTTTCTGGCCTGTTGTTTCACACTGATTATTTTTTTCACAGTGAACTCTGTCCAGTGAGATTCCTTGTGTATGTGACTCTTAAACTTTATCAGCACAAATACACTGTGCTCAAACTTAGTATTACATAGGTCATACAACTGGAGACCACTCAAGTTTTGCCTTTAACCTTTATTTCAACATGTATGGCAGTCATTTTAATCTAATGTCTGTTGAATTCCACAAAAGCAAATCTCAGTAATTATATAAAGTCACACATCAGCAATGTGAAAGACTGAGAACATGACTTTAGGCCTGGATTAACTCAATCTAGTGCCTTAGGGCAGGGAGCTACACTGCGACCAAAATGGTCGCATATGCGACCTTTTGAACTGGCGTTGCGAACCTAATTTTTAATGGGTCGCAAATGTGCTACCTAATGTTTTAGACAATATACTATGATTTACTACGAGCATTTATTAAAACAGAAATGTGGATTTTAAAAATACATTTTATAACATGCTCTGAGCCATCAACACGTTGGCTTCATTTTGCGTGAAAGCACGTCGTGTCTCTCCCTATCAGTGTGCGTTTGCGTGCTCAGCTGTTTCTCAATGAATTAGGTGCGACGCAAGCGCAGTGTCTTCCTTGTTTCTGAACTTGAGCAGAGGTCTTTCTTCACTGAGGACGCGGGACCCGTATGGTTCCGGGTTTATATTTTAATTGGTCTGTTGGGTCCGGTTAGGTCCTAGTTTAATTACTTTGGGTCCCAAGTCTGATTAATGTTGTGTTTATAACCCGAGTCGATCGGAAAACGGCCATGAGCGCTACCGCGCTAAAGCTCGAGTGCAGTTTCAGCGTGCCTTCGGTTTCTATGGGGATGGTTCTTGTTACGACCACGCGCTGCATTTGCTTTCTCACATTTTTTTAATGATCTTATTATTAATAAACCATATCTTTTCTAAAACCATATCCATATTAAGTTTGGACAGAGATTGTGGCAAAAAGCAATGCTAATGTCAAGCCAATTGCACTGAACGAGCAAAGCAATGTAAAGTTTGTCACCGGGACAGCAAGTAGAATAAATCTGAATTAATGAGTGGATTAAGCTTTTTAAATCGGCAAGAGAGAAATAGAAAGATAGAGCAAAAGCATTAAAAGTGCCTATCTAATAGAAATTATTACCATTATAACATCAGTCATAACATCAGTCACATTTATAATCTATAGACCTGCACTGTCTATTAATATACTATACATAGTATTGTATTATATTGAGTTTGATAAAAGATGTCTAATTGCTTCATATATCAGTGCAAAAACAGTAAGTGTTTTCGTGGTGCTTTGACAAACAGTGTCAGCTTTGTTAATGGCAAAGAAAGTTTGGGGTGGTTAGATTAATGAACTATAATGTGAAATTAATATAAATTTTCAATGAATCAAAGTATTGTGTTGTGTCACACATTATTAGTTCTTCGTCACATGTATAGTAGACCATATTTGTCAGTGGGTAATAATTGCCCTTTTCACCGGCTACCACCACCAAGTACATTTCAGATCTGTGGGAAACACTGCAACGTTTAAGAAAACAAGGCGGCATGTGGTTTAAAAGATGGCAAGTAAAATAAAAAGCATATCTGTATGCAATACTAGGCCTGGGGCGGTAACCGGATTACCGTCATACCGCGGTCACGTGACCCATGCCGCGGGTCTGAGCTCCCCACCGTCATAACCGCAAAAAAAAAAAAAAAAACTTGAAACATTGGCCTGCACTTGTGTGTATATGTGCGGATGTTATACACGCAGCTTGTTAACAACCGCAACTTGTTAACTGAACATTAACTGATATGATTTTAATATTAAATTGTCATTGAGTAGAAATACAGGTGACGTTGTCTGTCACTCGTTTAAAGTAATACAAACAGTTTATCTAATTTGAACGTGCAAACAACCGCAACAGATCAACAACATCAGGTTTCATACGTTATCACATTTTCACGCAACATAAAGAGCACGCGATCAGTCTGAGGATTAATATCCAAAGAGGTTATTTCTCTTTTTTCATCTAGCCTACAACAGTGGCCATTTCTAAAGCAGAACACATTTCAAAAAGTTTTGCTTTTGCGTCTTCATCTCTGTTTGTGAAAAAAGACAGATGTTTATGGTAAGGGTCGAGGATAGAAGCGGTCTGTCCGAGCACGCGCAACAGAGGCGGACTGCCCAGGCGCGCGCGAGACAGACGCGGACTGCCCGTGCGCGAGAGACAGACGCGGACTGCCCGGGCGGGCGAGACAGACAGACCGTGTCATCTTGCACACACACACACGCGTCTCTGTGCAGCTTCCCAGCTATACTCATGCACGGACACACATGCAGTACAAGTGATTTCTCATACAAATGTTTATTTTACCAGACCATCAGGGCAGCAATAATTTGCGTCATTTACAGGCTATTCACAAATTAAGGATAGAAAAGTGGCGAAATGTCTGTAGGACGTGTAGACACGCACAATGCGTTAACATTTTTTTTTAACTGATAATATTAATTGTTCAAGTTGTTGAATGTTGAAATTGAAGAAATCTGGAAGGAAATAATATTCACTTTACATGTTCCTTAAGTAATTTGCACGTGTTTTGTATTAAAGATAAATAAATCATGCATGTTATTTAACTCATTGTCTTGCCAATAAACCGCAGGAATTTGTTGATTACGGACCGCGGTAAAAAAAAATCCAAACCGGCCCAGCCCTATGCAATACAGTTTCATTAGTGTTCATTATTATCCAGAGCGCCTTAATATAACTTGAAAAAAATATGTGCGACCAAATCATATTTTGCGCCAGTAACTGAAAAAGTTGGTAGCGCAAGTGCCACCAGTGGAAAAGGTTCGTGTAGTTCCCTGCCTTAGGGTGACCACATTTGAAGTGCCCCTTACCAAAAAATATTTTTTGAAGGTTTAGTCATTGCAGGGCTCAGGAATAAATTTTATTAGGTGCACTGTAGCACCTGACTGAAAATGTTAAAACCGCAAGCAGAACATTTAGGGGCACACATTAAATCAGCCTGCAGTGCAACTATTTAACCCTCAAACGGTCCTTGGGGTCTATATGACCCCAAACGACCTTTCATTGGTTAAAAAAAGTTCCCTTCATATTAGAGATATAAAACTTTGTGACTTTTCCTAAATAATAAAAATATAAATATAAATTTTATTCCTAAGATTGACAATGATATAAGAGATCTTTGTGATGCACAATTATGTATGGAAGAACTCGATTTAGCTGTACAGAAACCCAAGTCAAACAAATCACCTGGTCCTGACGACCTTACAGGAAATGTTTATACATTTTTTTGTAGTGATTTGAAAATGTTACTATTTAATGCTCTTGAATCTATTGAAGATAGTTCCATGGACCTTGCGAGTTACATTTTTGATTACTTTACTCCCCAAACCAGATAAAGATCATAGATGTTTAGATAATCTCCACCCAATCACTTTACCTAACAGTTACTATAAAATCTTCACACACGTCGCGGTCAGTCAATTGAAAAAAGGACTTAATGGAGTAATTAATGAAGTTCAATCTGGATTTCTTAAAGAAATATCCATTCACAATAATGTATGACTGGTAGAATACAATCACTTAATAGACCCCTTTATCACCCACGTCACTGTGACGTCACCGCTCTAGCTGGAGGCAAAAAATAAGTAGAAACTCATAGCCGGTGCGCTAAAAGTTTGAGTTTTTGACTTTAAAATGTCATCTTGTTGTGTTTTTGGCTGCCAGATTAGAAGGAACAGCACTTTTGGTTCAAAAATAAAGTTTTACCGGATCCCGGCAGACATTTCTTCACAGAAGTCAAGAAGACAATTGTGGTTCAATGTAATACGGCGTACAGACCAGACGGAGACGATCATAAATAATACTCGTGTTTGCAGTGCAGACTTCATATCAGGTAAAATTATCTATGCATATGTACTGTTGTGTTGGTTTGATCTAGTACAAATCAGCAAGTTTCTGTTTTATAGGTGAAAGTCGCCAACCGCGCTATTGTTTAGCTTAAATGTTAAACAAACATACAGCGATAGATGTGTATGCCATCGTTTGAATAGTCTCTGAAAATAATCCACATTGCTAATCATAGTTAGCCCAGTGATAGGTTACATAAGACAGTAAGCCTAGACAAAATTACCCAAATCCACCTGAAAGTAATTCATATGTTGTCTAGGAAATATCTAAAATAGTTAATTTATAGAAAGAAAAAAAAGAGTTAATTTACAAAAATACCTGTCACGGTCCCGCAGAATCAGTGACTGTACATATTCGGACAGATCCGAAACTAATTCTGCATCCATGTTTAATAAATCCCTCCTAAAACGTGCTCGTTTAAGCTTGTCAGCATAGCCTCTGCAGCTCTTTCTGCCTCCAGCTAAGCCCCGCCCACACAAATACGTCACAATGTTTACCAACTGTAAAAGGGTCTATAGAGGATGATGGATTCTTACTTAGACTTACAGAAAGCCTTCGACACGTTAAACATAGGTTTTTATTTAAAGCTTTAGAAAACTTTGGTTTTGCTGAGCACTTTGTCAATATTGTAAAAATGATCAATAAAGGTATGAACAGTTCTATTTCTCTTTCTTATGGTACATCACAAAGATTTCCTATTAGTTGTGGAATAAGGCAGGGAGGCCATTTATCACTTTTTTATTTTTAGATATGTTGTCTACTTTAGTTATTTATGATCAAACGGTACAAAAATTAAAAGTATTTGATAAAAGTATAGCAATTAGTAATTGGCAGACGATACTACACTATTCTTAAAAAACAAAGACCCAATTCCTCTGGCTATATAGTCAGACATATGGCCAATAGCGCTAAGCTTCATGACTATTTTTGACATCTTTTGCCCAACATAGTTTTATGCAATTATTATTATCATCATAGTTTCACATTTTGTGTTTTTAAGCTCTTGTGTTTCTCTTGTCCTCTTCTAGGTTTGCCCATTAATTTGTTTGAGCTACATTTGTCTTGTTGTTATAAATATCTTTTGTCTTAGTCTTAGTGGTTATTCATGTATCTTTTTTGGGTACCAGCACAGTACTACACATTATTTATGTAATGTAAATAAATCTGTAAATAATCGTATTAACATACTTGAATGATCTTACCGGTTTATTCGCTGGTCTTTTACAGAATGCTGGATCTGTGTAAGTGATTTCCATTCCTCTGTTTTGAACTGTTTTTTTTAGGAACAATAATAAACACATTTGGAAAAAATAATCAGCTTGATTTTTTCCCAAAAAGTGTCAATAAAAGTGAATTATTTTATCTCATTATTTGTTATAATAGCTATTTGTGTACAGCTGTATTAGTACTAGTTAAATTTTACCCTGTTGATGTGTGTTTTTGTGTTTCCTGTAGATCCAGAAGATCAGAACTACTGCTACAATCATCAGACATCCAACAGCAACACCAGAGAAGATTGTAATGAAGGTGAGATCTGTAATGAATAATAAAAGACATTACTGTAACTGAATCTGATCTTAGATCAGTCAATATCACTACCGTAACTGAATCTGTTGGACTGACAGATAAGTCTATTCTCAGATCAGCTCAGTAAATAAACACAAACATCACCTGTGACTCACCTGAACACCGCTGACAGAGATCAGTATTGAGATGTTGAGTTTGGTTTGTGATGGGATTGTTCACCACACAGCTGTAAGAATCATTCAGACACTTCAGATGAAGAGAGATGTTGTTGTTGAGATCAGACACACTGATGCTGGACAATAAACTGTTTCCTTTGTACCAGGACAGACTCACATCTCTCACATCTTTCACATTCAATACTGAACACACAACGACACATGATGAGCTTGGTGATCTTTCTGATGATGAAGAGTTTTGTGTGGTGATGACAGGAACAGGCAGATGAGCTGGAAAACATTTGAGAACAAAAATCAAAAGAGTTTATTATCAATATAAAGCAAGAGACACCACTGAGAGTAATTACTGTATGATGGTTAATATCTCAACTAAAGCAATAAGCCCTAAGAAGGGGTTTATGGTTTACAGTGAATTTAAAACAGTTAAAGGATGTTCAGAGCGGCTTCACAGAGATTAATGATTTTATTATATGGTTTTTATATACCTGACAATGATTCATAAAAGCACACAGCAAGAACAATGTAAAGATATTGAGAAACATATTCTACTATCATGCAGTGTAGCAAAATGTTTAACAAACAACAGACGGATGCAGTGATGTAGTAAAACTCATGTTATGATATCACCAGGGCTTTACATTAACACCCGCCAAATGCGGGTAGGACAGCCAAGCCTACTAGCTACTTTGGCACAGAGACCGTTTGTTGAAACAGAAGCAGAGGCTCGCGTTTTGGACAAAAGGGCCACCTTTTACCAGAGAGTGCGAGAGCTGATGGATTTGCAAATGCACGGGACACAGTCTGAGCGCATACATGCACACTTCGTGAAAGATAAAACAATTGCATGGAAGTGATTGAAGAGATTTAAAGTTAAGGCACACTCTCTGGTGTCTCTGGAAATTCATAGCGCAAACCTGAATGCACACATCCCAGTTTTGTCCGAAATCAAAGGAAACCCACCAGTGGAGAGGTTTGCGCATCATTTACTTTGTGCAACAATAATGCCCTCTCGACATTTTCCATTAAAAGTCTTAAATAACTTTTACCAGAAACCACGATCATGCATATAAAATGTATTGCTGCTGTTAATAAATATTTAAATTGTATGTCTAGGCTTTTTGCGTTTATCTTTTCAGATAACCTTTTACACCCCTGCTCCACTTTTAATATATTCAGATATTAATCTATTGATGCCTTACTAGCATGTTTTTCATGCACCTATATGAAATGATCTACTGTATACTATACTGATATACCTGATATACCAGCTAATTAATGTAGTCTTAATTTCGGTGGTCAGTCTGCATTTGAAATTCAATCTGCATCTAATGTAGCTAAATTGAGTAAAATTACTCAAGTTAAAGTCAAGTTTTATCATATAAAATGTATTTTACCATGCAACAAAATTCTGGCCAGTGAAAATGCTGAGTGACTAGTATCTTTGGAAAACAACTAGCCACTTTGGCTAGTGAGCAAAAAAGTTAAATGTCAAGCCCTGGATATCACTAAAGTAATTTACTATAACCACCAATCATAATCTAAACTATCAGTTTTATATACTTAAATATATAGTAAACAATGCAAACTGTAAATCTTTACCCACCATAGACAGTAACATTGAATCTTTGTGATAAGATCTTCTTTGTGCCGCTGGTGGTTATTTGATAAAGTCCAGTGTGTTGAGTTGTGGTGTGTGTGATGATGAGATCTCCAGTCTGATTATTCACCTGCAGTCTGTCTCTGAATCTCTCATCAAGAACATCATCATTTATTGTTGTCTTATTAGCTGCTTTATTAATTTTAGCTAAGAGAGTCTTCTGATAAGTCCAGTCGATCACATCACGTATCTGTAGTTCAGTATCAGTATATAGAGTAAGAGAATCTCCCTCCATCACTGACACTGACTTCACTTCATCACCAAACACACCTGAAACACATTCCCAGTCACACCAAAGCTCATCAAAGTCTTTTAAACAAAGTTTATTTGATCTTTTCCATCTTTTACAGAAGCACAAAGACAAACAGAGTTTTAAAAATTTGATCTTTATGAAGAAACGCTCCTTTAGATATAAAAAACCTTTAAAGAACAACATGAAAAAAGCCCTCTGAATTAATAAAACAGCTTCAAATATTTTATTCTTCTGGCTTTGATCTGTAAATATACATTAGATATAAATATACATTTATGTATTTAAACAAAAGAATCATGCCATTTCCATTCAGATTCTGATGAGTCTCAAACTTCAAGTTCATTTGACTTTCACACAAATCTTAATAGAGAAAAACCTTTAAATATAAACAAATGAAGCTTCTTATATTAACATTAAACCCATAAACATTTAAGAGATTATTAAAATAAATAATATCTGATGAATATTTAGATTATATGAATTCAAACTGGATTTCATGATAATATCTCAAATAAATAAAACATCATAATTCTGTACTAACAACTGTAATAAATCATTAAACACATTAATTACTTACCAACCAGAGAAGTGAAGCAGAAAGAGAGAAAAACAAACATGAGAAACATTTTCTTCAACAGTTCAGATGTCTGAAATAACAACACAACAACAATCTGACAGTGTTGTGATGTCAAGTCAAGTAGAGAAGCTCTGTTTATATTGTTTATGATGTTAAACCAGTCGTCTCGCTTACTCCCAGCAGATTAATTCAAGCTCTCTTAAACCCCTCCCTTAAAAAAATATTAATTTAATTCACAGCGCTTCATATAAGGAGAAAGAAAAACACAAAACAACTTGACTTTACATCACAACACTGTCAGATTGTTGTTGTGTTGTTATTTCAGACATCTGAACTGTTGAAGAAAATGTTTCTCATGTTTGTTTTTCTCTCTTTCTGCTTCACTTCTCTGAATGGTAAGTAATGAATGTGTTTAATGATTTATTATTAGAGCTGTTAGTAAAGTTATGTTGTTTTATTTTGCTTTAATTCTCATATAAAACCTGAGATATTATATTATAATATAATCCAGTTCTGATCTCACATAATCTAAATATTCATCAGATATTACAGTTATGTTCAAAATAATAGCAGTGTACTAATAAAAGTGAATAAAGTGCAAAAAATTTATAAACGTTTTTTTTTTCTTATTTTAAATTTTTCTTATTTCTTCCATGTGCTTTGGGTTTTTGTTGCCATTTTAAAGCATTTGAGATAATTTAAGCTGACCATCATAAACTTTGCTGCATTTCTTTATAAGTTTTCCCCTCTCAAATCAACTTTTAAATTAAATTGCATTGTTCCTCTGAGCAATGTTTGAAATGGTCCATTTTACTTAGAAATTCAGCAACAGATATATTTCATAACAATGGGCGAAACATTTGCTTCCCCTCTTTCTTAATAAATGACAAGAAGGAGCTGTTTGTTCACAGAATTTTTAGAAAAAATTTACAACTTCACACTGCTATTATTTTGATCAAGCCACTTTCAATAAATTAGTCCATAACTCAGAAGAAGTAGTGTGGATATCATAAAAAATGGTTCAATTGTTTTTCTATTACGCTACTACATCTGTAAGTAAATAAATTCCAATGCAGAAATATTACTACTATGAATAACAGTGGTTTATCAGGTTACTGATGCGGCACTGCTATTATTTTGAAAATAACTGTATATACAATCATACTCAGAATGTATAATATTTAACAAACGTATGTTTATATTTAATGTATATTTACCAAACCAAAGCCAGACGATTGAATTCATAAAACGGCTTCAAATAGTTTAGAGGTCTTTTTTCATGTTGTTCCTTAAAGGTTTTTAGTAATTTTTCCATATTTAATGAAGCGTTTCTTCATAAAGCTCACAATTTTAAATCTCTGTTTGTCTTTGTGGTTCTGTAAAAGATGGAAAAGATCAAATAAACTTTGTTTAAAAGACTTTGATGAGCTTTGGTGTGACTGTGAATGTGTTTCAGGTGTGTTTGGTGATGAAGTGAAGTCAGTGTCAGTGATGGAGGGAGATTCTCTTACTCTATATACTGATACTGAACTACAGATACGTGATGTGATCGACTGGACTTATCAGAAGACTCTCTTAGCTAAAATTAATAAAGCAGCTAATAAGACAACAATACATGATGATGTTCTTGATGGGAGATTCAGAGACAGACTGCAGATGAATAATCAGACTGGAGATCTCACCATCACAAACATCATAACTCAACACACTGGACTTTATCAAATAACCATCAGCGGCACAAAGAAGATCTTATCACAAAGATTCAATGTTACTGTCTATGGTGAGTAAATATTTTAAGTAAATATTTATTACAATTTGGCATTTTAATGATCATAATTACTCTCAAAAGTCTCTCTTGCTTTGTATTAATTATATATGCCTTTGATTTTTGGTTCTATTATCCCATGTTTACAGCTCATCTGCTCGTTCCTAATATCACCAGAGACTCATCACAAAATTCAAACTGTTCATTATTGTGTTCAGTGTTGAATATGAGAGATGTGAGTCTGTCCTGGTACAAAGGAAACAGTTTATTGTCCAGCATCAGTGTGTCTGATCTCAACATCAGACTCTCTCTACCTCTGGAGGTTGAATATCAGGATACAAACACATACAGCTGTGTACTCAACAATCCCAACACAAACCAAACTCAACATCTCAACATCACTCAACTCAGTCAGACTTGTTCAGGTACAGCTTTTATTTAGTTAGTTCATTTGTTCTGACTTAGACTAGTGTTTAAACATTTTGAAACATCTTAAAAATGTTAAAAATGTTTTAATGTGAAGGTGTATGTTTGAATGAATAAAATTTGCTTTGTTTACAACAAAGGGCCGACATATTATTTTAAAACAATATTTTTGAAATGGTGACTTACACTAAAAATGGAAAAAATGCGGCTCCTTAAGAAATTACTGACGAAATGACAAAAGTAAAGTTTTACAAGATATAGACAAATACATTTTTTAAAAAAAACAAATACATTTTACATTTATTTTCAATGTTTTTAGTCACACAATAATTCTTAGTCACATTTGTGTTATTCCATAGTTTTGAAGAGTTTACTATTTTTATACATGGAAAATATAAATTAAAGAATTATTTAGTGTTTCTAAGCTTTTGAACAGTAGTGTAGTAATTCATTAAGTCCAGAATGGGCAAGACTATTGGGATTGTTAGTTTTCTTATTATTAGGGGTGAAAGGGGAAAAATAAAATGTATATTTGTCCGTTTGGCCCAATGGCGGAAACCAACATCATGGCAGAAGGGTTGTCTCGCGTTTGGTTTTTCCGGCCGAAATTTGACATTCCCCTTAACTCATAACCCCCCTCTTTTTCAAAAAACCTTATCTGTATATTGCCCGGCAATAAATTTTTTCTAGCCTCGAACATAAATACAGCTGTATTCTGTTTGACTCATGTTTATATTAAACTCATTAATTTGATTACCAATGTCATATCAGCCCACACCAGCCGTTGTGTGGGTTCCGAACACAAACTCGGTCTACTATAGGTTGTAACTAGCTAAAGCAATTTAACGATGATCCAGCGATCTCTTAAAAGGTCCCCATGTAGCACTCTAAAATCGCCAATTTAAATGCGATTACAAAGCAACTTAATTAAGGTTAAATAATTAATCTGACCATACAATAACCAGAGGTTAATGGCTAAAGCAATTTAATGATACTGCTCCATGCTCACGTGCTCTTGTTAAAAGTTACCCATGTAGCCCCTACCGACGTTTACAATAGTAGGCCCCTTTAATTTCCGTGATCACGGAATCACGGACGGAATCGCGGAATTGGCAAATTAACACGGAAAAGTTTTACATATTTTGAATAAAATTCTGTTTTTGTGTGGGAGACGAACATATGTCTGGGGAAAATGCAGACCGGGGGAAGTAAATCTGGGTGACACACCCCCTCCCGTCGTTTCAGACCCCCTCCAAAACGCTAAAACCACGGCGAAGTGGCTCTCCAAAATGGATTTGAGGCTATATCTTTGCAAAATATTGACGTGACTATTGGCAATGGTTCAGTGGTTAACGTAGGTTGTCTACAAATCCGAAGGTTGGTGGTTCAATCCCCGGTCCACCTGACCAAGTGTTGAGGTGTCCATGAGCAAGACACCTAACCCCAGCTGCTCCCAACGAGCTGGATGGCGCTTTGCATGGCAAAAAAGACATTGTAAGCATACATTAGATTAGATTACATTTAAGAACGTAAAAATGCATAAAAAAAGAAAAATAAATAATTTTTTTATTTAAGGAAAGAGTTCATTGCTTAATCACCTTGTTTAGTTAATCATTATCTCATTATTGTGATTATAATTTTCAGCTGTGTTAAGCTAATTATCTAGATTGTTCCCACCTTTTCTGTTGTGTATTTATTCACCTCGTGTTTGCCTTGTTTTGGTCGGATCTTGTCTGTTGTATGTGCCTGTGTTGCTGTTATTATCGTCATCTTTATTAAATATCCAGTTTGTGTACATCCTGTGTTGTCGTTGTGATAGAGAAGTGCTAACAGAAGATCCGACCCAGCAGTAAGTGGTTTTTGTGCCTTTCCCGTTTCTCCAGATAGGGGTTTTTGATTTTTTTAGTATTCCAGTTTCATTTTAGTTGCATCACCGTCATGGACCCATTGGATTTTTCAGTTAAACTTTTATGTTTGGAGCAGGGTAGCCTTCCGCTGCTAGAACATATAAAAGACTTGTTTTGGCATGTGGGACATGCTTCCTGGATAGCTCGCTCTGTGTCTTCCTCAGGGCAATTTCGCCACCTTTGTGGAGTGGGTGTTGGCCTGTGTTATAGCCATCCCCAGAGACCAGAATGCAATCACCCTCTACAACGGACCTCAAGCCCACCTCAAGCAGATTGCCCACCAGTGCGACCTGCGAGCCAGAGTGAACCCCTGAGCCCAGAATCGCAGGAAACCCGAAAGCCTCCCCTGACCAGGTGCCAGAGCCAAGTCCTCCATAGATCGAAGTGGGAGTCGTGCTGGAAGCCGAGGAGACACTCGCCGATGCTTCCATTGCTGAGGGTGATCTAGAACTTGTTCCTGGGGTTACATTTTGCAACTCGGACTAAAAATATTAATATATATTTATATATATAGACGCGGTAAAGATAGGAAGCGGGTAAGCAGATTACACTGGTTAAGCCGGTGGTCGTTGGTCACGCATCGGCTGGGCATCACGTTGAAGGACAGCCAGTAGATCAGTGGTGCGATGACCTTCACAGCAGCAGGAACTGGGTCTGTTTGTCTCATTGTCCTCCAGGTCGAGGACGAGACAGGGAGACAAAAACAGAATTCTATTAGCGTAGGGGCCATTCGCATGTAATGCAAGTGTCATACATTACAGTGGTTTAAGTCAGCTCGGTTCCAGGCTAACTATTGCGGCAATAGTATATTACCCATATGAGGTATGTGAGTGCTTTGTTCTAGACAAAATAACTACTGCGGGAAAAGTACATTTACTAGACATTCTATGTGAATGCTTTGTTAAAGAAGAATGTCTTAAGTTTAGATTTAAATTGCTCGACTGTGTCTGATACTCGAACATTATTTAGTAAATCATTCCAGAGCTTAGGGGCCAAGTAGGAAAAGGATCTACCACCTTTAGACACTTGTGATATTCTAGTCAGTTGTCAACCCGCCGCCGCCGGAGGAGTGCACTCGCTCCCTTGCTGTCCCTCCCTCCATCCCGCCGGCTCGTTTGGGCTCCTCGCTCCTTCAGACGTCAACTTGGGGTTCCCTGGCTTTGGCCCGCCTCTGAGTTCTAAATCCCCTCCTCAGTCTGAATTGGGAAACCTACCAGCTCTGCCCCGCCCCTCTGGATCCTCGGTTCCCCCTGGCTCTTTGTCCGCACGGCTCCACCCTGGATCACTCCTCTCCGTCACTTGTCCTCCTCCCACCAGTGCCTCCACCCTGGGGATTCATCTCGTCTGGTCTCTGGGGCCTGCTAACCCATCCCCTTCACTTTTTTGGACACTTGTTGTTTTTGCTTCCTCCCTCCCACCACTTCACCTTGGATGGAGGGGCGTACTGTAAGGGTTTTGTTGTTTTATTCACTCTGTTCATTGCTTAATCACATTGTTTAGTTATTTATTATCTCATTATTGTCATTATCATTTTCAGCTGTGTTAAATTAATTATCTAGATTGTTCCCATCTTTTCTGTTGTGTATTTATTCATCTCGTGTTTGCCTTTTTTTGGGCGGATCTCGTCTTTGTTGTATCATCCTGTGTTGCTGTTATCATCCTTGTCTTAATTTAATATCCAGTTTGTGTAAATCCTGTGTCCTCATTGTTGTTGTGATAGGGAAGTGCTGCCACTTAAATGCTAGCCTTTTAGGGAGTGAATCCCCTTAATGTTCGTTTCATGTCTGTACGGAACAAGACTCACTCTTGAAAATGTGATGATTGAGACCATAGCAACGTTCAGCCATCTTGTGTGCTTATCACTTACAGCTTTGACCAAAATAATTTAACAGCGTTATGTTTTGCCTGAAACCTCCTTCTTGTGTTTTGCCAGATCCTCGTCTTTTTTGTACTACATACTGTTTTGGTGCTTAACTGTTTATGGCTTTTGACTCATGATACGATTTAAGTTTTTTGTGTTATTAAAGTGTAAAGGTGCTGGTCCAAATATTTTGATTTATTTCAGATTTATGCATTAATATTAATAATAGAAGACTCAGCAATAACAAGCATGCAGTAGCTTAACAAACACTCTATACTTTTTATTCACTCCTTTTCTTCCTCGGCACTTCACGTTACTACCGACCCCTAGCGGGTGGAGCATATTTACCAAGCATAACATTTTAGACATATACAACAATCATGGTCTCGCACTAAGGCATTTGTGTGCATGTGCTTCAGATTTGTCAGTCAGTGCGAGGAAGATCATTTTGAGTCTTATCTGTCTTAATAACTCTTTAACATCATGCAAGTCCTGATAAATACTTTCTTATTCCTGCATGTTTTAAAACTGAAACCAAAATGTCATGCGCATGTGGATGTATCTTTGTATAAGATTAAGCATCAACATATCATGATATATTGTTCTCTTGTTTAAACGCACTGTTGTGTTTAATGTTGTTCTTTTGTCCCCCTAGACTGTTTTTGCTGTTGTTATGGTCCTGAAGCTGTGATCCGATTGGTCGTCTCTGCTCTAGTGGGTCTGGCTACTGTTGCTGTTTTGGTTCATGACATTTATGGCATCTCCAGCAAAGATAAAAAGAAGAAAAAAATCACAGACACCATCAGACCATGACTAAACAAAATTTTTATATTGAGTATACTTCTATAAGTTTAAGGTTTAAACATTTGGTTGGTCAGTTAAGCATGTTCATGTTGTGTCTCTTTACAAAAAATTAAACAGCTAATTCCATTGCCTTTAATTTTGTAATAATTTATTTTCATCATAATCATTTAATCCCATAAGGGCGTAAGTTGGAACTTGGAAACTGTTGTGACTAGCTAGTTTCTCCGATGATGCATTGTACTATGTTGGTTAACCCTCTTGGGTCTCTGATTTTCCATCCGTGAGCAGTTTTGACCAGCACAGACATTTGTGCTTTTTTCAGTTGCTTTAAACATAATAATGTCAAAAGTCTCATAACACTGTGCTCAGCACAAACTCGGCTACTACAAGTGCTGGTCATATAATTAGAACATCATCAAAAAGTTGATTATTTCACTAATTATAACTGACAACTAAGGAAAATCCTTAGGTCATTATCTCAGAAAATTAGAATATTCCTTAAAGGTGGAATATGTAGAATTCACCACTAGATGGCGGCAATAACAACACATACATGACAATACATGGCGTAGATTAATTATGCTCTGAAGCAGCGTGGACTTATTGGGATTTGTAGTCTTTAACTCAACCTCTGATAGCCATCAATCAGACGCGAACGAGAAATCACGTTGACGGATAAGGTAATCAACTCTTATAAATGTTGCGTTTGATGACATCGGTTTATTTCATGATGTAAGTTTATATATAATGTTCAAATTGTTAGTCATAGATGTTACAGTATTAGTCCAAATTCGATGGTGTGTTAACAGAGCACAGAATTAAGTGTTCAAACTTACAATCTAAAATGATTTTTCACATAATGTATTGACAGTACAAATCTTATTGTGAGGTTATGATGTGACTGTACCGTACCAAACTTTACTCTATTAGTAAGTGTCGTTTAGTGGCTGGGCCGGCTCTGTGCATAAATATGTTTTATTGTATTGTCTAATACAATAAAAATAAAAAATACCAAACCATATTGGTATTTTAATAATTTAGGCATGTTTACCGTTATTTTAGGCATACATTTAATGTATATGTTTCTGGTTGCAGCATTTTTAAAATGTTTGTTATTAACAAATTCACCAAATAAATTCACTTCATTCGCGATAAAAAAGGAAACATGGCGCACAGTGTAGAATGAACTCGAACACACCTTAATACGTCATATGCCACATGATAATGTCAACATGGCGGATGATGTTCATATTTAAAGGGATAGTTCGGCCAAAAATGATATTAAACTCATGATTTACTCACCCTGAAGCCGTCCGAGATGCATATGTCCATAATTTTTCAGACAAACACATTTTCAGTTATTTTAGAAAATGATAAGATCTTTCAGTTAATCAAATATGAAGTTATGGGGTCCACGTCCTTCAAGTCCAAAAAATGTGCATCTTATCCTTCACAAAATAAATCCATACGGCTCCAGGATGATAAACAAAGGTCTTCTGAGGGTAATCCGCGCCGTTATGTTGTAGAAATATCCATATTTAAAACTTTATTAACGTAAATAACTCCCTTCCGGTAATGCCGCCATCTTAGTCGCATCCGCATTCAAGATCAAAGCTTTACGCAGCTTACGACGGTTTTTCTGCTGTTGCTCTGTGCCCCCGCCCTCCGAATTTGTCATACGTCACTAAGAAAAGTGCGTACACTATGCTAATACTCTCTCCTGAATACAGAGGAGTCTAAGATGGTGGCGCAAACGGAAGCTAATTATTTTCGTTTATAAAGTTTTAAAAATGGATATTTCTACAACAACACCGCACAGATTACCCTCAGAAGACCTTTGTTTATCATCCTGGAGCCGTTTGGATTTCTTTGGGGAAGGATATATGCAAATTTTTTGGACTTGAAGGACGTGGACCCCGTAACTTTACTGTTAAAGCAGCTGAAAGAAATAAGACATTTTCTAAAATAACTGAAAATGTTTTTGTCTGAAAAATGATGGACATATGCATCTCGGACGGCTTCACGGTGAGTAAATCATGGGTTTAATATCATTTTTGGCTGAACTATCCCTTTAACACAATCAGCCATTAATATACGTACTTTTTTTAGCGCTCCTTAAAGAGGACAGAGAATGAAAATCATTTTTACCTTGTCTTTGTTGAATAATGGTAGTCTACCCGCATTCACAAACATACAAAAAGTGCTAGACATGCTAAACATCTCAGTCTCATAGAAATTCCTCTTTTAGAAATGTCAGCCAGAAAACGGCCCGATCTGAAAAACGTCTCGGTTACGTATGTAACCCTCGTTCCCTGAAGGAGGGAACGGAGACGTCACGTCGTGACCGACGAATTGGGAACTCGCTTAGAGAGACCAATCTGCTTCGAATACTAATAAAACGCCAATGAACTTGGCATTGAGATATTTGCATAATGCTGGCGCCGCCCCGCCAGGTGCGTATATAAGCAGCAGGTGCAAATAGGGAAATTAGCTTCTTTTTCGCTGAGAAAGCCGGAAAGTGTGACCGGCCGATAAACAGCAGGGAGCAGCCCTGTGGCGACGGGACGTGACGTCTCCGTTCCCTCCTTCAGGGAACGAGGGTTACATACGTAACCGAGACGTTCCCTTTCAGTCGGTCACTACGACGTCACGTCGTGACCGACGAATTGGGAATCCCTACCAAAACGCCACTGAGGGCTGACCTCTTCCAGTGACTGCGTAAAGCCCTCCGGTTCCACTTAAGGATAAGGAGAATTAGGTTTTAAGGCAGAAGGCCGGGCACTAGATGTTCCTTTAACCCCACAGTAGTGCCAGCGACTGGGAAGCGCCCTATCTGAGCGGTATAGGGACGCTGCGGAAGCCACCGCCCCGTTAAGGGCTATTGGTGGGCGAAAGTCAACCGTAGTTGAGGTATAATGACAGCCGTGGCTGTGTAAGCAAAGCAGTGCTCTGCTGAGGGAAACGTGGGCTAGTAGGATTAACCCCACGGAAAAATACTCACAAAGGAACCCGGTGGGACGCAATGTGGATGCCCGAGCCAAACACAGGTTCGCGAGGATGCAGCTAGTGAGAGGCTGGCAGCGGATGCTCCGCAACATCAGGCTGCCAAGGCAGCGGAGGAAGACAAAACAAAGTATTACGCATTTTTGTCCTGAAGGCCTTCCATACTGACAGTTATTGTGTAGCGTCAGTCGGAGGCTGCAAGCCGACCTGCGAGCCTGTTCTCTGTGCTTCCCCTAACGAGGAAAGAACACGAGAGGAGACAGGCTCGACACGAACACTGTAAAATCTAGTGAACGTATTAGGTGTCGCCCAACCAGCAGCTCTGCAGATGTCTGTTAGCGAGGAACCACGAGCGAGTGCCCAAGATGAGGCAACACTCCGTGTGGAGTGCGCTCTCAGATTAAATGGACAAGGGATGCCCTGCAGATTATAAGCAAGGGCGATAGTATCAACTATCCAATGAGACATCCTCTGGTTAGTGACAGCTTTCCCTCTCTGCTGACCACCATAACAAACAAAGAGCTGATCTGAGGTCCTAAGGCTTTGTGTGCGATCCACGTAGATGCGTAACGCTCGTACGGGGCATAATAAAGCCATGGTCGGGTCTGCCGCCTCCGCGGGCAAAGCTTGCAAGCTCACCACTTGATCTCTGAAGGGAGTGGTGGGAACTTTGGGCACGTAGCCTGGTCTGGGTCTCAATGTAACACTCGAGACAGCAGGGCCAAACTGAAGGCACGAATCGTCGATAGAGAATGCATGAAGGTCACCTACCCTCTTAACAGAGGCCAATGCGAGTAGGGTCAGAGTTTTCATTGATAAAAACTTCAGACTCGCAGACTGCAAAGGCTCGAATGGGTTCTCCCGCAGGGCTTTCAGCACCATGGACAGGTCCCAAGGAGGAATAGAGGGAGGGCGCGAGGGGTTTAGCCTACGAGCGCCTCTTAAAAACCTAATAACTAAGTCGTGCTGGCCGACTGATCTGCCATTAATAAGTGAGTGATGAGCAGAAATAGCAGCGATATCAACTTTAATGGTGGAGGGTGACAGCCTACCATCTAACCGGCGTTGAAGGTATGAAAGCACAACATTAATAGGGCATTCTCGGGGGTCCTCGCGTTGCGAAGAGCACCAATCGACGAAAAGGTTCCATTTAAGCGCGTAAGCCCGTCTTGTGGACGGAGCTCGAGCCGCGGCGATGGTGTTAGATATCACTTGCGATAAATCACCTAAACCTTGTGCGCGCTCAACGACCATACGTGGAGATCCCACAGGTCGGGGCGCGGGTGCCATAATGTGCCCCCTCCTTGAGAAAGAAGGTCCTTCCTCAGGGGAATCCGCCAGGGAGGGGCTGCCGCGAGGAGCATTAGTTCTGGAAACCAATTCCTGGTCGTCCAGTAAGGAGCGACCAGTAGAAGGCTCTCCTCGTCCTGCCTGACTTTGCACAGCGTCTGTGCGATTAAACTCACTGGTGGAAACGCGTATTTGCGCATCCCCCGCGGCCAGCTGTGTGTCAGCGCATCCACGCCGAGGCTGCCCTCGGTTAGTGAATAAAACAGGCGACAGTGGGTATCGTCCGGGGACGCAAATAGATCTATCTGCGCACGACCGAACTTCCTCCAAATTAGCTGTACCGTCTGGGGGTGGAGTCGCCATTCTCCGGGGCGCGCAGCTCGGGAAAGCGCGTCTGCCGCTGTATTGAGTGAACCCGGAATGTGAATGGCACGAAGGGACCTCAGATGCTTCTGACTCCAAAGGAGGAGATGACGGGCGAGATGCGACATGTGACGAGAGCGCAAACCGCCTTGACGGTTGATATACGCAACGGTCGCAGTGTTGTCGGTGCGTACTAGTACATCCTTCCCTCGCAGCTCCGTAGCAAAGCGTACGAGTCCCAGATATACAGCCCACAACTCGCGGCAATTGATATGCCAGTGCAGCTGGGGTGCTGTCCACACCCCCGAAGCTGCAAGCCCGTTGTACGTGGCTCCCCACCCCGTGTTGGATGCATCTGTGTGTACAACAGCATGCCAATAAATCTGTCTCATGGAAACCCCTGCTCTCAGAAACGCAGGGTCTAACCACGGGGTGAATGTTAGACGACACGCAGGTGTAATGGTTACACGGTGAATGCCGGCGCGCCACGCTCTCCTCGGGACTCGATCGTGAAGCCAACGCTGAAGCGGTCTCATATGGAGCAGCCCGAGCGGTGTCACGGCCGCGGCTGCTGCCATATTTCCCAGGAGCTTCTGAAATTGTTTCAGAGGGACCGCGTTCTTCCCTCGGAAAGAACCAAGGCAAGTCAGAATTGATTGGACGCGCGCTACTGTTAAACGTGCCGATAAATCGATCGAGTCCAGTTCCATCCCGAGAAAAGAGATCCTCTGCGTGGGACAAAGTTTGCTCTTTTCCCAGTTGACCCGAAGACCCAGACGGGCGAGATGCCGAAGCGTTAAGTCTCTGTGCTCGCAAAGCGTCCGCCGAGAATGCGCTATTATAAGCCAATCGTCGAGGTAAGCCAAAATGCGAACACCGCTCTCTCTCAGGGGCTTTAACGCCGCTTCCACCACTTTCGTGAATACACGGGGAGAGAGAGACAGCCCGAACGGTAGTACTTTGTATTGGTATGCCCGCCCCTCGAACGCAAAGCGCAGAAACGGTCTGTGGCGAGGGAGAATGGACACATGAAAGTACGCGTCTTTCAGATCTATTGCTGCAAACCAATCCTGGGGTCGTATTGACTGAAATATCAGTTTCGGTGTTATCATTCTGAAGGATCGTCTTTGGAGAGATCGGTTCAGAACGCGCAAATCCAAGATCGGTCGTAACCCACCGCCCTTCTTTGGAACTATGAAATACGGGCTGTAAAACCCTGAGCTCATCTCGGTTGGAGGGACCGGTTCGATCGCGTCCTTCGCCAGGAGGACATCGAGTTCTGCACGCAGTACATGTGCATCGGACGCTTTCACTGTAGTGAAACGAATGCCCGAGAATTTGGGTGTGTGCCGGTTGAATTGAATTTCGTAACCGAGGCGGATCGTGCGTAATACCCATCGGGACGGGCTGGTAAGCTGAAGCCAAGCTTCCAGAGACCGTGCGAGGGGAATTAACGGCACAACCGGAGAGCTCGCGGTGGGGCAGACGAGCGGAACAGGTGAGACTGCCGGTGCGCGCGCCGTAAGAGCGCACGCAGCTACAGTGTGTGTGTGTGTTGTGACACTGACCTGAGACCGCTGAGGGAGCTGGTGGTCCGGTCTCCGCAGTGGAGAGCTCGGACTCCTCAGAACCCCCGCTGGCGATGGAGGAGAGGGAGGATGAGCAGATGAATGCCCGCTCACATCTCTCTCGATCCTCTGGAGACCTGGAGAAGGAATAGGAATGCACTCTTTTTGTGGTTTTGTGGGTGCCGGCTGAGAAGCCGGCGGAACAGAAACAAAACGAAACCAAAGATTTTCCACCCGGCCCTCCTCCGGGGGAAGGAGCGGTGCGTTCACCGTCTCCCGAAGAGTGATCCCATCCGAATCCAGGTCGCCCGTCTCAGGGCCGCTTAGATCCCCGTCTGCGACCACGGGAAGCGGGTTGAGCGGGCGGGGCGGGCTGTCGACGGCTGTTCCCCCTCCGTTGTCTGGACGATTTCCTAGGGGGGGGGGCGGAGGCAGCCGCCACAGGGCGCCCTCGGCGAGGAGCAGACTGGGCAGCCGGTGCTGGTGGACGAGAGGCAGGCCTCTTGCGCCGGGGCATGATCTTGGAGATCGCTTCAGTCTGCTTCTGAGCGGCGGTGAATTGCTGCGCAAAAGACTCCACCGACTCGCCGAATAGGCCAGTCTGTGACACTGGAGCGTCCAGGAACTTGTTCTTGTCCGCTTCCGTCATGTCAGCCAGACACAACCATAGGTGGCGTTCTTGGACCACGAGTGTAGACATCGCACGACCAATCGCCTGCGCCGTCACCTTCGTAGCGCGGAGAGCCAAATCAGTGGCAGCCCGAAGCTCCGAGAAGACGGGTGAGTCGTGTCCTCCCTCATGCAGATCTCGTAAGGCCTTCGCTTGATGGACCTGCAGCAAAGCCATTGCATGCAGAGCCGAAGCCGCCTCTCCACAAGCCTGATGGGCAGCGCCCGTTAAACCGGACGACTGTCTACAAGCCCGAGAGGGAAGGGTTGGGCGGTCCTTCCAGGAGGCAGCGGTGGTCGGACACAGCTGCATCGCGACGCCCCGCTCCACAGGGGGGATCCCCGTATAACCCTTAGCGGCTCCGTTGGTGAGGGAGGTGAGGGGGGAGGGCTGAATCGGCCGTAACCGGGTAGAGTACGGCGACTTCCAAGTCCGTGACAGCTCCTCGTGCACCTCGGGGAAGAAAGGTACTGGTGGAGAGGTCTGTGAAGCCCGGGCAGCTCCGAAGAACCAATCATCCAGGCGGGACGGTTCGGGCTGAGGGGGGTTAACCCACTCCAACCCTACGGTCTCCGCCGCTCGAGAGAGCACAGCCACCATCTCCGGGTCAAACTCCGGCGTCACGACCCGACCAGAGGGAGGAAGAACGTCGGAGTCAGCTTCGGAAAGAGGGGCTCCACCCTCGGGTGTTGCGGTCGAAGCGGGTCCAGAGGGAGGCGCAACGGATTCTACAGCGCTCGTAGAACACGAGGCTGCAGTCTCCATAGGCACCTCTACCGGCTGAGGACGGGAAGGCTGAGAGCCGGAGGACGAATCCCCCGACCGGCTCAGCACAGTTAGACGCAGATCGTCCTTAGAGAGCTTCGCGGCCGCTCCATGGCGGCGGTCAGAACTCACCGGACGCGGACGCCGTTCCCGTAGAAACGACAACCGCCTGCGTAAATCCAGCAGGGACATCTCCTCGCAATGAGAACATGCACCCCCAGCGAACGCAGCCTCCGCATGCTCGATGCCCAAGCATGAAAGACAGCGCTCGTGACCGTCCTTTGGACCCATGTACTTGCCGCATCCAAGAACACACGGACGAAAAGCCATCCTGAAAAGGACGCTGATCTCCGGATATACGAGAGAGTGGCTGCCTTTAACAAGGCACAAAGCTCTCCGTATCACTCTTTTAGGGAAATTCACTCTTAGATGCTCAGTTGATGATGCGCACAGGGATCAGCAACGCACTCACTAATAACTCAAAACAAAAAAAAAGCAGAGTAGTGGAAAACTGCGGCGTCCGCTGTGGTACTGCTTGTCCAACCAACTTCAGCAATCGTTTCCCACCAGAGCAGAGAGTAGCTTCTCAGTAGCAGATACTGCCGGCTTTCGAAGCGATAAAAAGCTAATTTCCCTATTTGCACCTGCTGCTTATATACGCACCTGGCGGGGCGGCGCCAGCATTATGCAAATATCTCAATGCCAAGTTCATTGGCGTTTTAGTAGTATTCGAAGCAGATTGGTCTCTCTAAGCGAGTTCCCAATTCGTCGGTCACGACGTGACGTCGTAGTGACCGACTGAAAGGGAACTGATGCTTATGACATCACAGGCATCTCCCTGCCCCTCCACTTTAAAATAATTGGCTGCATTCTTTGAGTGGCAGCAAAGTCAGCCAATCAGTGATGAGATTGCAAGTTAAGCCAGTAGGGGGAGCCACATAGGTGCAAAACCACTTGTTTAAAATCCCCCACCCTAATAGAGCTATCTGAGAGAGGTTTTTAGGAAGCTTCTAAGGCATAAGTGTCATCAAAAAAACGGTTGAGTATAACTCAAAAACTGCATGATCACGCTTGTCTTTGCAATGTTATAAGAGACGGACAGTTCACCATCAAAGACTAGGGGTTCAATGTTACTTTTTTAAAGCAGTGGTGTGACCAGGGCCTGCTTGAAAGGAGATAGAATTACAGTTAACAAGAAGTTGCAAGGTTCCTTATAATCAAATTACTAGAATTTCTAAAGTAAATTGTTGAAATGGAGTGTATCCATGAAGCCTATACTGCAAGAAGTTTCAATGTATAGGTTAATGATCATGTGTCATTTGCAGCTCAGCTAACTGCTGTCATGCTACTGTATCACAACTGAAAAAAGATTAACCATGACGCCACAAATATTGCAACTTGCAGAGTAGGTTACTTGCTTACTTGCAAGACCAAAGCACAGCATTGCGTTAATTCACAGTAAGGCTCTATATTGAAAGTGCATTACAATGGTATACCTTTTATCAGTAACTGTGTTACATCCAGTCCTTGGCGCCACTGCAGTACCACTGTGGCCCACCAGCAAATATATTATCCTTCCAACTTTAGTATTGATGGGTTCAGTATTACTATATTGATGGATTATTTTAGTGTAAAGTTGTTTTGTGAAAGATATTAACAAGACATGAAAAGAACAACCACACAATATTCACACATCACACAAAACAGATGTTGGTACACACACAAACACTGATCAGAACTATATTTCTCTCTCACTCTCTCTCTCTCTCTCTCACTTTCTCTCCTTCTCTCTCTCTTTCTCTCTCTCTCTCTCTCTCACCTCTCACCTACACACACAAACGCATGCTTTCACACAAACCTACATACAGACTGATCACACCTCCCGCATACACACACACAGATACACATCAACCACAAGCAGCCACTAATAGTCAAACACATGTCCACCAACAGAACATAACCACATTTCTTTCCACATCAGGTTTAACTTTAACTCAGAAATTAAGCTGTTAAACTGTCACATGAATTCAGTGACAAATATAAAACATTTGACATACATTTTGTTTTAAAACCATTGGGACTCTTTTGTCGTATCCACATTCTCAGTTATTCATTTATATAACAGTGTTTCTGATAATGTTTTACAGTTCTAGCTTTCTTTAAATGATGGTCTATTATTTTGTCCCATACATGATGAATTTTTGTCCCATTATTGTGCATTTCAACTGGTAACATGATATTGGTGCTTCTTAATGTGATGGATGAGTAACAGAAAACAGAACAAGAAAGAAAAAGTGTAATCATCTCATGCAATATAATGCACAAACTAGGTAGAAACTTTAAACAAGTTAAAACATAGACTGTAGATGATCAAACAGCTGAATGTTGATGTGAGAATAACAGAAAGTTTATCGTCTCATAACTCCTGCATACACCACATCATCCTTTACTGCAAACACCTGCACACATAAACAAACAACATACAACACAAACAATTAATAACAGTCATGTCATGGATAATAATAACAGGTCATACACTATATTGCCAAAAGTTTTGGAACCCCTTTCTTTATTTGCACATGAACTTGAATGACATCCGCTTCTTAATCAATTGGGTTTAATATGAAGTAGGCCCACCATTTGCAGCTATAACAGCTTGAATATAAGACTTTCTATAAGGTTTATGAGTGTGTTTATGGAATTTTTGACCATTCTTCTAAAAGCACATTTGTAAGGTCAGAAACTAATGTTGGACGATTTTGGAATTCATCCCAAAGATGTTTTATTGGGTTGAGGTCAGGACTCTGTGTAGGCCAGTCAAGTTCCTCCACACCAAACTCGCTCATCCATGTCTTTATGGACCTTGCTTTTTTTATAAATGCGATGACAGGGCCCCCTCACAAAGTTGCTTAGGGCCCCCAGAAGTCCAGAAGATTGAAAATCGTGGCATGCCGGCTCCATGTAATTAAAGTTGATCAATGATTCTCACGAATATAAATAATTAATTGTGTCACGGTATTCTTAAATATTACAGTACAGACACACACATAAATATATAAAATAATTTTTAGTAATTTGCATACACTCAATTGCCTTGTACTGGTCAAGGTTGCTTTAAGAAAACATAAATTTTATAGTGACTAGATTGTAGACATTTTTAAACTGTATGAACTATATAGTATATGCATTTTATAAGGCTGACCTAACAGATTATTAGAAACAATTAATAGGTCATTGGACCCTATCAATGCAATATGCGACGCAAGTGGACACATGGGGGTTCTGGTCTGAAAATGAGGTATGTTCAGGCGCATTGCTGGTGCGTTGCTATTTTCAGGCAACTAAATAGACTACGCCATTGACCAACAAAAACCTGCTCTAAAGTCTATGGCGCAATATTGTTTTTGTTATTTAATGCGTTTGCTTATCACACACATGGATGCGCAACAGAGCACAACCCTCTTATAATATGAAAAGTTAAAGGATTAAAATAAAAAGATTATTATTGAGTCTCTTGGACTTAAATGAGGACCGATTATGAGACGTTAGAAGACGTAAAGAGCTGCTTCACCTGCAGCCTGGTAAGTAAATAAATGCTTTGCTTTAAACAAATGTATCTGTTTTTAAATGTTTTTAAATGCTACCTTACAAATTTATTGTAAATAATGACTCTGTACCTGTGGATATGGTGAGATAAGGAACATTTTTAAGTAATGATTTTCAAAACACAGCACTGTCTGAGTGCTGAATTGTTTCGGCTCTCTGCACATTTGTAAATTCTTTATCTCCTGTTTGTTACAAATAAAGTATTTTTAGAGTACAAACCTTTTCTTGCATATTTGTAAATTATTTTATGAGATTACAATGATTATGTAGGATATCCATAAATTTTCAGCAATAAAAAGCCTGCTATTTTTACTTCTATGACTGAAAGAAAACGACTTTTAAAGGTTTTAATAAAAAATAACAATTTCAATACAAGTGAAAACAACACATTTTTTTTACATCAATCTTAAACTGCTGGTCTTCTTCCTCCACATAGTTTGTCAGTTGACCAATTCCGCAATAGGGATTAGGCTAGGCGCAACTAACTTTCAATGGGGATGAAAGCTGAGATACTTATTGGTTTATTGGATGTTACACCCAAAACACTCCTATTACTCATTACAAGAATAGGAACAACCCTTTTAGGCCGTGCACTTGGCATTAAATTAGAAAAAGTGGAATCGGACACGGCCATTTAGACCGTGCGCCGTGTGCTTTAGACAATGTGCTTAGATTGTTAAAATAGGGAGCATAATCTACATAGTCTGTATCTAAATGTGACTTGATCTGTTGTCTTTTAATTTTGTTCTGTTTATATCATCTCTCTAATCATCTCTAACTTTATCCACATGTGTTTTGTTTAGCTTTTATTTGCATTATCTTTAGCTTTTTGATGATTTTTTTTCTTATTTATTTTTCACTACATTGGTCTTGCAAATTGTAAAATTTGAATTACTAATAAGTACTTATTAATTACATATTTGACATCATAGTCCTAGTAGATATTTATGTTTATATCTTGTTTTGAGACCCATGACAGTACTGCACACAACTATACAACAGGTAAAACATTTTATGTGATTGTGTATGTGTGTGAGCGTGATATAAATACTCATATTTACATACATTAATGATCTTACTGGTTTATGTGCTGCTCTTTTATAGAATGTTGGATCTGCGTAAGTGATTTCCTCTCCACTGGTTTGAACTGTGTCAAAAAACAATAATAAACACATTTAAAAAAAAATATAGCTCCAAGCAGCGATTATGGGGTCAAGCCCACCAAGGGCAAGAAAAGAGCTAAAAGTGAGATTGAGAAAAAAATGTATAATAATAGTTATTCCGTACTACACAGCTATATTAGTACTAGTAAACATTTACCATGTTGCTTTGTGTTTCTTTGTTTCCTACAGATCCATAAGATCACAACTGAAGCCATCAGACATACAACAGCAAAACAGATCAGAATGAAGGTGAGATCTGTAATGAATAATGACAAACATTACGGTAACTGAATCTGATCTTATATCAGTGAATATCATTACCGTAACTAAACCTGTTGGTCTGACCTCAGATCAGCTCATTCATTAAGCACTATTAATCACACCTGTTGTACCTGAACACTGACAGAGATTCTTGATGTTGAGATGTTGAGTTTGGTTTGTGTTGGGATTCTTGAGTACACATCTGTATGTGTTTGTATCCTGATATTCAACCTCCAGAGGTAGAGAGAGTCTGATGTTGAGATCAGACACACTGATGCTGGACAATAAACTGTTTCCTTTATACCAGGACAGACTCACATCTCTCACATTCAACACTGAACACAATAACACACATGGTGAACATTTTGAAGAGTCTCTGGTGATATTAGGAACGGGCAGATGAGCTGTAAACATGGGATAATAGAACCAAAAATCAAAAGCATATATAATTAATACAAAGCAAGAGAGACTATTGAGAGTAATTATGATCATTAAAATGCCAAATTGTAATTTAAGACAGGAGAAACTTTACTTAAAATATTTACTCACCATAGACAGTAACATTGAATCTTTGTGATGAGATCTTCTTTGTGCCGCTGATGAATATTTGATAAAGTCCAGTGTGTTGAGTTGTGATGTTTGTGATGATGAGATCTCCAGTCTGATTATTCATCTGCAGTCTGTCTCTGAATCTCCCATCAAGAACATCATCATTTATTGTTGTCTTATTAGCTGCTTTATTAATTTTAGCTAAGAGAGTCTTCTGATAAGTCCAGTCGATCACATCACGTATCTGTAGTTCAGTATCAGTATATAGAGTAAGAGAATCTCCCTCCATCACTGACACTGACTTCACTTCATCACCAAACACACCTGAAACACATTCACAGTCACACCAAAGCTCATCAAAGTCTTTTAAACAAAGTTTATTTGCTCTTTTTCATCTTTTACAGAAGCACAAAGACAAACAGAGATTTAAAAATGTGAGCTTTATGAAGAAACGCTCCTTTAGATATAAAAAACCTTTAAAGAACAACATGAAAAAAGACCTCTAAAATATTTGAAGCTGTTTTATTCATTAAATCGTCTGGCTTTGGTTTGGTAAATATACATTAAATATAAACATACATTTGTTAAATATTATACATTCAGAGTATGATTGTATATAATATCTGATGAATATTTAGATTATGTGAGATCTGAACTGGATTATATAATATCTCAGGTTTTATATGAGAATTAAAGCAAAATAAAACAACATAACTTTACTAACAGCTCTAATAATAAATCATTAAACACATTCATTACTTACCATTCAGAGAAGTGAAGCAGAAAGAGAGAAAAACAAACATGAGAAACATTTTCTTCAACAGTTCAGATGTCTGAAATAACAACACAACAACAATCTGACAGTGTTGTGATGTAAAGTCAAGTTGTTTTGTGTTTTTCTTTCTCCTTATATGAAGCGCTGTGAATTAAATTAATATTTTTTTAAGGGAGGGGTTTAAGAGAGCTTGAATTAATCTGCTGGGAGTAAGCGAGACGACTGCTTTAACATCATAAACAATATAAACAGAGCTTCTCTACTTGACTTGACATCACAACACTGTCAGATTGTTGTTGTGTTGTTATTTCAGACATCTGAACTGTTGAAGAAAATGTTTCTCATGTTTGTTTTTCTCTCTTTCTGCTTCACTTCTCTGGTTGGTAAGTAATTAATGTGTTTAATGATTTATTACAGTTGTTAGTACAGAATGATGATGTTTTATTTATTTGAGATATTATCATGAAATCCAGTTTGAAATTATATAATCTAAATATTCATCAGATATTATTTATTTTAATAATCTCTTAAATGTTTATGGGTTTAATGTTAATATAAGAAGCTTCATTTGTTTATATTTAAAGGTTTTTCTCTATTAAGATTTGTGTGAAAGTCAAATGAACTTGAAGTTTGAGACTCATCAGAATCTGAATGGAAATGGCATGATTCTTTTGTTTAAATACATAAATGTATATTTATATCTAATGTATATTTACAGATCAAAGCCAGAAGATTAAAATATTTGAAGCTGTTTTATTAATTCAGAGGGCTTTTTTCATGTTGTTCTTTAAAGGTTTTTTATATCTAAAGGAGCGTTTCTTCATAAAGATCAAATTTTTAAATCTCTGTTTGTCTTTGTGCTTCTGTAAAAGATGAAAAAGAGCAAATAAACTTTGTTTAAAAGACTTTGATGAGCTTTGGTGTGACTGTGAATGTGTTTCAGGTGTGTTTGGTGATGAAGTGAAGTCAGTGTCAGTGATGGAGGGAGATTCTCTTACTCTATATACTGATAATGAACTACAGATACGTGATGTGATCGACTGGACTTATCAGAAGACTCTCTTAGCTAAAATTAATAAAGCAGCTAATAAGACAACAATAAATGATGATGTTCTTGATGGGAGATTCAGAGACAGATTGAAGCTGAACACTGAGACTGGAGATCTCACCATCACAAACATCAAAACTCAACACACTGGAGATTATAAAATGAGCATCAGCGGCACAAAGAAGATCTGTTCACAAAGATTCAATGTTGTTGTTTATGGTGAGTAAAGATTTACGGTTTGCTTTGTTTACTTTATATTTTAGTATATAAAACTGATAGTTTAGATAACGATTGGTTAAAGTAAATTACTTTAGTGATATCATAACATGAGTTTTACTACATCACTGCATCCGTCTGTTGTTTGTTAAACATTTTGCTACACTGCAAGACAGTAGAATATGTTTCTTAATATCTTTACATTGTTCTTGCTGTGTGCTTTTATGAATCATTGTCAGCTATATAAAAACCATATAATAAAATCAATGATCTCTGAGATGCCGCTCTGTGCTGTACTTAAAGGCGGAGTGCACAATGTTTGAAAAATGCTTTGGAAAAGGGAGTCGGGCCGACTACCAAACACACTTGTCAATCAGCAGTAAGGGGCGTATCTACTAACCGACATTGTTGGCTGGGTTGTGTATAGGGGTGGGTCTATCAAAAGAAGGTCCAGATTCAATTGGAGTAGGGGTGTGTTTGTTTAGGTGATTTCAAATATCAACACTGGCTTTCAAGCATTGTGCACTTTACCTTTAACAACATCATTTAACTGTTTTAAATTCACTGTAAACCTCAAACCCCTTCTTATGGCTTATTGCTTTAGTTGAGATATGAACTATCATACATTAATTACTCTCAGTGGTGTCTCTCGCTTTATATTGATAATAAACTCTTTTGATTTTTGTTCTCAAATGTTCTCCAGCTCGTCTGCCCATTCCTGTCATCACTAAACAAAACTCTTCATCATCATCATCAAGATCATTTTGTGTGTTATTGTGTTCAGTGTTGAATGTGAGAGATGTGAGTCTGTCCTGGTACAAAGGAAACAGTTTATTGTACAGCATCAGTGTGTCTGATCTCAACAACAACATCTCTCTTCATCTGAAGTGTCTGGATGATTCTTACAGCTGTGTGGTGAACAATCCCATCAGTAATCAAACTCAACATCTCAACATCACTCATCTCTGTCAGCCATGTTTAGGTACAGTTTTTATTTGTTTAAACTTCAACTAAATTTTAACCGAAACTATTAATGAGCTCAGAGTAATGTAAGTAATGTTATATGTTTAAATAAGTTAAATAATGTATTTATTTTATTAATGTTAATGTGCTTGCACAGTAATAACAAAATACAAACTTTGATGGTCAAAAGTTAAAACAGTTTCTAAAAATGTCTGCCTACAGAAATGCAGTTTCAGTTTTACACATGCATTCTGTAGACATGCAACTCTCATGTCTTTTATTATCTGTTGTATTGTCGTACAGCAATATACATAAATATCAGCTGACGTCACTCACGTCTTCCGCCATTTTGAGTACCTGAAGTGGCGGCAAAAGAACTAGAAGCTATGCCTTCAATATGTTGTGAGCATCAAACTCGCTATTTTTACAACACTAAGAAGGCTCGACACAACATCATACTTTGCTTATAGTATCACCTGTGTCTACATGTGAACTCGAGCATTGAGAACATTGTTTGTGTACACAGAGTTTACTAAAAAGATGGTTTTTAACAACAGACTTTGGTTGATTTGGCGCCTGCTCGCCGCCATCTTCCAAGTCGTATCGGTCTGCGAATGCAACGTAAGGATGGAGGAGAGTAAAGATGGATAGCTCCTAAAGCATAGTTCCATAAAAATGCATGGATAATGCGTTGTTTTGTCGCAAGTGAAAACAATATTGACCTTCTAGTTGAAAAGGGAGCCTCATATAAGATTCATTCATTATCATTCGGAAATCGATTATTTACGTCTGGCAGAGATGACGAGTGGACAACATAACAGCCAAAGTCAGTTGTAAAAAAACATTTTTTTTATTAAACTCTGTGTACACAAACAATGTTCTCAATGCTCGCGTTCATGTGTAGAGATCCAGGTGATACTTCCAGCAAAGTTTCAAGTTGTTTCGCGCCTTCTTATGTTGTAAAAATTGTGGTAGTTCGGTAGCAGCGGACAGCGGCTGGAAGAACGCATCAGGGATCGAGTAGGCATCACACCCTAACCAAGATATTTTTTTTTAAAGTAGCGTTTACTTTTTCATGACAGTCGAGGTGCGAAATGTTGTCTTTCATAGCCCTTTACTGTATCCGTAAGAATCATAGACAGTAAAAGATAAGAAATCCATAAATCGTAGCAAGCTAGCCAATGCTTGTCAGTAGCCTACTGGTACTCGGTAGGTCCTCAAGATGGCGGCATGACGTAAAAGGTCACAAGACTGATTTCCATCTTTAGCAGTGGTTATTTCACCTGCAGCCATGTTGTGGATTAATAATGACAGACAGATTCTTGTTTTGTTGTGATAATTGTCATTTTGAATGAGAGGATGAGAGGACGCTGGCGTTGTGTGTTCGCCGCTTCTCATCCTTCTGAAAACTGCTAAAAACTGCTTTTTACTATTTTTTTTAGCTGTTTTAGTGATAGTTTTACTGACCGCAAAATTAAGCCCTTTTTTGCTCAGCTTGTTTGGATATTAAACATCTAGACCTGGATGTTTCTTACCTGAAGCTTCCACGACTACCGGAGTGCTGAGCGATTTGGGTTATTCATCGCTTTGAGATGTTGTCATCCGGACTGGCTTCATTAATTTGAACATATTGATGGTATAAACCCTCGGACAGTCATAATACAGTAACGTAGTTGGCTGATGCTGCGCGGGTCCGTGGCTAGGCTAATCGGTTGCTATCATCTGATACTGTCCTGGAACAAAATCTTTTACAGTCCATATGGGTTCTCCTCATTTGTCCTTTGTGTTAATACACAGGATACGGGCACTGCCATTTATCCTGGTGTATATAGTCAGCATTCATCCACGTTTGCCGGATCCATGGATAGCTGCCAGTGGTAGCATTACAACAACTTCAATATCCACCATGCTCCGGTACCTGCCGAACCAACTCTTAGAACTTAACACTTGCCTCGCTCCATCAAACATCTCTTCTCTCAAGCAATTGGGCATTCTTCGCCGAGCCCGCTACGTTCATAGAGGGTCATGTCGACGCCTTGTTTACTCAGAGACAACCACCGAGAGCTCAATTCCAAGCCTGTGGACAGCTGCTAGCGCTGGCGCACACCAACGACATCATCAGACACGTCATCAGAGCACCATTGGCTCAGGTCTAAAAAACTGTAACCAACCACACCCCCTGCTGGAGTAACCATGTACTGCATGCCTTGGGGAACGCGGAGTTGACTTTACTGTTCTGCGCTCTTTGGTAAAGTGTACTCAATCTTTAATGATAAAAATTGAACTGTTAAACTGTCAATCACTTACCAATAAGGCATCTTTTATCCACAACTATATATTCGATCAGAACCTTGACATTATGTGCCTCACTGAGACCTGGCATAAATCAGAAGTGTATTCTGCACTTAATAAAGCGTGCCCCCCTGGCTACTCATATTTGGAAAAAGCTAGGGGTAATGGACGTGGAGGGGGTTTGGTGGTTATTTATCGCTCTAATTTGCACATGTCTGTACTGACCTTGCAAAAGTTGTCATCATTTGAATGCTTGGCTTTTACATGTGAGAAACCCATTCCCCTTACAACTATCCTGATATACCGCCCACCTAAACCACATCCATGCTTTATTTCTGAATTGTGGGACAATGTGGGAATTCCTGGAGATTTTAATATCCATGTTGATTCTCCAACAAGTTTAAATACTGCTGACCTATTTCAACTTCTTGACACCCTCTGTCTCAGACAACTGGTGACAGTACCCACTCATACTAAAGGACATACATTAGACCTCATTATAATGAATTTTCCTGTTAATAATGTTCATGTGCATGATTTAGGCATATCTGATCATAATGCCATTTCTTTAGATTTCTCAGTCCCGACTTCATTCAATAAGCCTAAACACAAAATCTGCTTTCGCAAAACACAAGAAATTTACCCTGAACACCTGTCTTATGACCTACAAAATCTGATCTTGTCCGTCCACCACTCTGCTCCTGACGCTCTTGTTGACCATTACAATGTTGGACTAAAAGAGATGCTTGATGCACATGCGCCCCTTAAGACATGAACTGTAACATTTACACGCTCTGCTCCTTGTTACACTGGTGCGCAGCGTAGACAGAAGGCAGCTAGGAGGGTCCTTGAGAGGCCCTATGTTGCCACTGGGCCGACTGTCCATAAAATTGCTTATAGAGAACATCAAAGAGCATATTCCAAATTACTTAGTCAGGCACGGTCTCAATACTATTCCAACATCATCAACAATAACCCAGGAAACTCAAAACAGCTTTTTAAAACAATAATTATCTTCTCAGTCCACCAAACTTGAGGCAAAATAATAATAATACTGATGATCAGTGTAATAAATTCCTTGATTCATTCACCACAAAAATAACTACCATTTGCTCTAACCTAATACCTGGCAACGTCATTCCATCTACCCCCCTAATTTCTGTACCAATATTTTTTCATTTTACTCTTCCCACATAGACAGGTTGAGACTCTCATACACAATATGAGATCCTCAACATGCTTACTGGATCCATTTCCCACTTCCCTTATTAAATCAAATATGACCCTCTTAAGCCCTCTTATCACCACCATCATAAACTCTTCCTTGCAAACTGGACATCTTCCTCTCTGTCTGAAAATTGCACTTATCAACCATCTGCTTAAGAAACCCTCTTTAGATCCTGATATTTTATCAAATTACCGGCCCATCTCTAACCTTACATTTCTTTCAAAAGTCATTGAAAAAGTTGTCAACACTCAAATCCACAATCACCGTCGTTCACATAGTCTATATGAAAAAATCCAGTCTGGTTTCCGTACTCCCCATAGTACGGAGACAGCTCTGGTCAGGGTCACAAACATTCTGCTTGTGACTGCTGACCGGGGCTTTCCATCTCTTCTTTGACACTGTTGACCACACCATCCTTATTTATCGACTACAACACTTTATCAGTATTTCACATACAGCACTTCAATGGTTTCGGTCCTACCTGACTGATAGTGTTGCGTATGTGACCCTGGGTGGAGCCAGTTCGAGGCCACACACACTTACATGTGGAGTGCCTCAGGGTTCGGTCCCCGGCCCTTCTCTTTTCTGCATCTATATGCTCCCCCTGGGCCATATCATCAGCAGGCATGGAGTTGCCTTCCACTGCTTTGCTGATGATACCCAGCTCTATGTCAGGCTGGACCCCACATCTTCTGCATCATCAATTTCCACTCTAACTGCCTGTCTGGAGGAGACGAGGGCATGGATGACTGATAATTTTCTTCAGTTAAACAGCTCTAAAACTGAGGGTATCCTCATTGGGACCCCACACCAACTGCGATCCTCCCCCTTTACTGTTTATTCATTCTCTGCCCACGATATTCCTCTTACATCCTCTATAATAAACCTTGGGGTTCGATTCGACCCCCACCTATCGTTTAACACCCACATCCAATTTATCTGTAAAACTGCATTTTTTCATCTCTGGAATATTTCTAAACTTCGCCCTTTCTCTCTCTTTCTGATGCAAAGAAGCTGGTTCATGCTCTTGTCTCCTCAAGACTCCACTATTGTAACACACTCCTTATTGGGATTCCTGGCAGTAGCATTCAGAAACTGAAGTACATCCAGAATTGTGCTGCCAGGGTCCTGATGAGGGTGTGTAAAACTGAGCACATCACACCCATCCTCCATAAACTCCACTGGCTTCCTGTTTAGGTTTAGGATCGAGTACAATATCTGTCTCCTTACCCATCAGTGTGTCTATGGCAGTGCACCATTGTACCTTAAAGAACTCATCAATGGGCATAATCCAATTCGACATCTCCGTTCCTCTGACAGCCACAAACTCCAGGTCCCTAAATCCAAACTCCGCACTATGGGAGATAGGACTTACCAGGTGCCTGCGCCTCGACTGTGGAATTCCCTCCCTCACCATCTGAGGTCGCCACAGTCTTTAGAGGTTTTTAAAAATAAATTAAAGACCTATTTGTTTTCTATTGCATTTTCTTAATATAATCCTGTTTTTATGCCATTCTTGATTGTTTTTATGCTGTATTGTTTATATTTGTGAACCTGTAGCACTTTGAGATGTGTCCTTCATGTATAAAGTGCATTACAACTTATTATTAGTGGTGCTTGCATTTATGCAAGGCATCACTATTACTATTGCTCATACTTATTATTTATATCTTTATTTATTTATTCTTATATCTGGACACTTTTTCGGCGCGTAACTCGTCCCACACGGTTTGTCGTAGACCAATGAAACGGGGCTCAAAATGATCGGCTTATAGAGGACACGTCTGCTATGACTTTTATAAGGGATCGGGTGCAGGATTTCCGAAAGGGGGGCGAAAAACCACCCGAAAAATCCCATTGACTTAACATTGGGCCCAACTTTGACGGGTCATAGCTCCGCTCAAGGATTTTGTAGAAACATGTGGGTTATAACATTTAAAGAGGGTGGTAGGCTCTGTAAGAACATACATCACAATGGGGTATAAGTTGTACCCCTGGGGTGTAAGAGGCCCATTGACTTGATAATGGGGCAGGGAACACGCCCATATAAGGGAATAAAACCGTTCCAGATTAGAAATCTTTCCTTTACAGTGTCATAGAGATAAGTGGGTGGGCTCATTTTACTCGGGCATCCAATCAGTCTCTCAGGATCATTTCAGAGCTATTAAGCCACGCCCCTAGCAACCACTTTTGAGCACGCTAGCAACATCTCCCATAGACTGCCATTATAAAATGCCCAGACGGGATATCTTCGCTTTACAATGTCATAGAGACATGGGGGTGGGCTCATTTTACTCAGACATCCAATCAATTTATCAGGATAGTCCCAGAGCTATTAAGCCACGCCCCTAGCAACCACTTTAAGCACCCTAGCAACATAAAATTCAAACAGTTATACCTCGGCATCAGAACATCGTAGAGACACGGGGGTTGGACCGTTTTACTTGTGACTCGGAGTGTAACAACTGGTCACATCATTGGCCACTCCCAAGCCCCGCCCCTAGCAACCAAATAAGAGCACCCTAGCAACCGAATAAACAAAGCCTTATATCTCCGCATCAGAGCATCGTAGAGACACGGGGGTTGGACCGTTTGACTCGTGACTCAGAGTATAATCACTAAGGGATGTCAAATTTTTCCTTAGCAACCAAATACAGTACCCTAGCAACGGAATAAACAAAGCATTATATCTCCGCATCGGAACATCGTAGAGACACGGGGGTTGGACCGTTTGACTCGTGACCCAGAGTGGAATCACTATGGGGTGCCAAATTTTTCCCTAGCAACCAAATACAGTACCCTAGCAACAGTGTAAACAAAGCCTTATATCTCCGCATCAGAACATCGTAGAAACACCGGGGTTGGACCGTTTTACTCGTGACTCGGCATGTAATCACTAGTGGATGCCAATATTTTCCCTAGCAACCAAATACAGTACCCTAGCAACGGAATTAACAAAGCCTTATATCTCCGCATTAGAACACTGTAGAGACATGGGGTTTGGACCGTTTTACTTTTGACTCAGAGTGTAATCACTAGTGGATGCCAAATTTTTCCCTAGCAACCAAATACTGTACCCTGGCAACCGAATAAACAAAGCCTTATATCTCTGCATCAAAACATCATAGAGACACGGGGGTCGGACCGTTTTACTTTTGGGTTGGAGAATAATCATATATTGTCCCCAGAATTTTGCCACGGCAAGCACCACTTCACATTTTCTTCAGGAAATGTACCTATCTAGTTATTATTATTATTATTATTATGTTTATTTATGATTCAGTAGGTGAGGATCAGATTGTGTACTATAATATTCCTTGTTTTCTTTCATGTGAAACGCTGCTGTTCTTGTTGTAATGCACCGATGTGTTTCATGTTGTTCTTATGTTCCCTCAGACTGTGTTTGCTGTTGTTATGGTCCTGAAGCTGTTATCCGATTGGTCGTCTCTGCTCTGATGGGCGTGGCTACTGTTGCTGTTTTGGTTCATCACATTTATGACAACTCAAACTGAGATGAACAGAAGAAAAGATCATAAACACCATTAGACCATCACTGATAAAATGTACTTTCTAGTTTCTCTTCTTTCATTTAATACACATAATTATACATTTTAAAACCAATTTTGGTTATCTGACATCAGTAAATGGCTGCAGCATTCAGATTGCCAGTAACACTATATATATATAAGCAAAGAAAGCTGTGAAAACAAATGTTTCTTTTTTTGAGCATGCGCTTTATTGAACTAAAACAATTTAAATGGGGGGTAGTATTAGAAGTATTTTCTCTAATACACATTGGGCACAATTATTGGCACCTCTACAATATTTTATGAGTGAAATATCTCTGAAGTATATTACCCTTGCTATTAAAACAGTCCCTCCAGAAAAATGCGATTATGCGATCGCATGATTTAACGCATAATCAGCCAAAGTTCGCATAATTATGGGGGGCCAAATTTTTCAAATGCGCCACACTTTTGCAGCATAAATTGCAGATTTCCATCCGCAAAATATGCGGGGCTTGCATGATTTCATAATCCCCGTATTTTCGTAGGAAAAATCACATATATCTTTGCAGAAAGTTGAAAAATGTTGCATTTACCGTACACAAGAGCAGTCATGTCCCCTGTCGCCATGGGAACGTTATGAAGTGACGTGATTATGTGATGTGAACCTCATTGAAAAACTGCAAAAACTTTTGCCAGCAACAATCACAAAAAAACTCTTTTTCTGGAAGGACTGTTATCCACATCTCAGTGGAAGGAGGAAGGAAGGGAACGGTGACCGATAAATTGAGAATGCGCTTTGGGGGAGAATTCTACTTTGAGTAACTACTAAACCGCATGCATGTATTTGCATCTGCCGGCACCACCCCATGAATATAAAATGAGCGTCAGGTGTAATACCAAATCAGCTATTTGTGCTGAGAAAGCCGAGCATCTGGTGCCCGGCGTGAATCAGCAAAAACTGTGGCGATGTGACATCTCTGTTCCCTTCCTTCAGGGAACGAGGGTTAAATCCGTAACCGAGACGTTCCCTTTCAGTCAGTCACTATGACTGTGGTCATGTCATGACTGATGAAATGGGAATCCCTACCAAGTGCCACTGAAGCTGACCCTTCCAATGCCTGCGTAAACCCTCCATCTCTGCTCTAGGAAGGTGGAACAGGTTTACTGCAGAAGGCCGGTATTCCCAATTCATCGGTCACAACGTGAGGTTGTAGTGACCAACTGAAAGGGAACATTGTGCCGTTGTTGTCCAGTCATGGCTTCCTGTTTCAAAGTAGGATAAATATGAAGTAACATAAAGCCCAAATTCTCCTTATTCATTTATCAAATGGGTAAAAACAAAGACTGATGTGCAGCAAAAGATTGTTGAGCTATGCAAAATAAAAAGTGGCTTTATGGAAATAGTTAAACCATAAAAACATCTATTTCCACAATTACGAAATAATGAACATATTTTAATCGACTGGAGATGTTGCAAATCTGCCTGAAAGAGGACACGTGTCTATATTATCTTAATGCTCAGCAAGGAGAATAATTAAAGTGGAAAAAATTTATTTTCTCAACTTTCTTTGCTCATATTTACCAAGGGGGGCAATATTTTGTCCACAACTGTATTAGGCTTTTCACACTTTGCTAAACCCCGTTCTAAACCCCCACTTTTAACCCTGGGTTAAGGAACGTTTCACATTTGTAATTTAGAAGCAGGGATATCCCTGAAATGAATCTAGGGTTATGAAACCCTGCTCAGAAGTATAGGGTAAACCCTGCATTGTGGTTCCAAATGCACGCAGTGTGAAACGAAGCAGGGTTGAAATGTTATGACCCCAAATAAACACATTAAGCAGCTAATAAAGGTAGTTAGGATTGCTTGATAATTACAGACAGGTGTGTGGGAGCCGGGTTGGAACTGAAGTCTGCAGGATGATAGCTCACCAGGAACAGGGTTGGAGACACCTGACCAAGGGTTTAGGAATGCATAGTGTAGTGTGAAATATGAAACAGATAACCAAGGATTCCATTAACGTGGGGTTAAGAATAACCCAGTGTGAACTATTTTAAGTGTGAAGAGGTCTTTAGTGTGTGTATATCAGTTTTAAGCTGATGTCAAATCTGCAATAGTTCCACAACCAAAGTCTTTTGCATTGATGCCTCATTTAAACTTCTCTCAGCCTGACCAGCAATAGACAAGCATGACTAAAAAGTGTTCAAATCCCCTCTAAAATCATCCTGCTACATCAGCATAACCAGATAAAACCAGCCTGCTACACGAGCTTAACCAGATAAAACCAGCCTGCTACACCAGCATAATCAGCCTGCTACATCAGCGTAACCAATTACAACCACGCTGGGAGACCAGCAAAAATCAGCCAACCATCTTATGTTGGTTTTAGCTGGTCTTTTTAGTAGGGTAAGAATGAATGTTTAATGATGTTTTAAAAATGTTTAAAGGAAATTACATTCAACTCTTTATTTTTTATTTTTGATAAGATTTGTAGAAACTCATTACACATTCAATTTTAAACAAATAGGCATTTGGGTAAAGGGATAGGTCACCCAAAAATGAAAATTCTGTCATAATTTTCTCATCCTTTTCATTTTTGGGTGAAATATATGGGAAGTTATGTCTGTCAAGACTAAAACTTTGAAAATAATTTGAAGTGTCACAAGTGTCATAATGAATGTTTATTTAAGAAGATGAGTTCTAATTTTAGAAGTGTATTGATTTATTTTATTGCACAGAGGTTTCCCTTCTTTAAAAAGAAATCATTTTCACACACACACACACACGCACGCACGCACACACACACACACACACACACACACACACACACGTTCATATTCATGGATGTCCACAAGTCAGATATCAAATTGATAGACTTGGCTTTTTTCATCTCTGACATTACTTTTCTTGATGTTTTGTATTTTTGCATGTTTTTCCATGTTCCCATTTTGTTAGAAAAAAACTTGCTAGTTCAAGCGTCTTTACAAACATCCTTAATCTCTCATCAATGTTGTGGTTTTCATTTTCCTCCAATGAAACAATCTTCAGTCTTAGGTTTTGATTTCAAGAGATAGACTTTTATTATCCGGACAAATAAAAAGCCGAGCCTGCCTGATAAAACCTCCTAGAACCAGTCAGGCTGGCCTGGGAGAAATCTTCAAACCAGTCTCCCCCTCTGAGCCAGGCTTGGTAAATATATATGGTCTTTGTCCCCTCCCCTCCATATGCTTTAACAATATGTTTCTGTTCAGGCTTGTAACTTGAAGAATCACATGACAGTCCCCAGACCAGACCAGTGTCTCCTTTCCTTGACCTATTTGACCCTTGGCTATTTGCTAATACTAAAATCCTTTGTGCCCTGAAACATGACTACACACAGCTGTTCTTAAATCCACACAGATGGCTTATAAACTTCTAACACATAAGACACCACATAAGACACCACACAGATGGCTTTTAAACTCCTGACCCACACAACATAACACATGACCTGCATAACTTCATAGTAAACAAATTGCGTGTGATTATAATGGTAAACTCATATTCATCATATTCATGTAGATTGGGATTAAAATAAAACTTCTTCATCATCCACCACTTAAAATAGCTAACCATATTCTTTGATAATGATGTTGTATTGTATTTTTTTCTTTAAATAAAAAAATTAAATATAAATTTTTATTTGTTATTTTCAATTGGCTTGGTTTTGTGGGCTTTGACAGCTTAATACTGCTGTTTTTTTATTTCCTTTGTCCTTAAGATGCCCAAAATATACACCCAAAATAAACAAAACATTTTAAACATATCTTGTCTATGAACACAACAGATGTTTATCCAGGAAAGAGGGAGTTTGGAGCTTTGTCTCAACATTGATAGGATGTTTTATCACCACCTATAAGGTTTTTCTCAAAGATCTCATAAAGGTCTCATAGAACAGACCCTGTTCTTTAGCTCCACTTATCTTCTATATAATAGCTTATGTAAATTGTCAAATTGAATTAAATATGTCAAACTAAATAAAAAAATAACTCAAGATAAACAATATATCCAGATAAATATTAAGGTATTCCACAACAGAATGTGACAAGTAGACAAACTATAAAAGCTCTAAGAATTATGTTTTCATATTTCATCACCATTTTGATAAAAGTGAGACAGTGAGAGCAATTTTCTAAAATGCCATGGGCCCTCCAGTGGGCCAACTTGGTATTACATATTTATATAGACCCTTTTACAGCTCACGTGATCAAATAGCCTGCGCGCGCATTTGGGCAACAGAAGTGGTGTTATTCCCCATTGGTTCTAACCAGGGGGGCAGGGTTTCATATTTTATTGAAGCTTCCCTGGACGCCGCCATTGCTTAGCGAACACCCATCTGCTGTTAGCATCCCATTGACTCCCATTCATTTTGGCGTCACTTTGACAGCGAATAACTTTACATCTGAGGCGTTCAAAGACTCCATTTGTCCATTAATTATTTCTAAACAAACACGAAAATGTATAAAAGGCTCCATTACCATGTATCTTACGTTATGTCCCAGTAGAAGCAGTTTTTGTAAAAATAGGCTAACGATTGCGTCATAACCTGCGACTTTCTGTCGCACAGTAGAGAAATTACCGTATGGACTGTGAGAGAAGCTCACAGGCAATCTTTTACTGACTATGAGGCAATCGGGTGGACGTGAAGGCATAAAGTCAAGGGAGATTACTAATCAGAATATTAACCAAAATGTGCTCCTGTTCACGCTCGCCGTCTCTGCAAGATTCAGTAGGTGATTCAGATTTCCCGTGGCATGGCTATTAGAAGACTTACAATTGCCAGACAGGTTGCTCACGTGACATCCACGTCATTGAGCTCAGTTTGAGTCTGCGCAGTACGCTCGACACCCAGAAAGTGCGTGCTTCTAATTGACTTCACTTGTCTCCGTTGAATCCAATGGGGTCGCTGTGTCCATTTCTTTTACTGTCTATGGTTCTAACGTGGAAGCAACTCAGAAAGTTTATTAAAACGGTTTCTCAACATCAAAATGTCCCGTTGTTGCGTTTGGTTGCACTAATATAATATACTAATATACGTATATATGTATCTGGCAACTTTATTTTTGGCCATCTGCTAACGTCTTTTATCCACTCCACTATAGTACACGGATCTGGTAGCTGTGTTGAAAATGTTGATAAAGTCAATTTTTTTTAAATAACTTACTGTTTGTGTTGCTTCACTGTTGATTCTTACGATACTTCCGTTGCCTAAATGCGCGCGCATACGCTGCCACGTCATCATTGTGTACAAACAGTAAAAGGGTCTATACTGTTATAAATCTCAAAAAACACACACACAAAAAACAATCCATATATCATTAGAAAGCCCCAAGAACCTAGTTTTTAACAGCTAACAGTTAACACAGCAACCCGTTGATACCTAGTGGCTTTATTGGAAAAACCACTAAAAGTATGACAGAAACCAATTTTTTGTTTCTTTTTTTAAAATTTGGATCAAAACTACTTGAGACTTATGGCTTTGTGTTTTTAACATTTTGGTTATTTGTATTGTTTTTAATATATTGTTTTTATTATATACCGTATTGCGTTTTTGTTTATTAAAATAAATCTAAACTACTATAGCATTTTTATGTATTTAATATTAACAACTCCAGAAACTTCAGTGAAAAACTCTAGAGTCTCTTCTTTAAAAGAGATGAAGATGAGGCTTCTAGACTAAAAAAATACCAGAAGTATATTAATTTGAAGCTGCATCTCACCCTCCCTTTCAACCCCCTCTCGGACACTCGATATGTGGAGAGTCTTTTATTTTGAAGAGTGTTTGTTGTGTGTTTTATCAGCAGATGTCGCTGTGTATTTACAATCACACACGGTTGTGACTAGAAGGGATACGGCTACGACCAAAAACCTCGTGAAACCTCACCGCATGAGCAGTTTTTAACTTAATGCTAACCATAAATTTAACGAGATTTAGGCAGTATCTGTATCAGATCTAGCCAGTACCGCTGGATTTCGTTCTAATCCTACCCTTAAACCTAACTCTAAACCCAACAAGATTTTGGCCCTAGATGTAACCCCTCTAGCCAGAACCATTACACACTTGGATCCAGACAGACATAACGGGTGGAGGACTCCGCCATTTCAGTTGCTTTATTGCACTGAATTATTTTCCGGCCGGATTATTTCAGTATCGTAGAAATTAATTAGTCAGACAAATGTATACGTTAATTTTATCATTATATATTTATATGTGTGTAGGTTTAACATAGTTTAGTGTTTTTGTCGTTCTTCTGTCGGTTGTTGGTTTATGGGTGGGATGCTGTTTCTGACACACGGGGATCAGACATTAAACTCTTGATTAACTTAACACACCTGCATCAACATGAAGACGATCATTTTTCTCTTCATCGTCTCTGTATTCATAAACGGTAAGTACGTTATCAAAATTTCTGCAACTACACTTTCGCTTTCACTTCCCCGGAAACAAAGAGTATTCATGGGTACCAAAGACGTCACTTCCGCCATGCCCGCTGCCATATTTGTGGCTGTCTTGTTAGTGTCTAATGTATGCTCTAAATTGTCACATTTATTAGTGTAATTGGGGGCTTACCAGAGACAAAATACAGATTTTACAATCTTGAGTTAGATGTCGGCTGCCAGTCAGTCCCTCCAGTTGTTCGCGAACGGGGAAGAGCGCAAAATCAACATATTTTTGGTATCCTGCATTATTTGTAATTTTCTGAATTGAACATTTCCAGAAATTAAAAATGTCTCATAAAAATACATTAAATGTAACATCTCTGTCATTATAAATAGAGTTGACAACTTGGTAAATATATTTGGCTTTAATTTACTAACGCGAATGAACAATCTCTCCAATCCCTCTCATAGCAAGCTGTATCCCGTTATCATAACAGCCCTGCACCCCACAGTTAACAGTGAATCACATCTTCCGAGTAACGTTATACATAAAACCATTATCTTTTCTATATTTCTAAGTTTAATGGTTTGAATGCATTATTTTCATGACGATACACACGTGAAAAGTCCTTGTGATGAAACCTGCTTGGCGCACCTGCTGTCCCATATGCAAGGATCTGGTATAGCAATATCATAATGTATTACAATTTATTGTTTTGTAGTCCTTAAAATAAGTTACTGGGACACAAAATAAAGTCTGCTGTCCATAACATCTCAGTGGGAACAAACGTGCAAATGCAGAACTGTGATCTTACGGTCACATCGGCTCATAAATTAGGTAAAAATATAAAGTGCAAAGTTTAGGGGAAAAGTGTTTTAGGACGTTTGAATCCATTACTGTAATCTTTTAAAGTGACAGCTGTATATGTGAATCAAAACAATCTGCTACTTAATGTTATATTTATTTATTTAGTAATAACTAAATTTGTTTTTCTGTTCTTGTATTATTATCACTTACTGTTTACTTGATGTTTTATTACTTGAGAACTTTCTACTATTCATTTAATATAAGGCAAGCATTTAAGTTATCCTTGGTCACTTCTGTTGAAGGCAATCCTTTATTCCACCGATTTAACTCCTTTAGAATAGAATACATTTGTAGTTCGGGTTCCTCTGACGACTGTTGTTACAGCCCACATCGCAACATATCCCGGGCAAATTGTAATCTTGTTGTGAACCTCCTGGGAGTGTTTGCTGTGACCATAGAATAAGGCAGAGCACGCAGCTGTGACCGGACCAGGGCCGTGCACAGACATTTTGAGGGGCAGTGGCCCAAACCAAAAAGGGGGCACTGGGGGGGGCACAATTTATATGGTTTTAACAATATGATGTGTCATAAACTATTCAATTCAATTCAATTTTATTTATATAGCGCTTTTCACAATTGGTGATTGTTTCAAAGCAGCTTAACATTAATAGAAGCAGTGGAAAGCACAGAAAAACGACAGATAGCACAACATAATACACGATAGCACAAGCAGCTATATACAGTTTAGGATGTTCGAATAGTATATTTTTTTTTAATAAATGTTAAGGTTTACCTATTTAATATGTGTATATGATTTTACTCTTATGTAGAGGTACATCCTAACTGATGTTGTTGATATAGATAGTTTAATGGAAGCACACAATCATGTTTAACAAACCACACACACACACACACACAAAAAGTCTAGTGTGTCTCTGTAAGCCATGGCAATTTTGTTAAATGTTTTGTCTTTAAAGAAATGTTTGTTGTCACGTTAGTGACAACTATTCTTATAACATCGTCAACTTTGATAAATAATATTTGCAAACATTTTATTGTTCCCTAAATGGCTAACAGATGGTTTAAGGCTATATTAATTAAAAAACACAAACAAAATGTGAGATAAAATGTCTTAAACCTTTTAAGGTTCTTTAAATCGCTAATAAGGGATAACATGATTTAATCAGTATCTGTGTAATGAAGACTAAATCTAAAAACCCCTTACTTTTTGTCAATGAGGGCACAGACTTAATATCAAGGCTTTAGTAACAAACAGAGACATCATAGACCCCCATGCACACACACACACACACACACCTCCCAAAGACACGGGCGCATAAACACGAACACACATAAACAGACAGGATGCACACACAGACACAATCGCGACTCTGTGCTGCTCTAAAACTAGAAACGCGGACAGAATTGCATTTGTTGTATAATAAACACTTGGGTTGGTGGGATCCACAGTGGATACAAAACCAGAAAATGGGGTCAAAATGTCTTAAACTTTAAAAAGTTTGTTTTTAAAACCATAGATATGTGAGCGCATGTGCTTATTGCTCTATGCAATAATGTGTTTTAATCATTACCTTGTGGTGGTGGCATAATGATGCACCTAAAATAAACATTTATATAGTCAGAGCGCATAGAATTACATTTATTGTGTAATAAACACATATTCACAGTTGGGTTTAAGGTGTCGTTAAATAAAAAACAGAAATGAGATAAAATGTTTCTCTTAAAACGACAGATATGTGCACGTATCCGCGTATGTTCTCTATTGTAACCGTCGGAGACCGATCTTTGATGCCATGAACAGAATACTGTTCATGAAAATGTTTCAACATTTATTTAGTTTAAAATAAATAGACTTTAGTCTAAAGATCGACCTCCGGTGGTTTTGGTACAATTCATTGCTTAAATATATACGTACTGAATATTTCATTAAATAAATTTGTAATGTTACAAACTTTTAGATCCTGCAGTGTCTCCCCTAAAATAAACCTTTTAGTTTTTGTCAATGGGGCTGAATTACACTTATTTTACCAACACAGAGTTTTAGAAACAGTACGGTCCGCTGAACACCACCGCTGTTCAGACACACTAGGGCCGCTGGGTGATAACGTATGGTGAGGAGAGCCTCATAAAAACTGTCCGTCCAGAAACCGACCGCACAAAACAACAAACTTTTTTTCACATCAATAAATATGACGAGCACTCGCAAGACAAGAAACACACACTGGAATACCATGTTCAAGAAACCTTTTATTTTGACACTGCGTACCGTGTTACATTTATCGTAAATACACATGTACAAACTTGGATATTAGATGACATTAATGAATTCAAACCAGTAGAGGGGCTGAAATGTCTTAAAACGTTTAAAAGATTCTTAACGCCATAAGAGCGCATCAGCGTACGTTCTCTGGCAACGGTGGTTCGCGCATTCACATGTTTTAATCAGAGACTTGATTAAAGAAATCCCTTAATCTAAAATTAACCCTTATTTTGTCAGAGCGGACAGAATTACATTATTTACAGTTGGTTTTAAGATGTCATTAATTTAAAACAAGACCCCAGAATATGATTTGAAAATGTCTTTAATCGTTTAAAAGTTTCTTAACGGTAGATATGAACACGCATCCGCGTATGTTCTCTATTGTAAACGCTGGATGGTGTGATCAGAATACTATGCCTGAAAAGATTCAACTTTTATTTAGTTTAAAATAAATAGACTTTAGTCTAAAGAATGTGTTATTGGCGGCCCCCGGTGGTTTTGGCACGGTCCATTGCTATACCCATACTGAATATTTCATTAAATAATTTGTTACAAGCAAATGCTTTATTTTTGACAAAGTGCCCATATTACACATTACCACAGCGGTTTTAAAAGATACTAGTTTACAATCAGCCCCCTAATGTGAATTATCTCAAACACCCAGACGCTCACAGAGCAGCTTCTGTTTGAGGCTGATCAGAAAAATATAGCTTATAGTTAAATAGATAATAGCAGATTTAAGTTTAACCAGTTACAACTAAAATATTTTATTCTTGTGTGACTTTAAAGAAGTCTCTTGACAAAACAAACGTATTATCAAGTTGTATTTATAAGATACACGCAGTCAATTCCCCTAAAATCTGAAATAATACTTTATTTTTGTCAGAGCAGACAATATAAGACTCTTTGTATAATATACACATGTTCACACATGTTTTAAGAAGCCTTATAATATTAAAAATAAACCCCTAAAATGGGATGAAGACGTCTTAAAAACATTTAAAAGTTTATTAACATCAGATATAAGTTCTGATGATGGTAAACACACAGCAGTAAGTGACCATAGACTTCCATAGTAGGAAAAAATATTTTGGAAGTATTGTGATAAATGATGAAGAAAATATTTTGATAAATGATGGTAAGCACACAGTTGACTGTACCCATTTAATTCCATCATATTTTTTTATTCCTACTATGAAAGTCTATGGTCACTTACAGCTGTGTGTTTACCATCATTTATCAAAATATCTTCTTTTGTGTTCATCAGAAAAAAGAAATACAGGTTTAGAACAACATGAGGATGAGTAAATGATGACAGAATTTTCATTTTAAAGTGAACTATCCCTTTAACAGTCTTAAATTCACAGCTATGTTTATGCAACTGGCCACAGATTTCCTTGTCTTCCTGAAACGCACTGATTTTGTACAAAACTCATCGATTTGAAAAGCTCTGTGTCCTGATTCGCCAGCTAATCTGTACGTTGTTTGCCTGCATACTCTGACGTCTGATGGAAATGTGACGCTCCTTACCATGTTTGAACTTACAGGCTGTGAGGCAGAAGCAGGAGGAATTATGATAATGTCGGTTTTATCTACATCACCAATTGCCTGCAATCCGTGTGTTTGTTGCAGTCCAAGAAAAGAGATTTATATTGAAGATGATAACTTGCGTCATCGTTTACTTTGGTGTTTGTAGCTTTTGCATATCGTTAACATGTACTAATACACACTTACACACCAAAGAAAATGTAAAATCGTGAAATTGACAATAGGTGCTCTTTAACTGAAATAAACCAGTCTTGATTACGCATGCAACCTGCGTATGTGACCTCCGGAGGATGCAGCCTTCCGACTGAGAAACGGGCATACACATATTTATTAGACCATGTTTATTTGTCTCCTACACCATCCAGTATCATGAAGTGCTTTAATGTTGACTCTTTGCTTTTCAAATTTATCAACGTTTCACCATTTTCAACAGGAGTGGTCTTTTTACTGAGAGTTTAATCTCTTAAGGAATGTCTCTGTTTGTGTTCTTCAGGTGTGTTTGGTGATGAAGTGAAGTCAGTGTCAGTGATGGAGGGAGATTCTCTTACTCTACAAACTGATGTTCCTGACATACAGACTGATAATGATCTGACATTAACATGGACATTTGGGTCTCAAAAAGATACTAGTATAGCTCATATTAATAGAGCAGCTAAAACAACATCCATAAATGCTGATGTTCTTAATGGGAGATTCAGAGACAGATTAAAGATGAATAATCAGACTGGAGATCTCACCATCACAAACATCACAACTGAAGACTCTGGAGTTTATAATGTACGGATACATGTCAAAAAAAAGATTATAGAGAGGAGTTTCAATGTTAAGAGTAAGTATCACATACATTTTAATACTCATCACTCTATAAACAATATAATATGTTATTGGTAGACTGATAATTGAGATTTGTTAAAAAATGCTTAGAAAAGAAATTGGAATGAAAAACTGAAATTTGTTTTGTATATTGTGGTTATTTTTACAAATGACTAATCTGTGAACTTCATTGTCTTTATTTTTGGTTTACTGAAGCTACTGGTGTGTAAAACCAGTTTTTCACCTTATGAATAATTATAATAATAATAAAAGCTATACAATCTTTGGTCAAGCATTACTTGACCCAGTCTTATTAAACCCTCTGGGGTTGGACCCCATTTGGGACATTGGCAGAGGTTTAGACATGCTCTTACATGTGGTCTTTTTTCAGTTGCTTTAAACATATTAATGGCTAATATCACATAACCCTGTAATCGGCACAAATTGTGCTGCAATTATATGTGATTTAAGTGCATGTGCTAAATTAGAGGAAAAGTGAGTGGGTCTAATATTATTAGTCTTAAAAAGTGAGTGGGTCTTGTCCCAACCACATAAATAGTTCAGACGTCCATGCATTACTGTCAGCAATTTTGGAATTCGTTTTACTGCGCATGCAATATGTATCACGTTTAAGCTTGGTGCGGGACATTTTACTTGTAGGACAATGTTGTAGGAAATTCAGAGAGTCAATGACAAATCAGTATTGACACTCTCTGTATAGTTGGCCGTAGGTGTATCCCCTCTAGCCAGAACCCACTCAATGTTAACAGCGAGTCTTGTGGGTTTTGTGTCATCTGATTGTCTCTGTTGATCAGCCTTTATAGAGACCACCAGTCAAACTTCTTTAATGATCATCTATCTTAACACATTATAGGGCTGTAATACATAGAATATATAGGTGGCATAAAGAAGCAGGTCCCTCGCAAAACATTACTCATATTTTGGGGATCAAATTATTTTTAACCTTACCTTAGATTCTTTAGAGACTGTACTAGTTAAATAATGAGTTTATTAACTGTCTCTGTTTGTGTCTGCAGGTGTAAATAACCCAGAATCAGAACAACTAAAGTCAGTATTAGTAAAGGATGGAGATTCTGTTACTCTACTCACTGATGTTCATTATTTCAAGAAATATGATGAGATACAGTGGAGATTTCAAGAGATTCCTATAGCTGAATTCAATAAATCAGTCAGTAAAATATCAGAAGATGAGAGATTCAGAGACAAAATGCAGCTGGATGTTCAGACCGGATCTCTTCAAATCAATCACATCAGAACGGATCTCTCTGGACTTTATGAAGTAGATCTCACCAGCAGCAGCAGCGGTTATACTATACATCAGTCATTCACAGTTACTGTCAGTGGTGAGTAAATCAAATCTTTCAATATAATTCATATCTTATTCAGACTTATCACTCTATAAACAATTCTAATGTAAACTTAATAAGTAATGTACTGTATAATGTACAGAATAAAAACTTAACATTCTTAGAAAAAAATGGGTGCATCCAAAATGTCATACTGTGATGGTATGTGCTACACTCTAAAAAAAATCAGTAAAAAAACGGACAAAGTACTGTGTAAATATGAAGGAATTTTCCGTATTTATGTTTTACAGGCGTTTATCTGTTTTTTTTTAATAACATGTTGCATTATGGGTGCAACAACTCCTGCTGCAATCTTTCACTTTTGCCTCTCTATCACCATCTCTGTTTGAAACCTAAAATTACAGCTTGCTTGCAGAGTTCTTTTCTAACATGTATGATGTTTAACTTCTAAACAAATGCTGTCAGAACAAAATACAAGTGTTAAACTATTCCAGCATCCACACATGTGATTTAGAAGACAAATCTTCTTTCTGACGTGGCGTGTAAGTCAAATGGATATTTACTACAACATTTATCACATTAAATCTACAGTTTGTGTTTGTTTTAGATTCTATGGTGATTAGTGTTCCCTTTAGTTAGGCTTTTTCCCTTGACCTTCCAGAACTGACTCTGCACTTTTAACATTTAAGTAATGTTTTTGCTTGTAGCAATTACAACTTGTTTGTTGCTTGAGTCAGGGGAAGTGTCTATGATGTCATCTAAGCTTGGTTGTTTTTATGTTATGCTGCCTAGCATTTAAATACGAAATGATAAAATAAGAATAAAGAACTGAAATGCATAAGAGTGACACTCTATGCTGATGTAATAAGACACTGTATTGATAAAGATTGCTGCAAATTTGTCAGCTGTAGTTTTTGCTTCAAAGACATCAATACTTTGGATGCAAATCTCAACAATGGTGAGAGTAAATGTTGAGAAAGAGTTTTCCACAATCCTGGTACCCAGCATGCATTGCGGCATGAAGCTTTGTTGTTGATTGTCACCATTGTTGCGTTTCGTAGGTGGATTGAAGTGTCTCTATAGCCTACGGACAATGTTCTGTAAATCTACGGACAGTGTTCTATAAATCTACAGAATATTCAGTTTTTGAAAAAACAGAAATGTCTGTAAACAAAACGGAAAATGTTCCGGTAATTTTCTGCCAGGACATTATCCGTTTTTTACGGATAATTTTTTTAGAGTGTATAGTATGGATGGAAGTATGTGATTTTGAATGGAGCCCATTAAAAAAGTTCATATTCGAGTTCATACGAGTTGTTTATAATTTCATCTTTTATTCAGTCCTAATAAATCTTTACATGATAAAGTTTGGGTTTCTCTGCTGGTCTTGAATGATGACGTTTCATAGTTTAATTATTAGGGGAAACCCACTTTGAGTCAAATAAAATGACTTGCATTACACTTTTAATATGGATGTAAATATAAAGGAATCTTATTAATTACTTCTCATTGAAATTATCAATTGATTAATCATTAACACTATAAATCTCTTATGACAACCACAGATATCATGTCCATGTTAAAGATGTAATAATGTACAGTACGCTATCATTCACAAGTTCAAATTAAATGTCTTATATTGTTACTATACGTGAAATAAACAGCAGCAGCAGCTCAATATAAGATTTGTTAATCTGTTCTTGCTGGTTTCTTATTAATAGTTTCTTTGTTTGTATGGATGGATGTGTTGGATTGTGTCTGTGTGAATAGTAGATGAAATTCAGTACAGTACGTCTCTGTCCAATTGAGTCAGTTCATTTAATATTGTTCTTTGTTTAGTATGATGATCAGTATTTTGTGATGTTGCTGTAGAGTTCAGAGTTAGATATCAGTAATCTCAGTTAGATGATTATATTAAAATGACTGACAGTGTTATAAGTGTTTAATCTCTGTGTTTGATACAGGTGAAGTGAAGTCAGTGTCAGCAATAAACGGTGATCCTCTCACAATAAACACTGATGCTCCTGACATTAAAAGCTATGATCAGATACTGTTGATCTTTGGGTGTAATGATAGGATTGCTGAAGTAAATAAACAGAACAAACAGTTTACTCTATATGGGAGAATCAGAGACAGACTGAAGCTGAATGATCAGACCGGAGATCTCACCATCACAAACATCAAAAATGAAGATGCTGGAGATTATGAACTGAAGATGAGTAGCAGAAGACGATCCATTCAGAGGAGATTCAGAGTTAATGTCAGTGGTGAGTAACTTTTGTCTTTTAGTATCAAGAATTTACATCAGATCTCATTTGTATCAGAGCAATATTAACATTTCTACATTAAACACTTTTATACTGATATAACATGTTAAACATACACAGGGTTTCTACATGTCCTGGAAAACTCATTTTTCAGCTTTAATTGTCCTTGAAAATCTTGTTGTTTTCCTTATTTTTTAAATAAATTCTCATTCATTGAACAAAAACAATACAAGGAAGTTCTTGGCAGTGACGAGACAAAGTTTTGAATTACATTGTTTAGTCTCATTGTGACATAGTGACGCGGTCTATGAGCTGCTAGATAGGAAATGATAGAGAAAATGATTAAATGTGTATTGGATGGTTACAGCTAAGCAGGTACTTTGTTAACATTTATTTTAGCACAGTAATAATTTTGATGTGGTAGAAGTTAGGGATCAAAGCAGTAAAGCACAGTATGCCACTTACTAACGAAAGGGTGAAACTATTAATTCGTTTTACAAATGTTTTAGGTTTTTGCAACTCCATGACCAATAGTCTAGCAATCCTCCAACATACAAAAAGCTGAAGGAGACTTTGTCGAATGCATATTTATACTTTCCTGGTACCTACGTCATCCGCCTGCAGTGCCGGTCTTTCCTATTCACCTTATTCCGCCACGCCCCTTTTCAATTCTTCGCTCTTCCGCATTTTGTCAACCGACTTCCGCTGCTAATATGGTACAGTGCATTTGGTAGCTAGTTTGGTGGTTAGAAGATTGTTTGTAGTTCACTATAACTTTAGCGAAATGACAAATATCGCAATTGCTGTAATTGTTTTAAATTAGGAGCACGGAGAAAACTTCAAACTTCTTATAATGTCCCATCAATCGTCTCTTGGTTAGACAATATGAAGCAGCCGCGGCAAGTAACCTATTGGACATATTTAATTACCCCGTCCTGTCAGAAGGAGCAGCATTGAAAATTATTAAAGTACTTATGCCTACCAATATTTACACAGTGATTTCGTCTTTTTTAAAGCAAATGTGCACCTTAGCCAGTCCAATAACTATTTCGTTTTTATGTGGTAATGTACCATGATAGAATTCATTTGCAAACTTGCCAACACTTATTCCTTCAAATCAGGAGACTTAAATCCTTTTAAGTGGAATCTACAAAGCTCACATATGGTTTAAGAAATTCCTTACAGATAATATCTGATCACATTGTAAAGGTTTAATATGAATGCATGAAAGGTAACATCTGATCACACTTTAAATGTTTAATATAACACAACATCTGATCACATTGTAAAGGTTTAATATAAATGCACAACAGATCACATTGTAAATGTTTAATATCACTGAATGTCATCTGATCACATATGAAGGTTTAATGTAACTTTACAACAGGTAAAATCAGGTCACATTGTAAAGGTTTATAAAAATAACTATGGACTAAGAAACAACTAACTTTTCAGCAAGACCACCCTGCAATGAATTAAGACACAGCTTTATCAGAGTCATCAGGAGCTGATCCCAAGTGTTTATCTGGAAGCTGTTGGTGTATGTACTGGTGATGTGCTTAGCGACTGTGTAATGCATGCAATATCAACCCTGTGTAAAGCTGACAAAGATGATTGTTTCTCAGCAGAGATATGTACATTTGTGCCAGCTCAACACATGAAGCAGAAGGATTAAAGCAGTTTCTCTGACAGGGTTTACAGGACTAGGCCTTATTTATATTAGCACATTTTAGTTTTTACAAATAAACCACATCTTGTGACAAAACAATGGCACTCATATATGTTGAGGTATGTCAGTACAAGGTGTTTTTAAATTATCATAGCTCAAATAAGCATTTTAGCCTGGGACCAGCATAAGCCCTGTCCGGGAAACCGCACCATTGTTTTTCCATATCAGATGTAGGTTGCTTGAGGTTGAGTTGTGATTTTAAAGTGTAGTTGTGTTCAGAAACGGATGGATCCTCCCATTGTGTTTCTGCACCACAGTTTAGGATCATGTTGATTGTATCATCCTCACAGTTGTCCATTGCATCACTAAACATCAATGCATCTGTGAAAATAATATAACCATAAACATTTTTATGTTAATATTTAAACTTGCATCATGAGAATTAATTTATAAATGACATCCATACTTAAACAGAACAGTGTGTGTGAGAGAGATACATTAAAAAGAGACAGAAACATTATACACACAACCTTTAACTTCAGTGTTAAATAATATGTTGTTTAATATGTCATTATAAATATCTGAATGAGAAATGAACTGACCTTCTAGCATCTGAAATCTCTGTAACTTGTATGAATCACGTGAGCTACTGTAAGAATGTAATGTTATATAATATATTGTTGGCTTATCTTAAATATAAAAATATAGGTGGGCAATGAAAATCATTCAAAATAATTGCATTTTATAAACTAACGTTACTGATCTAAAGTTTATTCGTAGAACGGACTTCACAAGCACATTTAGCTTAGATAGCTTACCTGAAACTGACCACCTTTTCAACACCCGGCGTGGTTTTAAGGTTACTGGAACATCGTAGTCGATCCATTCCTTGGGATTAGGGTGTTCCTCAGTCGGCTTCCCATCCGTTAAAATTGGTAATAAACAAACATAAAGGCGCTTGAGTGAGCTTTGTAAGTTTAACGCGTCGCCTTCAGCCACTGCCTCAGCTGCTCAGCATGTGCAGCCGGAATTACTTTGACAAAATTAGCGCAATGGCGCCGCCCTTGTTGTCGTGAAAAATAAGGTGAATACGCAAATTACGCAATTTGCATAGGGCTCCGGACCACTAGGGGGCCCCCTTGATCTCAGAATTATTTAAAACCATTATACCAAAGACAAATTATTATTATGTTTAATGAAAACAAGCCGCTATAATTTAAATAATTTGCCAACTTCCGATTTTATGTGGGTTTTTAAAAATACTTAATGATTTCTTAAATCACTGATATGTACTCGGACAACATGCAGGCAGTTTCTCAATCCGAAGGCTGCAGCCTTCAGAGGTCACATTTGTAGGCTGCATATGCGTCATAAAAACGTATTTCAGAATATTAACAATTATAATGTTGACTATTATTCTTAGTTAATGGTTAATTGTTATATTATGCTTATGACCTGCAAATGAAATGCTTATTTAACTTAAATAAATCAGGCTTGATGACGTATGCAGCGCGCATATGCGACATCCGGAGGTTGCAGCCTTCAAATATAGATACGGCCGCGTGCATGACGCAGAAGAGTGATTTGGTAACGATGCGCATATTATATGCCCACCATTGATTTAAAACAAAGCTATCAGTCTGGGGCAGAATAAAGGGGAAAAAATGTGAAGCAAGGGAACAAGATAAAGGATTTGCGCGAGCAAAATACATACAAAGTCAATGCAAAGACGCATCCACACGAGTCCTAAAATGGGGCGATGCAAATGACGCGAAAACACGCGCTTTTCCCTTTGAACTTCAAGAACGCGCTCTTACGCAGGATAATTTGACATGAGAGAGAGAGAGAGAGAGAGAGAGAGAGAGAGAGAGAGAGAGAGAGAGAGAGAGAGAGAGAGAGAGAGAGAGAGAGAGAGAGAGGTAAGAATGGTGCCCACGTCGAGAAATTTGTAAAGGATTAAATTATATGTCATCTTACAGTATGTTAACTGGATATAACTCATTGTATAGTTTAATAAAATAATGTATTTTGATTACACAAATCAAACCTAACTATATGATTTTTTAGCTGCTGACCAGCATAGGGAATCTCTATGGCTAATTTATAAGACATGTTGCTGATACAGTACTGTGTGTTGTACCTTTTCTTGTTAATTGAGTCTTTTTGGGCATCTTATGCCTAGAATTATTCAAGGAGGTTGATTCTTTTAACTTCCTTTTAAAGTTTGATCAATTGTGCATAATGACATGTGCAACAAATGGATATAGGGTGTCAAACTCATAGATTTGCAATATTTAAAATCAGACACTCTTTTTAAAATATTTGGGGTCAACCTCTGGGACAGCTTTAAAGGAACACTTCACCCATTTGCATTAAGCTTTGTATAGTTAGAATCCCAGTCATGTTTTTGAATGGTCATGCATAGTTGCCGCTGAGACAGGAGAAATACCGACTTCAGTGTTGCACTTACTTCTTTCAATGATGTAAAAATCATCATTTTGCATCATTGAAAGAAGGAAGTGCAATGTCTTTGTTGAGGGAGTGAGACTACAAACACCCATTTTCTCTGTCAAATAGGCACCAAATTCTAAATCTATGTTACAGTTACAGCTTTGCTTAGGGCCCCCCAGCATCTAGGACCGGCACTGTCCGCCTATGATGTGTAACCCGACAAATGTTGTTACATTTTTGGAAAGGTGCTCATCAGCATACAGTGTAGGTTCTATGCGGAACCATAAATCAGGACTTGACATTAACTTTTTAAGCTACTCTTTCTGAAGAAGGATGCTATATCTGCTGCCTTTCTCTTCATTTTTCCCACATTTCAATGATTGTCTGACATTAAAAGACTAAAGCAAAACATTAAAACATTACCATGTTTTAAAAACGTATTAGGGTAAATGTATCTAGATTATCTGTGATATATAAAATCAATCTTAATCCTAGCATTTACGCTGTAATGTTTGTGTGGGATTGTTTAATGTACAGTGACGAAGTCTGTCAGAATCAAATCGGCTGTCACGCGAAACACACACAAACACATAGGCGCGCTGAAAGATAGATTGTCATTATAAAACAGATTCTTAAACAAGATTTGAAGCCCATTATGTGTTTTTACCGAATTGTAGAAGAGAAAAAATACGGACTTAAATCGGCTTTTTTGACACACAGTGATGAAAACGCAGTTGAAGTGCCTGTCATTTATATTCACGCCGGAGCCTGAAGAAACATCACCCTCCACTACTGTCTTTTTTGCCTCTTTTTAATGACTTCCAGTTGCAGCTGCCGAAAAGGCACAAAATATTCCGTCCCGCCCTGCTGTGTTCATCGGTCAGGTTTCATGCGCGCCCAGCTTGTTTAGTAACAATAACAGTAAGGTGTAAATGTGTGTGTGTGTTTGTCGACTCTAGGGCTGGGTATCGATTCAGATTTTCCAGATCGATTCGATTTCGATTCACAAGCTACCGAATCGATTTCGATTTTCGATTCTGGTTCTCGGACCGGTTATTATACTCTATTCAACTCAATGAATATAGATTTAATACAAATACTATATTAATAAAAAGAACAGTGAACAGCAGGTTACAAGTGGGTAATTAATAAAATCGATGAAGCACCTGAAATCGCCATTTTAGCACTGAGTGAATGAATGACAGGCTTGCCTCTTGCTCCTTGGTAACATGCGCTAGACAAAAAAGAGGGTGACATCCAGTGAAGACGAGTACACAGGAAAATCCCCAGTGTTAAATTTACTCTACCAGTGTTAAATCAACACTATTTGGTGTTTATATAATCCACACCAAGATCGGTGTTAAAAAAGACTGGTGTTAAAAATATAACTCTGAATCAGTGTTAAAGTTAATGAGATAATGATGTGATGATTAAGACATTAATGGTGAACACCTGCTGGTCATTTAAATCAATTACATTTTGGACATTTTCCTGTCTCTAAATTTTTATTTTGATGACTCGTTTTCTGGAGAAAATAATGCTAAAATAATAAAGAAAGACAAATTATTAAATGCAATAGATGAATACTGTTGGGTGTATGCCTCCAAAAGCTGCAATCTTTCACGTTTGCCTCTCAATCAGCATCTCTGTTTGAAAAATAAAATGATAACTTGCAGAGTTATTTTCTAAATGGATAAGTTTAACTTCTAAACAACTGTCAGAACAAAATACAAGTGCTCAACTATTCCAGCATCCACACGTGTGATTTAGTAGACAAATCTTCTTTCTGACGTGATGTCTCACAAGTCAAATAGACATTTATCACAAAATGTATCACATTAAATCTTAAGTTTGTGTTTGTTATGAGTTCATTTGAAGTCACCATTACTGTGATTAGTGTTTCCTTTAGTTAGGCATTTGTCCCTTGACCTTCACTGATCTAACTCTCCTCTTATAGCAATAGTAACAATGTTTTAGTAAGACCACTTGTCCATTGCTTCATGTAGAGGGAAAACCTTCCAGACCTTCTCAGATTGTTTATTTTTATTATATTCTAATCTACAAATCATTGAAACATTTGATCACAAATTAATTATGAAGAAACGGGCATATAAAAAGCTCTACGCAAATGACATTGTATTGAATAAGACTGCCGTTATGCTTCAGTGTTTTTTGCTTAAAAGAGACTTCATGATTTCTGATACAAATCTCAACGATGGTGACAGTTAATGGTAAGAAAGTTGCAAAATTTTTGTCATGTTGCAATGCATGATGGGATTTATGAATGAGTTTTCTACAATCCTGGTACCCAGCATGCATTGCGACATGATGTTTTGTTGTTGATTGTCACCATGATTGTGTTTTATAGGCTGATTGTTGATGTCTCAGTGTGTCTGACTTACACCACAGATTAGATTTGGGTAAACAATATTTAACTCTTCAGGGTATGTGGACTTTTACAGCACTGCTGGATTTCATGGGAGCTTCACAGGGTTGGCGGAACACAAATTTAACACTTGTATTCAGTGATTACTTTTTTATGATATCATTGAATCCCAAGACTTATACTTTCATAATAATTAACATAGTAACAGTTATAGACTTCATTTCTTCCATCTTCCTCTGCTTTAACAGATGTGTTTTATAAACACACTGCCACAATGAGCAGAAGAAAACTAACACTAAACTTCAAGACCCAAGTACCCAACTAAAGTAAAACACTAATCGGCACAATGGTGACTTACTTTATTAACCAGATTTACAGCAGTTCTTTAGAAGTTAAACCTATCATCCATGTACCTCTGCAAGCAAGTTGTAATTTTAGTTTTCAAACAGAGATGATGATAGTGTTCATTAAACTCTAGGCATTTTATCTATTGCATTTAATATTTTGTCTTTCTTCCTCATTTTAGTATTACTTTCTCCAGAAAAAGAGTCAACAAAATAAAATTTTTAAGACAGGAACAACTCCAAAATTTTGTTGATTTGACACGGAATGACCAGCAGGTGTTCACTATTAATGACTCAATCACTTCATTATCTTATTAACTTTAACACTGATTTAGTGTTTTTTTAACACCAATCTTGGTGTGGATTATATAAACACCGAGCAGTGTTAATTTAACACTGGGGATTTTGCTGTGTAATTCGATTAATGTTAATCTTTCGTTCAATGTTTGCAGAAATAAAGATGAAAGAGAGAATCGATTCTGCTCTTTGAGAATCGACTCTGAATCGACCACGTTTTAAAAAACGATTAATCGAAAAAAAAATTTTTTTGCCCAGCCCTAGTCGACTCTGTTCAAAATTCCGCTCGATTTTTGCGCTGCGTGTTCTGCTTTGTCATTAACGGCACGTAACGTTAAGTAACATGACATTTTATTTTGTTTGAAATTTAACTTGTCCAGTCAGACAACTAATTTTCTCTTACACTTGTCCTACAAAAAATCCACTTGTCCCGGACTAGTGGACAAGCCTTAATGTCGAGCCCTGCCATAAATCACCTTCAAGCTGTAGCTAATGGCATATACTAACACGCACCTCTCCAAAAATGTAACACCGCGTCAGTTCTACACTGACCGCAAGCCCTCTGATTGGTCTGCTAAAACCCCTCCCGTCAGGTTATAAAAATCTGCTTTGATTTCCTCATGCGCATTTTGTTTGCGACATTAAAAATAAAGGTGGACCAAGTGGAGGAGCAATATTTAACAATTCAAGCTGCAACAAAGGTGCTGTCTATCTCAATCATGGTTGATCCTTCTCCAACAAGCTGCTGAGCAAGGCACCTATCCCCAATTTGCTTGTATGGTGGCTCTAAATTGTCAAAACAACTCTCAAAATGTTTGCTACGGATGCAAAAACGCAGACAGAAAACACTTGCTAATGATATAGTTTATTGGTATACACACTATATTGGCAAAAGTTTTGGGACACCCCTCCTTTTTCAGGGGTATTGGTTGGCCCCTTATTTCCAGTGAAAGAACTTTTAATGCTTCATCATACCAAGACATTTTGGACAATTTCCTGCTCCCTTCCTGTTTCAACAAGTGCACCAGTGCACAAAGCAAGGTCCACAAAGACATGGATGAGTGAGTTTGGTGTGGAGGGACTTGACTGGCCTGCACAGAGTCCTGCCCTTAACCCAATAAAACATCTTTGGGATAATTTAGAGCAGAGCTGCGTGAATAATCTCAGCTTTAGCAACGATTGTGACAAACTCCCTGATCTCTGCTTCAGTCCAGTTTTCCGACATTTCTTGTCATAAATTTTAATGCGCTGCAAATGGCCAATTTTGTCCGCAAACTGCCATCAGGCATTTCATGTTCATGCAACCTGTCAACAAACACTTTCTCATTCCATAATCCTCAGCGCAGCTGATTACGGCAGCTGGATTAGTAAAAAAATGCACAGTAGTATTTGCAATTAGGTCTGTTTTTCCAACAAACAGCTGTTCTTCTCACCACAAACAAACCACTCCAGAAATTCTCAATGGTGCGACTTAAAGCAACACCAAACCTTAAAATAACGTTTCCAAAAAAGTTTCAGTCGTTCATCCACTCAAAACAGGCTGAATGGTACTTTCACATTCGCTTTGCAGCCCTCTATCGGCCAAAACCGCACTAAAGAAGTTTCCAACCATCGGGTATCGGCCCTGTAGTTCGAGTGAAAACTACAAAAACTTGCTTTACGGCAGACCTACAATCCAATCAGAGCCAGCTATGCTGCAGTATTTACGACAGTGGTAATGAACAATTACGCTTCTAACCTGTAGGGGGAGCAAAGAGCAATAACTCTTTAGTGTTGCTTTGAAAAAGTCTATGTGACTCTGAAAGTCTTTCTGTGGTTCAACAACAGCAATATATTAGGCCCATATCGTGGTCTAAACCAATCAGAGAAAGTGAAGAGTAACCCCTCCCTCTGATTAGCCAAGGTTCAGATGTTCCTGTTCATGTGTGTGTATGTTTGAAAATGCGTGTGCTGCATTCAGAGTAAGATGAGAACCCAGGCCAATCAGATAAACAGAGTGGATGTAGCTGCGGATGATCAGAGACGATGAAAGCACCTTAAGACTTTCATTTGTTACTTTGTGAAAATGTTGCTTTTAAAGTTGCCATTTTATGGAAATAAGTAGCTAAACATTTAAAAAATATTGTTTCACAGAAGAAAGTCACATGGGTTTCAAACGACCAAAGGAAGTAAATAGTTTTAATAGATTTTTTGTTTGATTTTGTTAAACTATCTCTTGAATACTTATGGCATTTAAGCTTTTCTGTGTTCGAAAACTGCAGTATTTTACATTTACATTTTGTCATTTAGCAGAAGCTTTTGTCCAAAGCGACTTACAAGTGAGATTTTATTACTTTGTGATCTGTGAACATGTCAAAATTATGTCTATGTGATACTTTGCAACTTTGTTACTTTTGTCTTAAATTATCACATGACATGAACACATACGGTGAACATAACAACCATTCAGTCATATTACATCTGATGTTAGAGGTTTTTATTGTTGACTTTAAATAGAATCAGTTTAACATTTATTATGTTTAAATCAGATCTGCTGTTGGTTTCTAATATTTGTTTATGTTCAGATTAACAGATTGAGTTACAGTAATGATTGTGTGTTTGTATCATTATAGAGCGAGGTCTGTCTCCAGGTGCTATAGCAGGAATATCCGTTTTCTTCATCCTGCTTGCTGCTGCTGCTGCTGCTGTTGGTGGTGTGATTTACTATCGCCGCAAGATCGCTGAAGCAATGAAACGAATGGGTAAGAATCACCTACAGCTGATACAGCTGAAGGAATATAATGATCTTTATTGTGTTATAATACAGATTGAATTGAAAGGTGTAAACATGTTTGTTTATATACAAGTTAGAGCGCTGTCCGGGCTTCAAATCTAGGCTCTGGCCCAGTATGCTTAAACCATAGCCCCGCCCTTATCTGTCTGCTTATCAGACTTTTTATCCTCCCCATTACAATCTATACTTGCAGCCATTAAAGCAGTTCAGTTTTGTTTCAATGGCAAAGTAGTTAAATTCTTATTATTTCTATATCAGGTTAATAAAAAATACAGATTTTTTTGTTTGTTTAATCACATTTTTTGCTTTTAACATGGCCTGAAAATTGCCCTGAAGGACGGCCTGAGCAGAGTTAAAAAAAGTCTGAGCACTTTGGGCTTGACCTGAAATGCAGGGCTCTGATTCAGGATCTAAACTTTGGTGGAATTGATATTTGTGATGATTTAGTTTTCTTTCTATCTTTATTTATTTATTCTTCACACCATTCCAGCATATATGGCTATATTCATGTCGAGAACTGGTCAATCCATACACAAGTTAATCCATACACAGGTTGGTGGAGGGGCAATTATGTATCTCCAGTTTGCCTAACTTGCATGTTTTTTGGCCTGTGGGAGGAAACCGGAGTACCCAGGCTCCTTTCATAACATGCACTTAACCGCAAGTTTTGTAAATAAGCATCAGTTATAAAAGAGCGCTTACGGAAAGTTACCATGATTTTACCATGTACTAAACCATAGATGCCGATTTCATTGGTGGATTCTCACACTCAATAACGTGCACTTATATCTGCGGGAGAGCATCCAGTTTTGGTCACATAAAAACTAAGGAGTGGATTGAATATGCTTTGCAGTAATGCGTTCTCGATAATTGTCAAGAAAAAAAAACGTCATGTACAAACCACCTCAAATTATGTTGTATAGCTGGAGAATATTTTGTGTCTCGAGCATCCACGTGATCAATGCCTATGCCATTGTGTACTGTACTGTACTGTAGTGCACTGTAGTATCTTTGTTTGAAGAATAAATACATTAAAGACAGACATACAGTAAATAGCTGTACTGTCATAGTTATGGTTGAATTTTGCGCATTGTTAACTATAAAAAAACTTTCTTAAAGGGATAGTTGACTCCAAAATTTTAATTCAGTCATAATTTACATAACAGACAGTCCAAACAGAGTTGCCCAAAGTTGGCCTGCAATGACCTTTAAGTTGCCCCATCATGCCACATGAGATAAGGAAAAAGGATAAACGTCATTGACCCAAATGTTCATATTTCTAATTAAGAATTTTCAAAAATTTAACATCTGTACATAACAAAAATGTTAATTTGAAATTAAATGCAAGGAATTAAAGTGAATAAATTTTTTAATGTACATGCATACTTGAAGGTGTATAGCATACATCACGAACTCAATGAACTCGGGTACTTTAGGGCTAATAATGGAAGGTCGAGGCAGTGGCACAAAGACAAAAGGAAATTTAACAGTTACCTTTAAAAATAAAACTGCATTAGTTGTGCATGAACAGAGTAATGTTTGCTTATTTATTTATTAAATATTACAAAATTATAAATTAGGACAATCAGGGCAACTTTAATTTTAAAATAAGACAGGAACATTTAGGCCCACGACCCTCAGTCAGGTTTGATTTTTGGCAGTTGGTAGTGTCACGGGGTGAAGAATCACTCGACAAGATATGCTTTGTGAACAAGGCCCCGGAGGGTCGATTTATTTGTATTAAACCAAAAATGGTGAAGGTAGGTAAGCCGGTACGTGGTGGCTGGTGCTCAAAGTGCTCTTCTGGTGCTGAATCCAATTGAAAGTGGGTGTCCAAACGTGCTTCAAAAATGGGCTGTCGGTCACTCGCTGCTTTCTAGGGAGAACAGAGAAGAACAAGGGTTAGACCAGCATTTCATTCGGCTGGAAACCAGAGTCCGTCTGACTTCTCAGCTTATGCTGCTTAAATGACTGTGGGGTGATTGGGAGCAGCTGTGACCGATCAGCCGGCGATGAGGGCGTGCAGGTGTTTTGTGTTTGTTGCCAGGGCGACGCTGATTCTTCAGAGGACGCTCGTCACATTCCCCCCCCAAGCGTCGTTCTGGTCCTGTGAACAAACGGAGAAGGTTGGGGTGAAGTCAGGGGAGGGTGGGGAATGACCCCTGACAAACCTGCATAAGCTGTCCAGATCCGTGAGAGACCAGCGGCGTTCGCGTTGGCAGCCCCGGCCCGATGGTGCACCTCAAAGTGGAAGTCCTGGAGGGCTAGGAACCAGCGAGTCACCCTGGCGTTGGTGTCCTTGGCGCGGGCCATCCACTGTAGGGGTGCGTGGTCGGTGACCAGGGTGAACTTGCGGCCTAGGAAGTAGTACCGGAGCTCCAGGACTGCCCACTTGATGGCCAGGGCTTCCTTCTCTACAGCGGCGTACTTCCTTTCGGCCGGAGACAGTTTTCTGCTGATGTAAATGATTGGGTGCTCCTCACCTTCCTGGATTTGGGACAGGACTGCTCCCAATCCTGTGTCCGAGGCATCTGTCTGCAGCAGGAAGGGGCAGCTAAAGTCTGGAGCGCGGAGCACAGGCGAGGACGTGAGCGCTGCTTTGACCTGGGCGAAGGCCTCCTCTGCCGATGGGGTCCAGCATACTTTCTCCGGCTGTCCCTTCCTGGTCAGGTCTGTCAGGGGGGCGGCTAAAGAGGAGAAGTTGGGGATAAAACATCGGTAATAACCCGCCAACCCCAAGAAGGCTCGTACCTGGGTCTTCGTCCGGGGTTTCGGGGCAGAGTGGATGGCCTCTACTTTCTTTTCCTGTGGTCGTATGAGGCCTCGACCGACTTGGAAGCCCAAGTACTTGGCCTCGGAGAGGGCTAGGTGGCATTTGCGGGGGTTGGCGGTGAGTCCAGCCCGCCGGAGCTCTGAGAGCACCCTCCGTAGGCGATCCAGATGTTCCTCCCATGCCTCAGAGTGGATCACCACGTCATCCAGGTAGGCGGCTGCGTATGCCTGGTAGGGTCGCAGGATGATGTCCATCATTCTCTGGAATGTTGCGGGGGCCCCGTGCAAGCCGAAGGGAAGGGTCCGGTACTGCCAGTGGCCACTGGGGGTCGAGAAGGCAGTCTTCGGTTTAGCAGCTTCGGAGAGTGGTACCTGCCAATAACCCTTGGTGAGGTCTAGGGTGCTGATGTACCGGGCCCTTCCTAGGCGGTCCAGCAGCTCGTCGACCCGGGGCATGGGGTACCCGTCAAATTCCGACACTTCGTTCAGGCGGCGGAAGTCATTACAGAAGCGGAGGGTGCCATCCGGCTTTGGGACCATTACAATGGGGCTGGACCACGGACTCCGGGATGGTTCAATTACCCCCAACTTTACCATTTGTTGGATCTCCTCCTCAATAGCCTGCCGACGAGCTTCCGGGAGGACATAGGGAATCATGAGGTCCCAATCCCGCTTATCCTCCGCCGCCACTCATCTAAGCATTTGCTTAAGGGTCTGGTTAAACCTCTCCACGAGTCCGTCCGTTTGAGGGTGATAGACTGTGGTCCTCAACTGCTTCACCTGCAACAGCCTGCAGAGGTCTGCCATTAGCCGGGACATGAACGGGGTTCCCTGGTCAGTCAGGATCTCCGAGGGGAGGCCGACTCGGTTGGCCAGCAAAAACAGCTCCTGGGCAATGGACTTCGCAGTGGCATTACGCAGGGGGACTGCCTCTGGGTATCGGGTGGCGTAGTCGACGATTACCAGGATGTGCTCGTGTCCGCGGGCAGACTTTGGCAACGGGCCCACTATGTCCATTCCAATCCGCTCGAAGGGCACCTCGATGATAGGCAGCGGGATGAGCGGGCTGGGGGGAGGGGTCTTGGGCGACGTAGCTTGACAGGTCGGGCAGGCTTGGCAGAACCGCTTTACTTCAGCCTCCAGGCCCGGCCAGTGAAAGCGGTCGCGGATGCGCTGGGTGGTGTTGGCTGCACCTAGGTGACCTGCCATGGGATGGGAATGTGCCAGCTCCAGGATGGTTTCGGTCTTGGCTCGGGGTAAAACCAGTAACCTCTTCTCCTCCCCCCTCCGCTGGGCAACACAGTACAGCAGGCCATTCTTAACGACAAAATGTGGGAGAGGATGGGGCCGTGGGAGGACGTCCTTCCCGTCGACGACTTGCACCTGAGCCCAACAGTGCTTGAGGCGATCGTCCTCCCGCTGTTCCTTGGCGAAAGAGCCCCCTCCAGCAGTCTGTTGGTATACATCATAAAACAGATTATTAGTTTGGGAGGGGGACTCACCTTCTCTCCCACTGTCGGAGGCGAGCAGGGCCGGATGGCGGCGGGGTCCACAAAGCCGTCTCCGTCATCGACGGTTCCCCTCTGGGCTGACAGGCTGAGTAGCGGCGGTGAGCAGTCTGTCTAAGCCGGGTCAATCCCTTCCAAGCAAAACGGCCACTGGCAGGTCCTTCACCAGGCCAGCCTCCACCGGCCAGCTGCCTTGGGGTGATGAGATGGTGACTCGACGGGCCGGTACTTGGCGAGTGTCTCCATGCACACAGGTAATCAGTAGAACGTTTTGGGGGGTGCACAACCGCGACTGGATGAGGGTGACCGCACTGCCTGAGTCCAGTAGGGCCCGGAAGCGTTTCCCTTCCACCATCACATCTGCTTCGGGGGCTCCCGATGGTACATGCTGGTGGACGATGCAACCTGCCAGCCATGCTCGCGGGGGTGATGGTGGTTCAGCGCTGGGCATAGGCTCATCTCGCGGAGGGGGAACCGTCGGCCTGCTGACTGGTCGCGGGGTGCCTTCGAGCGGACGTCACTCCTGGAAGACCCTCCGGGGGAACGGCGGCGGTCGGTCCCCGGCCTCTCGGTGATGTACAGCATCCGCCAGTTCGATCGCCTCCACGAGTTCCAGGGTGTTGGTAGGGTTTCTCATCCCAACCACTTGTCGATGAGCGCGGGGTAGAGCGCGGAGGAGGCAATTGACGACCACTCGTTCCGCTACCTGTGCTGCGGTGGGGTTCCCATCCAATAGCCAGTGTTGAGCGATGCGGCTGAGATCGGCTTCCTGTGCACGGGCTGGCACCTGAGGCTTGAACTCCCATTCGTGGAACTGTTGGGCAGCGCAGACAGGTGAGAGGCCAAGCCTCGGCAAAATTTCCCGCTTAACTTCAGTGTAATCTTCGGCGATCGCCAAGGGAAGCGAGAAATAAGCCAGTTGGGCTTCTCCGGTGAGGAGGGGTGCCAGTGCCCGTGCCCAATCTTCTTAGGGCCAAACCTCACGTTGGGCGGTGTTTTCAAAGACCTGCAGGAAGGCTTCCACATCATCATCAGCGGTCATCTTTGGCAGCAGGCGGGCTGCTTGGGCACGAGGATCAGGTAAGGGAACCCGCTCGGCGGCGGAGGCACGGACAGTGGCGAGTTCTTCCGCCGTCCTGCCCTGGCGAGAGGCAAGATGTTCCACTATTTGTTGCTGGCGGATGCTCACTTCTGCGAGGCGCTGCAATATTTCCTCCATTTCGGGGACGAGCGCGCCGCTTCCCGCTACACTGTGGGGCACAAACAAAAAAAATTAGGTCTGGGGCAGTGCACTAGCCGGTGATTCTTCACAGAATGCCCGCATTCTCCACCAAATGTCACGGGGTGAAGAATCACTCGACAAGATATGCTTTGTGAACAAGGCCCCTGAGGGTCGATTTATTTGTATTAAACCAAAAATGGTGAAGGTAGGTAAGCCGGTACGTGGTGGATGGTGCTCAAAGTGCTCTTCTGGTGCTGAATCCAATTGAAAGTGGGTGTCCAAACGTGCTTCAAAAATGGGCTGTCGGTCACTCGCTGCTTTCTAGGGAGAACAGAGAAGAACAAGTCCGTCTGACTTCTCAGCTTATGCTGCTTAAATGACTGTGGGGTGATTGGGAGCAGCTGTGACCGATCAGCCGGCGATGAGGGCGTGCAGGTGTTTTGTGTTTGTTGCCAGGGCGACGCTGATTCTTCAGAGGACGCTCGTCACAGTAGGAAAAAGTTTGAGCTTCCCTGCTGTATGGAGTTTATTGTGTGAAACACAAAATAAGTTATTTTGAAAAGTGTTTGTAACCAAGCAAGTGTCTGGTCCCCAGTGCTCTCCATTGTATTTTTTCCTAGTCAGGGAAAACCAGCAACTATGTTTGTTTGTTTTTTTCTAAATAATTTATTTTGTGTTTCACACAAGAAAGAAATCATGTAGGTTAAGAACAATATGAAGATAAGTTAATGATGACAGAATGTATTCCATACTTAAGATTATTGTTGTTCTTCATTGCGCGGCTCGCCAGCAAGCTTTAATTTGTGGCTCGCATGGCAGTAAATAATACAGTGATATGATCATGCAGGAATGCGCTTTTTGATGACAGAAAACACATCAACCAATTAAATGAAAATGTATACAGATATGACACTCTAGGCCATGGGTCTTCAACCGGGGGTCCGCGGCCCCCAGGGGGTCTGTGACGAAACTGCAGGGGGTCCGCCAAATGATGTTTAATAACAAGCTATTTTTGCTTAAAACGTAAAATATATGTACAACATGTTACATGTCCCCTTTACGTTCAGTTTAGCCAGCGGACCAAAATACAATATCTAAAGATTATTAATGTCCACTCAGGAAGCAGCAGTAGCGACAGAAAAGTCATCATAAAACTGGTAAATCTTATGTGTGTCTTTCTTTCAGAATGTCATTTTAGAATCAGTGCAACATGTATTATCTATATTTCTGAACTTGGACGGCTGTTTCACGCGGTTCAGATTTAAAGCGCTTATTCAACAGGCAAATGACCCCACACCGCGTCTGCATTTTAAACTGTGACAAAACTATAAAACTATTATTTAAAAATTAATGAAATGTGCACCGTGATGCTTTCTACAAGATTCATAGTCTGGTTAAAATCCGCCTCTCAAAAAGTTTCCCCAAAGAGATGTTGTTCTCCTGAGTCTGATATGAAGCTATAGAAAATAAACCTGCGTTACTCAAACTCGTGACGATGATGATACACGAGAAAGGCATCAGACCTCAGAATTATAATGTAGCACGCACACAGTGCCGCTGCTAGCCATTTTGGTGCCCTAAACATTATTCCTTTATAATGCCCCCCTCCCCGACCCTGAGAAAAAAAACGTTTGTTTTTGCCAGTTTAATTTTTTATTGCCAAACATATAACTTAATAGCAGAAAGTAAAATCTTCACAGCTTTAGCCAACACACACTACACATTTAAAAGTGCAAACTTTTATAGAATAGCAAAACAGAAAAAATTACCAAATTAAAATTATCAAAATAATCCAGACATGTTTTTCCCAAGTACAATGTCACTTTAAATAAATTACATTAAATAAACATCAATAAGTAAACTAGAATACTCTTTATAATATTCTTAAATAAAACAAAGATTCAGAGAACTAAGTGTCACAGTAATGTTTGCTTCATATCATGACGTTTTATATTTATATATATTTATTAAGAGTCATGAATTGTTAGCCAACCATGTGAACTGACTGCTAACGTTAACTTTTACTGAGAAAGTATTAACCACTGTCACGTCAAAATAAACAACACAATAAACTACTGCTCAATATCTAAAGAAACGTAGTAAAGAAAGTAACAGCTGGCGTCAGTTATTTGTAAAATGCATGCATAGGTAATGTTTTACAGTAATGTTTCTCAATTTAGCTTGCACTGAAGTTATAAATTATAACAACATAGTTTGCTAAACATTAATGTCAGCACAGCAAGTTCGAGGCGCATTACGATTAGCAGCAGCTGCAGCCCATGCGCATTTCTCTTACTTAGGAATGATTAAACATGATGGACTTACCTACAAGTGATGCACGGGAATCATCCCGCAGTTTTTTTTTTTTTTCTTTTTTCCGATCCTGACTCCTGCTGTCTTTTCGGGGACATTTCCAAAAGTTGCCTTCTGACTGTCCGTTTCTCAATCGAAAGCGAGGTTGCATATGCAGGCTGCATACGTCATCAAGCCTGGTTTATTTCAGTTAACTGAACATTACATTAGCAAGTCATAAGCATATTACAACAATTTACGATTAACTAAGAATAAAAGTTAGCTTTATAATTGTTAGTATTACGAAATAAGAAAGTTTTGATGACGTATGCAGCTTATAAATGCGACCTCTGGAGGCTGCAGCCTTCGGATTGAGAAACGGCCTCTATCAAACTTCGTCAGGCGCCCGCGCGATCAACCGGCACGGACCATCAAAAGCTGGGGGGCATACTTTCTAGACTAGAGCAATTAAATTATCTCGTTCCCCCTTTTTTGTAACATATTATACATGGATAAAAAGTGCCTAATAATATTTCTATAGGCTAATAAAATAATTTCAGCATTATAATTTTTTTCATTAGGCTATTATTTTTGGTGCCCCCTCAGCACGTGGTGCCCTACGCACAGCGCGTGATGCGCGTTATGGGAGCGGCGGGGCTGCACGCACAACCTCTATCCCCACCAGAATACAGTCTTTGTGCCATTCACCATGATCAGTCTTCTTTATAAACTGCCCTTGTCCAGTTCACAGTAAAATGAAAATATATTACACTGCAAATACCTTAAAATAAAATTATATTATTATTATTATCATTATATTAATATAAAAACTAAATCTACTTTAACAAAAAAAAATTATGCATGTTTAATACAGTATAGTATGGCTGTGTGACAATATGGTTTGTTTCTATTTATAAAACAGTTCCAGTCCTTGATTCTGATTGGTCATCAGTTGTACTTTACCCCACTTTGCGTTGTGCCTAATACGAAAAGGCAGCCTCTCGTACCTTACTGCTTACTTAAATATCTTTGTTTTACACATTTAGTATTAGGGGGTCCCTGCTCCATGCCTCTCTCATCTAAGGGGTCCCCGACCCAAAAAACGTTGAAGACCCCTGCTCTACACTGTAAAAAATTTCGCCGTAATTTTACGGTAAAGTACTGGCAGCTGGGGTTCCAGCAGTGAACCGTAATTTTACGGTTTAATTACCGTATTCTAAATTACGGCTGTTCTGCTTCCGTTAATTTACAGCTCCCCTATTTTAACAGTATGTTAATGTTATAATGCCCTGAAAGAAACTCATTTCATTTAGGAAACCAATTGCAGGATCCATTCAAGTTTATATATTTACATGGTGGTGTTAGTATTGTGAACTTAATTCATTTGAGTCCATTGAACACAAATATTACTTCTAAAATTAAACTCCAAACATTTAAACTTTCACACAAATCTCATGTAGTTCATCACGAGCAAACTACACAGTTACTGCTTTAAAATAAAACAACAGGCAGCATAACATCAATGATCTACTGCCCATCCTTGACCTAAACAACCACACTACTCTTCAGCACAATGGTAACCCAAAAACTGAGTCAAATCCTAACAAAACAAAACATTAAACACTAAGAGATATCTCACATTATCATCTTGTGTAAATCCCCTGATCAGTTTTTAAGTTCACATGATTTAAAAAACAAAATACAAGGACTTTTCTCTAATGTCTGTGTGAAATTAACATATTTCTGTATGCAAATTTGACTGTTAGGTTTTCTGTTTTTTAACAGCACATTCTGTTAAATAACGGTAATCAACTGGCAGCTTGGTTGCCAGTAAGATACTGTTTTTTTACGGTCTCCTTCGGACTGTTAAAAAACATTAGCATTCTGTGTTTTTATATCTTACACATTTAACCCTTTATACCCCATCGCAAAATCCTTGGTGTCAAAAGAACACTGCTTAATGTGTCCACACTACAAAGAGTAAAAGACACAGACCCAATGTTGAAGTTAATGAGATAATGAAGTGATGATTGAGTTAATGATGAACAGCTGCTGTTAACAAACACAATCACTGAATGAAAGATGAAAGATGAACACGAACCGAATTAAAGAGAAAACAAGCAGAAACTCAATTTGATGAGACTCAAACTTACTCAGATTTTCTAAGATCTCACAAGAAGATCATCAAACAACTCCACAAACAGCATTACCATCTTCACTTATTACAAACCAGTTAGATTTTATATTATATGTACATTAGCTCAGAAGTAAATCATAAGGTGTGGTTTCCTGAACAGGGATTATCTTAAACCAGGAATAGTTTAATTAGGAAATATAAGCAGTTTTAACAAAAATGCCTAACTAAAAACATTACTTGTGCATTTTCAGGCAAAACGAAGGACACTGATGTTTTTTAAGATATGTCAGTGCAAGTTGTTTTGAGTTTGGACTGCTCTAGTCCAGGGGTAGGCAAGTTCGGTCCTAGAGAGCCGCAGTCCTGCATATTTTAGCCTAAGCACTGATAATCTAACCTGATTTCTAATTCCTAAAGACATTGATTAGCTTGTTCAGGTATGTTTGATTAGGGTTGGAACTAAACTCTGCAGGACTGCGGCTCTGTAGGACCGCGGCTCTGTAGGACCGAACTTGCCTACACCCGCTCTAGTCTATAGTTTAATAGTGTAATCCCTAAATAATAGTTACCATTCTCGTGATCAGTGGTTGCTTTAGTAGGTCTCTTGATCCTTGGGTTTGCCTTTTGTTGTTATGTTTATTCATGCTTTTCAATGTGATTTGAAAGACATTGAATATGGCAAAAAAAGTATAAATAATTTATCGTTACTGACTTACGATTATTATGGTGCTAGTGTCATGAGTTAAAAGTAATTTATTGACTTCATAAAGAAGCTCATAAGTGATTAGATGGGTGGCAAGCCCTTATAGTAGTCTTATAATGTGACGGTGTTGATATAGCCAGAGAAATCTTAAAAACATTGGGAATAAAAAATCAGAAGCAAAATACATACACAGACATCAAGAATCAGGCTATGAATCTCAACAATGGTGACTATCAAATGAAAAGCTTCATGCTGCAATGCATGCTGGGTATCAGCATAGTACAAAACTCATTAGGCAGATTAACTGTTTTCCCATTTTCTTTTGTCACCCTAGTTGAGAATCATAGGCTGATTCTTGATGTCTGTGAGTGTCAGCTGAGGACTGTTTCAAGTTTGCAAAAGTCCATATGTATGCAACTCTATCAAGATATCAGATTACTGTAATAATAATGTTGTAATTATTCTCATTCAAACATGTTAATACTTAGTCATGAAAAACCCTACATACTACTAATTGTTATGATTCAGCTTCTTGAGGCTGTTAAGTCAAACTACTGATCAATAATCAGACAACCTCACAAGAGTCAATCATCTCTTGGTTTTCTTTACCATAACAAACATGCATCATAAAGACACAGTTATAGCAACCAGACTGTAAACCAAGTCAAGAGCCCAACTAATGAAAACAGTGATCACCATAATGGTGACTTTAAAGAAAATGCTTGTAAAGTATAGTAAAGCCCTGTTTGTTCTCAGTAAGAACTTTTGTAAATGTATAACAGAAATAAAGTCAAAGTGGTTTATAAGTGAAGCTGGTAATGGTGTTTGTGTAAATGTTTAATTCTCCTCTGGTGATATATGGAGATTTATTGTGTTCTGTTATTTTCAGTTGATGTTCATCTAAGTCTTTGTGTCTGTAAGTGTTTCTGCTCATCTCTTCTCTTTTTTTATTTCTCTTTTCTTCATTGATTCTGTTTATTAGCAGCAGGTGTCCATCATTAATGCTTCAGTACTTGAACTCATTGACTTGATTTCAGGTGGATCATTAGGAAACTAATGTAGGGAATAGTGAATGAGGGTGTAGGGTGTGATTTGGGACGCAGTCTTTAACGGTGGACTCTCAGGGCCGTAAATTCACATTATTCTGAAAACTGTTTTTTTACAGAATGCAGAATTTAACAGTATACTTCTGTTTTTGTTAAAAAACAGAATCATACTGTTAAATTTGGCTGTTTTTTAACAGCAATTTTTTACAGTGTAGGCTATTTTATACAGGATTAAATAAAAACCTAGAATCTGAACAAGGACCGTAACCCAGATAAAGTATAACACCATGTTTTGTTTGTACAGTAAAATGCAATTTTCTAAACATCAAAGATATTTTGTCTGTTTTTTGAAACACATTGACTTGAAAATATTATAGTTATTACCACCAATATTGAACAGCTGATATTCTATTAAAGTCATTTACCCATTAGATGAATTTTTACTGTTAGGAGAACTGTCTAGATCTTATAGTTGTGTTTATATTTATAAACTGATAGAGAATCTGAAAGATTGAGATAATAAACAGAAATTCATTTATGATAATATGAGCTGATGTTAATATTCAGAAAATAAAACACTTACAATAGATGAAAATCACCTGAATTGATTTAATTTCTCTGTTGCAGTTACAATGCTGGAAGTGGATGAGGGGAAATCTGTTGATCTGAAGACTAAAGTTAAAGACATAAAGAAAGATGATGTGATAGAGTGGAGATTTGAAAAAACTCTCATAGCTGAAATCAATCCTGCAAACAATATCTTCAGTACATATGATGGTGATGATGATGAATTCAGAGATAAACTGAAGCTGAATCCTCAGACTGGAGATCTCAACATCAATGACATCAGAGAGGAACACACTGGAGTTTATACACTGAAGATTATCAGAGATGGAGAAACCTCATACAAGAGATTCAGAGTGTTTGTCAGATGTGAGTAACTGAAATGTTTCAGTGTAATAATGATTTTATTAACATGTGTCCTCTGTTGACAGTATAGACCATTTCAAAAGATGTAAACAACACTGGTACAGAAGCACTTCATGTTTCATTTTTTTATTTCACACATATATCATTATCTTTAAGATGTTTGTTTAACTTTTTTTGATAGTTCTATGTGTTCTGTTGGTTGTATTTTATCCCAACGTTTATCTAGTGTTAAAAAACTGAAGCAGGAAGTGCTTCTGGACCAGTGTTGTTTACATCTTTTGAAATGGTCTATACTGTAGATGTAAGAGTGATTTATAACTATTAACTTACAGTGGAGATTTTCAAACTGTGTTTAACTCTTGAGTTATCTTCTGTTTAAACCTGATTTTAACTGCAGATACGGTAAACCAGCTTACATAATTCAATTTTGAAAAATGAACAGAAACTGTTACAACAGATGTGAACTCTGTGCATCCTTCATTTCAGATATTTGGTCAGTTTAATAATTGAGAGCTACATCACTGATATCTTATATAAACATTTAAACACACTGACTGAGTATTATAGTGAGTTAGTAACACCAATATTGCACAGCTGTTTTTTATTAAAGTCATTTGCCCATTAGTTATATTCTCACTGTAAGGCAGGGGTGGGTAGAATACCCAAAATCTGTACTCAAGTAAAAGTACAAGTACTTATACAAAAATGTACTCAAGTAAAATAACAATTATTTACTTGAGTGAGAGTAAAACAGTATAAAATAAAAAAACTCAAGTAGTTAGTTACTAGTTACTTTATATCAGATAGAGAAGAAGCGTAAAAACACTAAATTTCACACTACTTGGTGGGCTTTCACAAACCTCTCATTGAAAGTCTCATTATATACGTAAAACCTAGGCTAAAGTAAAGCAGCCTATCTCAGTCCTGCAACATCACAAACATCACATGTTTTCTGACAGTTAACTTTCTTTATTTTCACAACACAAACTTGGCAATATCTGCCTTTAAACAAGCTAACAGTAAACAAAAATAATGTGTGTGTGCGTGCGTGCGTGCGTGCGTGCGTCTGTGTGCGTGTGCGTGTGTCTGTGTGTGTGTGTGTGTGTGTGTACCTGGTAATTATCACGTTGTGGGGACCAATTGTCCCCATAAAGATAGGAATACCAGTGTTTTTGTGACCTCGTGGGGACATTTTGATGTCCCCATGAGGAAACAAGCTTATAAATCAAACAGAATGATGTTTATTGAGAATGTAAAGTATCAGAACGTTTTGTGTGATGGTTGGGGTTAGGGAACGGGGTAGGTAAGGGGAATAGAATATACAGTTTGTACGGTATAAAATGCATTACGTCTATGGAATGTCCCCACAAAACATGGAAACCAGAATACAATCCCGTTTTTATTCGTATGTATTTTCTACACTCAAGTAAGGTGTCAGGTTATGTGTAGGGGAAAACAGGGGCGAAAATACAATTTTTTAGAAAAACTTCATTTTAAAAGATTATGTTTCAGACAGAGATATATATTTTGCTGTGGTAAATAACTCACATGTGTGGTCTATCAATACCAGGTAGAATTTTGAAAAAAGTTGAAAATGACTAGTATAATTTCCCTTTAAACATGGTAAATTGTTACTTTTTTAACACAACACAACAAAACAAGGTAGATTTTTGTGTTACACTTGTTTTTATTAAATATACATGACTATGACCTCTTTAATATGTAACTGCAAACATATTTTGTCATTTATCTTTGTAAAAAATAATGAAATTACATTTTCATTTTAAATTTCAGTTTTTTCAAAATTTTCAAAATCATCCAACAGTACAAACTTAAATTCAACAGTTTGAACAATATGAAAATGAAATTAAATAAAATTAGAATAATATACTGTAAATGGGACAAAAGTAAGTGTTACTTTCGTCCCGACAGGTGCTCCTCACATTTAAACCCGATTTACTTTTATTTTGAAAAACGCTGTGAAGTCAAACTTCAGGATGTGTTAGAGCACTAAATAACCTGAAGATTGATGAAACGAGAAACACAACGCATTATAAGAAAACAGTGACCGTTTTTGGAAAACTGAGTAAATAACACAACATTTGTCAGCGCTGTCAAGGGTTGTAAAGATGCTGTTTGGGTTGCAAATGTTATCAGTCCTCTGAGAAAATCGCTTTGTTACTTTCGTCCTGCGTTACCTTTGCCCCGGTTCTCCCCTATTATTAATGCAAGACGTAACATTATGCTGTTTTATTTGTTTAGTTTATTGGGAAAATGATATGGAAATGTGCAGATGTGAGCATGTGTTGTTTGTAAGTTTAGAGGAATTTTCATTGCTTGCACAAAAGCGCATATGAAAAAACACTTGGACAGAAATAATATTATAGTAAAAATGCCCATAGTTACCAAATGGCTATTACTTTGACACTTACATTGTTTCAGGTTGGAGCTTGAATTCATGCTGAGAAGTTCGTTTTGGTGCACAAAGCATGCATCTCATTATGAAACTGTTCTTTTTGACTTCTTGTAGTGAAAACATAGACCGAACTTGAGGCCACGCGTGATCTGCTTCCGATAGCTTGCATATGTCATCCTCTTCTTCAGTCTTCTCCTTTCATTGACGGGCCCTAAAGGGTGATACGTAGCCACCTCTCGCAACGCACGCAGCCTCACGCAACGTCTCGCAAGACTTTCGAACAAGCCATATAAACTTTTTAAAAATATATATTTATATTCATTAATCATTACCATTTGACAGTAGCGTAACGCAACAGAATGTAAAATTTATTGATTTCTGTACTGGTTGCGCTTGGCAATGATGTTCAGAAGCCTTTTTTTTTACAATTATGACAAACGACAAACCTCTGCGTATGTTTACACATCACACTCCTATGGTGGCCATTTCAGTAGATTTACTCACTAACATTGTTGTGGAAACACAATATATTGCTGCAATTACTATTCATCTAATATTATAGTGTTCACATGAAATATAACAATAAAAAATTGAGACCATTCAACAAAGCACAGTGGGTATAACAAATTCCACACATTTGGTTGCTATGGACAGGTGTCCTCAGTCATTGTATATTTTAGCATTATAGGTAGCAGCTATTACTTTTAAAAGCTGCCGAACATAGGCAGAGGGTGAATCAACTGCAGGGTAAGGCTAAGGATTCACACAGTTTTTTTATTCCATTTTTCATTAATTTAATTGTTTTTCTTTAGACTTATGTGTTTGGCCCTTGTTTTTTGCAGCTCCGCGATTTAAACAACGAATAGTGGACCAGTCAGAAATTGCAGGTTTTCTGTCTTATATCATATAAGACTGTCTTATATCATATAAGACTGTCTTATATCAGAATATTATCAACTATAAAGTTTACTATTATACTTAATTAATCGTAAATTGTTGTAATATGCTTTTGACTTGCGAATGCAATGCTCAGTTAAAGGAATAGTCTACTCATTTTCAATAATAAACTATGTTATTACCTTAACTAAGAAGAGTTGATACATCCCTCTATCATCTGTGTGCGTGCACGTAAGCGCTGGAGCGCGCTGCGACACTTCGATAGCATTTAGCTTAGCCCCATTCATTCAATGGTACCACTCAGAAATAAAGTTAGAAGTGACCAAACACATCAACGTTTTTCCTATTAAAGAGGAGTAGTTATACGAGCAAGTTTGGTGGTACAAAATAAAACGTAGCGCTTTTCTAAGCGGATTTAAAAGAGGAACTATATTGTATGGCTGAACAGCACTTTTGGGAGTACTTCGACTCGGCGCAGTAACACTCTCCCTCTCCCATTATGAGAGGGAGAAGGGGAGCGGACTTTTCAGGCGAGTCCAAGTACTCCCAAAAGTGCTATTAATATATCAAACACTATTTGATAGACAGGTCGGTGTCTAATGAAAACATTTGTCACAACACTTTTGCCATGTTTAAGCAAGATCTGCCACTTAAAATGTGTGGATTCTGCTACCAACGACGTTTTACCTGTAACCCCTGCTTCACAGGATCTACAGCAGGGGCATTGCTAGACATAAAGCTCTATTGGGGCACAGACTCCCTATTTTTTTTCAGACTTTTTTGAAAGCCTGCTGTGTGCAACATATACAATTTTCTTTGCTTAACCCACTATTTCTACACTGCAATAAGTACTTGGAAAGATAAACATGTAGCCTATTTAAAAATATTTTAGTATCATCTTCTTATACTTAACATTATTAACATGTTTGGTGGCATAAATATTTGGAAATAATGGCAGCAGAGAAATATTTTCTTTTTTAAATTTATATTTTACATTATACAATGATAACAATGATTAATAACTTTTTACAAGAACATTTTTACAATAACAATATTTCAAGAAACAGGTCATTTATGACTGCTGCTAAATAATCTCACTCATAGTTACTGCTAACTGTTTATGTAGTGTCCTAAAGCTAGTCAAAGAAATATTATTTTCATATCTGAAAATACAGAACAGTGTTGATTTTCTCAGCAACAATGCATTTCAAGGCGCTCTAAGCGAATTGACGCGTTTTAGACCATAAAACATTTTTTGTTACATACCGGAAACATCTCCTCACTATCTGCTTGCTGCCTGTCCGCTGATCAAACTGTAAAAAACGCGATCTCTGTAGACAGCCCAGACTTCACAAACGGCAATAACAAAACAGTGGCCAAACCTACAAACAGAAACCATAACAAAGTGTATCAGCCAATAAACAACAAGAAGGATTTGGGGGTGGGGGTTGGGCGCGTTCATGAAAGCACGGAAGGGAGGGGGAGGGGGAGGAGTTAGCTACACTCCGTCTGTTTGAAAACAATTCAAACGTCAACAATAACTAACGTCTCGCAGATTCGCTTAGAACGCCTTTAAATAGACAGAGGGTTCCCTGAGATTTTTTCTCTAATGTTTGAGAACAGACTGGGTGAGGATATAGTTTGTCTTACCTCCTTTAAACTCATCATCTCTCCTTTCTGCTTCCCTTGCTTTGCACAAAACATTCATGTCTATATAGGCTACACAAGCCAATAGTGTTTGATTCAAAATAAGATTATCATTAGGCTATTATATAGAAACTTACTTTAGTTTCGTTGTGTTTTAATAAGCGATTACAATCGCGTGGCTCCACCTGGACTTTTGCGGCTGTGCTTGCACACGTCAGTGCGACTGCTGCGCCACTTTTACAAGCGTGACTAACATAACTGCATAAAATACACACTACATTGTAACAAACATAACTACACTGCATATAGATCAGTTTTTGCCGCGATTATCTTTTTAAATGAATACACTAGATAACTGCTAAAATTTAAACTTGAGATTTACACTGGGGCACAAAGATTTACACTGGGGCACGTGCCCCAGTAAAAGGGGTCTAGCGACGCCCCTGATTTACAGTAAACACAGTAACATCGAGCCATTTTCATAGCGGAGCCACTCGTAATCTTTAAGCCACTCTCCCCGAAAGGTTAAACGTTAAGCATTATTTTCCCGTGGTGAAGCTGCATTTAAATCCGGACCGTCGTTATGAATTAATACAGTAGTAACATTGGCTGTAGTCGCCTCGTTCTCTTCATGTTCGCGGACGCGGTTTGTCTTTCACATTTTCGCGCTTTACGCACCATCGACAACATAGCACAGCAACAAGGAATGATTGACATTCATATTAGCCAATCTGCGGTCTTCATTAAACGCAAGAACATAATGGTGAAATTTGATTGGTTATGTAATGTTGGGGAGAACACTGAACCTGGAACAGCACACATCATACACAATCTAAATCAAGTCACACCACAACAAAATAGGCAGTCGCAAAAATGCTCCTAAATATATTTTAAGGTCGCACAGATTAAATTTCGGTCGCATATGCGACCAAAACTGTCGCAATTTCGAGCCCTGCTCATAGGGCCGGTTCAAGTAGTGGGGGGCAGAGGGGCTGGGGGGGCGGTCAAAGGGGGGTGCAGTCCTTAGTTTGGGGACCCATGCTGAAGATGTAAGAGTGATTTATGACTATTAGGGATGTGCCCATAGCCGAATACATAATTCGGAATGGCACAGATAATAGCTTCAAAATGAATAATGAATTCATCAGAATAACAGAAAAAATATTCGGCCAGACACAATCAAGTGTTTGCTGGAACAGCGCTAAATTATAAAACCCTTGGAGCACAAATAATATGTGTGTGACGTGAATGTGTGCAATCTATGAAATTACATGAATGAAATCCAAGCTTTTTTGGAATTAATTTAAAAATCTTTAAAGCGCTGTTAATATCAAACTTCTTTTAAACATGTAAAAATTGACACTTTTTTGTTTTATTTAATTATACAAGTAATAAAATATTCGTTAACTTCTTTTTTTTTACATACAAAAATTTGGTATCATTTTACAGGAAACCCTTTGAAATTACATAAAACACTGTTGAAAGTGCTAAACATGGTTGTATGTGATGTCAGGCCTCTAATAAACACAAAAATAAATAGGCGCTTTTTATGTTTTTTTTTTCTAAAGTTTTTATTTGAAAGTATATAACTCTGGCCCTGGGTATCTCAGGTCCCTGCAGACAGTGCAGTTTGTTTGATTCCAGCAATTGTCAGCTTACAGTGGAAAAATGAATTTTTTCTCTATCATAATCTATGCAAAAGTTATTTTACTCCAACTGATGGGAGGAATAATATGCTTATGGTGTACAATTTCTGCCAAAAAACATTTGAAGTGCTACCATAACCACATACAGTGGAATAAATGCAATTTCTTTATATCATTTTAAAGAAAACCCTTTGAAGTTACATAAAAAGCTGCTGTTTGTGACAAATATTGTTATTTATGTTGTTTTTCATATGATAAAACACCAAATTTTCCTTTTTATGTTGTAAATACTGTCTTTGATATTGTATAACTCTGGTTCTGGGTGCTCTAGCAGACTGCAGACAGTTCTGGTTGTTAGCAGCAGCAGACAGTAAACACCCAAAAAAAGAATGAACTCTTTATCATGTCGCATTCAAAAGATATTCTTATTTTACTGAAGGGTGCGGAAATACATTTTTCATAAAAATATTAATTTTTTGTTTTGCACATATAATAAAAAGCTAGGGATTAATTATGCAAACAACCAAAGAAAATGCTGTGAATGGACTCATTGTTTAGAGTCGGACCTAAGATAAAAGATGGTGTATCATTTGTGGCTATATGTGCTATCTGAGGCAGTTCACACTCAAGTTTCACATATGTTTACAAAAGACCATTTTTACCTTATTATTCATTCGATGATTGTTGGATATGTGTTGATATTAGAACAAAAATAATGCTGTAGCCTTATTCCTGAGAGTGAGAGCTTTCATTTGATATAAGACTTGCCCATGTTTGTCATACTTGAAAAATATGAAATATGTGAATATTATATGATATCAAAAAATATTGGGGGGGTGATAGTGTAAATTAAGTGTAAATAACTTTCTTACAGTAAAAGATATGTCAAAGTGATGCATATCTGCAGAAAGTAGAGACTCTAAGCTTTCAAACAGTATCTCATATGTGTTACTGGGGTCCATGACGGAGCATTAAAGATTAAAATAATCTTTTATATTAAGTCAAAATACGAAATTTTGGACCCGGGACAGGGTCCTCAGGGTTGAAGAGGTTAATAACTCCATGTCTCCGTGTGACTCCGGTCACAGATGATCTTTTAATTACTTCAAGTTGAAGCAAGCTTTATTGTCAGTCTAGGTGAATATAAAATATATAAGTAAATAGATAAAAATGTGAAAATGTAACATTTTAAAAGCAAATTTAAACGGAAGATTACTATGACATGAATTGCAATAACATAAAAATAAAGTAAATAAATAACAACTAAGCAATTTAAATTAAATGTTTCTAATTACCTCATTATTTAAAATCATGTTGCTTGTTTTGAACTAATGGTCAAAACTGATTTTAAAATAATAGAGCATACTGTTATTAAAGCAAGAAGCCCCAAGAATCAGTGGGTTACCAGTGCATTTTATAACAGCAAAGGGGCGTTGTAAGGCACGACGTGAAGAGGAGTTATAAAATGCACTGTAACACCACTGCTTGGCTTATTGCTTTTATAAAACGGCTACTTCATATGCATAGTGGGATTTCATAAAATAAAACACAAATAAGTTGTAATTATATTAGTACAAATATTACTCTTCCGCCAAACAAAGTAGTTCCTCAGAATCAAGTGTGACTGAAACAGAGCGCAGTTCTCAACCAACACAGACACAGCAAAGACACAATGAAAATATGATTTAAGACTGTGGTGTTTATTTTATAAATCACCATTCATCTAATTTATACATTAACATTTATATCGTGCAACTGTTGAAGTGATGATCAAATATGCTTGGAAGCATGCTGAACTCTTTCCCTGTCAGCGTTTAAAAAAAAAGTTGCCACCCAGTTTTAGTTTAATGCCTTTAAGAAAAATGTTCTTCTTTAAATAAACATAAAATATCTAATGAAAGAACAGACCATCCTCTTTCAAACAAACACAAAAAAAAAAAAACGTTTCATCATACCTTCATTTGTTCTCTTATCACCTCTCAAATTTTTGGAGACAATTCAATTTTTGTGAAGAACTTTTGCAAGAGATCAGATTCAGAGCCACGATCAAAACACTGTGTTTTTAGTGTTGAGTGAATGCGTCAGTGTTTAAGTTGGCTAAGATCGCCATCTAATGGATAATAGCGGAAATACAGATTTGATGTTAAAGAACAATAAAGAAAAGCGTTCTCTCTTTATTGACGAGATGACTTCGCCATTATTTGTGCAATTGTAAAAAAAAAAGATTAACCCTTGTGCCTTGTTCCAATTCACTACCCTTTTGTGTTGTTTGTGGCCAAAAATGGCCACTAAATTAAACTGCTGTAAAAATGTATTAGATACATTTTTTTTTTCAATTTTTTTTTGCATAAATCTGTTAATCAATTTCAGTACTGATCAAAACTACCAAATGTTTCCAAAAATGTCATGATTTTAACTCTTCAATTGCCAAGCTCATAAGTGATGCCAATGATCAAAAAATTTTGTTATAATGGAAGTCAATGGGGCAAAAATGGCCACAAACAATAAATGACGGAGAAAAACATAAAATCTGATGCTGCACAAAAACTAAAAATGCATCAAAGCCAATGTTTTTACTAATCTTTGGCATGCCCAAGACTGTGAAAAAGAAAATCCAGTCCACAATCACTTTTTATATTGAAAATTTGTCATTTTGTGTGTTTTTTCCCCAAATCAGTGACACCACTTATAAACTTGGCAATGAAAGAGTTAACATCATGGAATTTTTGTAAACATTTGGTAGTTTTGATCAGTACTGGGGTTGATTAACAGAATTATGCAAAAAAAATTGAAAAACAAATGACACATCTGATACATTTTTATAGCAGTTTAATTTAGTGGCCATTTTTATGGGTAGTAAATTTGCCCACGGTATATTGTTACGTTTTTGAAAAATTTCAAAGAATTTCTTAAAATATGTGTAAATATAAGATTTGTCACCAAAAATCATTCCATTTGCTGAAACACAGAGAAAGTTGTGGCCAAATTAAGACTAAAAAATAACAAAAATGGCCCCAACAAAACACATAAGGATTAAAGACTGTGGTGTTTATTTACATAAATCAGTACACAGCAACAGTGGCCCAGTGATACTTATGTAATATGGTCTGAACCGTGGGGTTACCGGGGTATTTTTTCATGGCTTAGAACGCGTTTCAACCAATCAGAATGAAGAACCAGAACCAGAACAGGCCATTTTATAATTGAAATTTTAATTGAATCTGATTGTTTATTTATTTAATTAGATGAAGATGTTTATTTATTTAATTAGATGAAGATAAATACAATTTATGTTCGCACAAACGCTGTATGGACATAGATAATAATGAGCTCCTCAAGTTTGTTGTAATGCTTATTATGCTTTTGTGAATTCTTGTCAAAACAGATGCTTTTGAACTATTCTGTCTGTATGTATATATCCGTGCGCACACTTGCGCGTCTGTGCGTTTTGGATCTGTTGGTCAGCGTGAGTCTTGACGATCTTAATAACTTTTTACATAGATCAGGTCCCAAACTTTATCTCTCTTAATA